>ML784924.1:791186-854064 GCA_009831015.1 Picea engelmannii
AATTTAATTAGTTAACTAATGGGAGTTTAAAAGAAAATAAAATAAAATATATATATATATATATATATATATATATATATGAATTTAAAATATAATGAAAAGATGCTTAGCGCATTTACCATTTTGAGTTTTCAAAAAAAAACATAAAAACATAAAAGAATAAAAATAAAAGGGGGAAAAACTTAAAAGAAATATGATTAGGGTTTTTGAAAAAGAAAAAAAAGAAAACCTAAAACAAAATGTGATTAGGTCAAAAAGAGGATAAAATAAGGGGATGGGGGGAAAGGAGGGGGATTCAACTAATAGTATTGTTATGCTGCCAAACTAAAGAAATGGACTGATTGCTTGTAGGAGTTGGGGATTTTCTCAGCTGACTTGAGTGGTAGCTCAGCCTTAGAGGTGAGCTGGGAAGCTAGGCTACTGTCTGGATTGTGTGTGGCCCCTTTGCGGCTCGGGGGGCTGAGGGGGAAGAAGAGTACCCCTAGCGTTTGTCTGGGAGGTACCGGTGAGTCCTCTACGGTCGGCAAGCAGGAGCATCAAGGAGCACGCGGACGCCATCCGGAGCAAGCGAACAGGCCAAGGTATTTTTTTATTTTGGATGAATGCTAGTATGTGTTTGTGTCTGAAAATTTAGATGGCTGTGTTTTTATTTGGATGAATGCTTAAGTTTGTGATAAAGAATCGTTTAGAATGGTTGCACTGAACCTCAGGATTCGACCCCTTTCTATGTTGTAAGAATGTTAGCAGGGCAGTTTATGGTTCTGCGTTTGGCACCGTTTAGGGTTCCTGGCAATTTGTTTGGGTTATGGTGCCTCGTTCTTTTTCTATTTGGTACAGTCGTAGGGTTTCTGGCAGTTTCGTATGGGTTTATTGTTATTCGCTTTTATACTTGGTACAGTTTAGGGTTGAGTAACTTGTTTGGGTTTACGGATTATTCATTTTCTTTTACATATGGTTCGGTTTAAGGTTTCTGGAAGGTTGGTCGGGTATATGGTTACGGTAGTGGTCCCTGGGCGAATCGTTTTTACATATTGTGGGCGTTCTCATTTCTTGACCTGCGTTTTTTTTCCATTGTTGGGCGTCTCCTTGTGACCTGTGTTTTTTTTACATATAGTGGACGTTTTCTTTTTACCGTGGGTTTTCTCCTTTTTCCCTTGGGTGTTTTCATATATAGTGGGAAAATTTTCCAGCGGGTTTTCTTTTTACATATTGTGGGCGTTCTCATTTCTTGACCTGTGTTTTTTTTTCCATTGTTGGGCGTCTCCTTGTGACCTGCTTTTTTTTTTACATATAGTGGGCATTTTCTTTTTACCGTGGGTTTTCTCCTTTTTACCTTGGGCGTTTTCATATATAGTGGGCAAATTTTCCAGCGGGTTTTCTTTTTACATATTGTGGGCGTTCTCATTTCTTGACCTGCATTTTGTTCCATGGTTGGGCGTCTCCTTGTGACCTGGGCGTTTATAGATAGGGATACCTCTTTATTTTCACAAGCAGGAAGAGATAGAATTCATATCGTTGCATCCTTGTAATGTGCAATAGCAGTCTTAGTAACCCACATTTAGGTCCTTTGTTTTCTCGAGATTTGCAAAGGTTCCATTTCTGTTAGACATAGGCGTTTTTCAGTGCATTCAATTTACCAGCTAATTATGCTTTTGCCCTTGATTCAATGCATTCACATTTAAGTTAATTAAGATTTTATAATACTTCATATTCATTTTAATTCGGTGCATTGAGATTTTATAATAGTGAGTCGGTGCATTCTTCATTTTAATTTAGTGCATTGACATTTTATAATACTGTGTGCATAATTTAATATAAAACAACTCACTCAGATTTTATACTTATTCATATTTAAGGGCATTAGATTTTAGAATATAGTCTAGGCATTTTAATTTAATGCATTCAGATTTATAATAAGCGTATTTCTAGTTGGGGTATTGAGATTTATAATACTGGTGTGCTTTTAATAAATGTTTATTCTTTTAATTCCTTTCCTTAAAAGAAAAATATATTATATATAAGAAAGCTTGTAACCAGTGCATTTAAATTTTAGTGCAGCGAGATTTGGGAACGACTGTTTCTGTCGTCGACTATGGTAATATTGTAATGGAGTAGATTATGGATTGACAAAGTCAATTATTTTTAATTCTTTTTAAATATAGATTACGGTAAAAATCATAATTTTATTTCATTGTTACTCTTTTTAAAACATAATCTCACAAAAAAAAAATTGACGGATAACCTAATATTCCCAATTAAGCTTTTATTTAGAATTAATTAAACAGGTTATATAGAAACTCCGTTCTCATTTTCATGAAATTGTATTAAAAGATTTCTGTCATAACTTGAATTCTAAGATACTTAATGCAAAATCAAAACTTTTTGCAATAAAACTCTGAATAATTGCACAGCTTCGTGACTATCAGAAGGTGCAAAAAGGTAACTAGTTGTCCTACAGCAGTCTAACATTTAACCAACCTGACAACAATTAATTGCGTCGGACAACGTTGGACCCCGAAACCTTCGTTGGTCTGCGGACCCTTGCCTGGAATTGCCATTGCAGCGACCGATGAAAGGTTGACAGATTGGCATGCGCTCGTGCTAGTGGCCCGAGACAACCCTCCTTCCTTGACAACATGCATCTTGTCTTAAACCCAATTTAACTTGATGGCGTGGACGAACCCTAATATGGTTGTTAATCGATAAACCCAGTGCTGCAGCAAGTGTATGGTAGTGTTATTTTTATATGGTCATTTTTAAACGTTGAGAAATTTAAGTATTTCCCTTTTTAATATTGTTATTTTAAATATCGACCTCCTTAAATATTGATTTGAGTATGGATCACTTTAATTACAGTTATTGTTATGTGCTGTCATATTCGAATATGAGGTTACATGGTTATTTTCATATATGATGTTATTCATAATATGTAGTCATTTTTATATATTAACCTTAGGATAAGGGTGCTGTCATATTTGAATATGAGGTTATATGGATATCTTCATATATGATGTTATTCACAATGAGTTGTCATTTTTATATATTAACCATGGGATAAAGGTTTTACTCTTTTATTTACTTATTTAAAGAAAAGAGTATTCCTTTATTTAATTATTTGAGAAGGGTTTTATTCCCTTATTTAATTATTAAGGAAAAGATGTGTTCTTTATTTTTACGAGGGGATGGGTTCCTTGATCTATTTATTTAAAGAAAGGATGTATTCTTTTAAGTTATTCATGTAAGAAGGGATGTATTCTTTCACTAATTCATTTAAAGGAGATATTTATTCTTTTGTATTTATCTAAAGAAGGGATATATTCTTATTATGCATTTATTAAAGATGGGTTTTGTTAAGTTATTATGACTTGTATCCTGTTCTTCAAGTTGTTAAACCCTTAATGTTGATCGATTCTTAATGCTAATTTAAGGTGTACATATCGAATTATTTGAGTTTTAACATGCTTTCAATACTAACCTAAAGTTGTAATCGACAATTCGGTTTACGACTCGCCTTCAGGATGTAAAACTACAATAAACCTAGACCGGTTCAGTGATAGGTATTTAGCGTCCTTTTAGATTTTAGATATTGACCGTTAGCCAGGATTACTGGTTGGGTAGTTGATGAGTTTGTATTTAGCTTAAGCTTTCCTATGTGGATTGTTGTTCTTTAGCCCTTATTGTACTTGGTTGTAATCAATCCATTGTTGTTTTGCTGGTGTTGGGAGGGATCTAGACACCTCCTGGTAAGACTTAGTATTTACAGCTGTGTGTGTGATTATCTTCTATGTGAATAATCCAGTTTCGTATCAAGAGTCTCGGGCCCTTTAAAGGCAGGGTTCAACTCTTGTGACACACCTGATGGAGATTACTAGTTTCTGCCTGAGCAGTCGGCCAGGAGCCTATCTGACCTTCTCTCTCCCCGGAGCAGAGAACTAAGATTAAATGCCCTGCTTTCCTGTGCAGAAATAGTAAACTCTGCTACTATGGATTCTTCCTTTTGTGACTGTACTGTACACCTTGTGGCGTTAATGCTTGTGGTTACCTGTTGTGCGCCTTATGTCATGGACGTTTATTGCTTGCGGTTACTGTTGTATGTCGTATGTCGTCTTGTTATGTTCGTATTGCTTGCGTCATGTTAGTCGTCGGGTGGCGCTGTAGAGTCCAGTGTGTCTATTTCTTATCTACACGTGCACACACACTTTTACAAAAAAATTGCACCCGTTGTCCGAGTTGTTGTCGTAACGAGGAGGGTCGTTACAACCTTGAACAAAAATAAATCATATCTTAGACAACAAAACTAAGAAATTGTTTCTCACATCCAAGATTTTCCTCAATCAATATGTAGTAGGCTAATCACATAAATTTACTCGACATTTGGTCTACAATTTCTAGATTTTCCCTCTCTAGACTATGCATTTTTCATATGTATATTATGATAGTGCTCGCATTGACACCGAATACCTGTTGGAAATGTGCTTGGACAATCATTGATGGATGGTTGTCTTTGGGGATGATAATAATGATATCACCACCCTTTTTGCCTTCAAATATGAATCATAAATGCTTGCTAAATATTCTGAAACGTAGATGAAGAGTTTCCTATGAGAAGCAAAGCATATACATATAGAACAACAATCAAGAAATCAATTCCATGCCTCTTAGTGTATATTGTAGGGTTGGATTGGTAATAATGGAAACCTGAAGTAATTAGGAAATTGTCCATCTTTTCATACCAAGATTGTTGACTTGTTTGTGGCCTCTACATTCCATCCACGCATCTCCATGTGGTCTTCCTTTAGATTTGAGTGGAGCACACTGCCTCCATTTTTTTAATTGGCAGTAATACCACTCATACCCTTGGATTGTTGGCCCTTTGTTTTAGATCATGGCTCTTTTCTCTTGGAAGGATGCTCTCTAACACTTAGATTTGTGGTACTTCTTTAGGGTCCCCCTTCTCCATGCTTATATGTATTCACCCTAGTGTCAAGTTTTGCATAAATCTCTTTCTTTTAATCAGTTGTTTCATAAATCACCCTTTATATCCTGTGTTATGTGATTGGGGGTTGTATGTTTTGCGTTTTTAGCTTGGTTTGGATATTGCAAGGCACATTTCAATACCCTTTGTTTTTCTACTCTTTGTGGTTATTGTTCTAATCGAAGAATCTAGGACTATTGAGCTCCTAACTCCCCGTAACTATCACATATAGAAACTCAAGATGCAATAACTTCTACAATCTAAACGTTTATGGAAATTTTTGGTTGAAGTTCCACTTATATTTACTAAGGAATTTGAAGAAATTTTATATAGAAACAAACTTTATGAAGCCATGGATTTGATTAGATTGCATGTTTCAGACCATTTGTTGTTTCATACTACTAAATGTCAAACTCCAAAACAAATCTAGGGAAAATTTCATTAATTATTTTCCAAATTCAACAAATTTTGAATTTCACAATTAGACGTTGAATTATCATCTCTTATGCATGATGAGTATTCTTCAGTTGAAGATTTTCTTACAAAATTCAAGTTGTTGTTGTCATAGTTGAAAGGTTGTGGAAAACCAAAAGAGATGAAGAATTCATTTTTTTTTATTATGTCTACATTGAAAGGTCCTTTTTTCAGGTGTTTTCTTCCATCTTTTATTCCACTATGAATGCACATGGATTAGATTTTAAAATTCCCTCTTTTGATCTTTTTTTAAGTGTCTTATCAAGGAACAATCTTAGCTAGTGCAATTAGATGTAAGTTTATGGATCTAAGAAACAATATCTTGTGGCTTAAACTTCCAAAGATAAGTACAAAACTTGACACAAACATAAGACATAATATTCTCAAGCAAGTATACCTCCAAGCCTTGACATAAATCAATGTCATCTACACCTCCATCTTCCAAGTCTGATGAGTCTTCCCCCAAGAAAAAAAAATAAGTCTAGTGTAATTTGCGAATTTTGTGGCATACTTGGGCATGATGAATCCAAATGCTGGAAGAAAATAGAAGCATTCAAAGAATCCATGCATCAACATAAAATTTCAGTTCCCAAACCTTCTTCACCTAGTAAATGGAAAGCACTTTTTGCTCCAACTTAATATGCATATTTAGATAGCTAGACACTTAATTTAGGTTCCTCACATCATATGACTCATCCTCATGAGCTACTACCTTCCCCATTTGATAGTGACATTCACATATTGTAGTTGGAGTCTCTTCATAGATTGATATTGTATGATTAGGAACTATCCAATTAGTTGATGATTGCATCAAAGATTTTCTCCTCATTCACGAAATTTTTTCCAATATACTCTCAATTTATTAGATTTTTCATTTTGGTGATGGGAAGATAGTCAAATTTCTCCCCCTGATATGATCATTAGAGAAAAAAAAATTAAAAATTGATGTTGGTTATGGGAGAGTTGATTATAGTTCTCAACTATAAAATTTTATTGGTTTTGAACCTTCTTTATGTTCCTCTTTCAATGCACATGTTGATTCTTTGAGCAGACTTGACATAAAATATTTGGACATCTAAACTACATCTATTTATAACTGTTGAGCACACAAAATTTGGTACTAAGTCTTCCTAAAGTTTCTTCCACTAATGGATTTTGTCGAGGTTGTGTTCTTGGAAAACGTTATCACGATCCTTTTCCAAAAGATAAGGCATTGCATGCTACCAAAACTCTTGAGTTGGCACATATTGTTCTCACGTCATTTTTTACTCCATTTTTAAGGGATAAGTATGCAGTCACCTTTATGATGACTTCTCATGATGCTCTTGGGTGTACTTTCTTAAGTACAAGAGTGAGGTCTTTGTTATTTTTGATTTTCAAGGCTTTTGTTGAGAAGCAATCCTCTCCTTATATCAAGAAAATATACATAGATAATCGAGGGGAGTATATCAATCAAGCATTCAAATATTTTGGTAGAGAATGTGGCATTCAACATCAACGCTTCGTTCCCTACAACCCTTAGAAAAATGTCATTGTTGAGAAAAAGAATCAGACACTAAAAGGGATGGGTAAGTGCCTGATTCAATCCATGAACACGATACCTTCTTTCTAGGTTGAAGCAATGAATTGTGCAAATTATGTTTAGACTCACTCTATTATGGAGATGAATGTGTGTGATCTCAAATGAGACCATGATTGATGGTATCCAATGTTAAGGGAATGCCCATGTATCTATAGATTCACTTTAGTGAGATTCCTTCCAAGTCTAAAATTGGTTGCACAACATAAAACTTCTGTTGATTGCTAAAAACAGCCACACTTTATTAATATTTAAGTTGAATCGTGCACTCTATAATCTCATATTTGATATATAGAATGGTGTAAATGCCAACCAAAAACTATCAAGATAGATGATCTAAAAATCCTTAGATATCAAATTACTCTTTAAACACACATCAACCTCTTGTTGATATTATAGTAGCTGCAAGAGGTATTTACCTCCACGTGTAAACCTGACGAGGATAGAATACTCCGGGAAGCAAGAAGAAACCCTAATGTGTTGGCTAATAACCCTAGAAGACTTATCAACTCAAGAAAATAATTTATATTAGTTTATTAGCCTCCAAGAGAAGAATTCGGCCAGAAATAATAATATATACTGAACAGACAGATACCCAGAATGAGAAGTCGGCCCAGGCAGTTAGCCAGAATTAGTATAAATATAAGAGGCCGGTTCTCATTCTGGCAGGTAGTCTCAGAATTGCAGAGCAATAACTTGTGCGCACTGCAGTGCCCAATCTTGTGTGCAGGTTTGAGGAGAGCTTCCATTGCAGTTGCTGCAGCTAGCAGATCACGTTTGGCTTGGACTATCTCTTGGTTAGGGTTTGAACTATCTGATCAAATCTTGTTGGTGCGTTATCCTTGGGGAAAGGTGCGCTACCCTTTGTTTACTATCTAGCCTAGGGTTTGCTTCCGGAGTGATTCTCTATCAAGGTTAAGGTGCTCGGAGGGTGGCTTCGGCCTATGGTTGGGTGACAATAGAGATATTGTCAATGGTAAAATGATCACATCCATTATATTCTAACATGTTATGGGCCCACAACCTCCTTCATTCAGTCTAACCGCTGGAAGGAAACATAGCCAGAAGGATATTAAGCTCATTGAAGAACTACCACTAGGGTTTCTAGCAGGAGCAGTCACCAAAGAACTGTAGCTAGGGTTACCAGCAGGTGCAGTTGTAGAAACCCTAATCCTCTTTTTGAGACACCTTAAATGAAGAGATTGACCTAATCTCTGGACAGATCAGTGTGCCCTAGCCTAGCGCATCTCTTGGTACTCTCAACAAGCCAAGACATCAAGTTTAAGTTTGTGGTCAAATATAGGGTTTGACCAAGTCAAAGAAGCCATGACTTATTCTATGAAGTCAGAGAACAAGTTAGATGGAGCCTCTAACTTCAGAGCGTGGAATACAAGGATTGACCTCATCCTTGCCAAGAATAAAGTGTTGGATATTGTGAAAGGAAATATCGTGAAGCCAGAGTTTGAAGAAGGAAAAGAGAAGGAACCATAGAATGTTGTAGCTATGGAGAAGTTCAAAGATGGTGACATCAATTCTATGAGTATCATAGTGGAATCTATAAAAGACCACTTGATACCCTACATCTCCCATCTTGACTCATCGAAGAATATGTACGATTCCATAACAAATCTCTTCTCGGTCAGAAACATTGGACAAGTTATGAGTCTAAAGAATGATCTCTGTGACATGAAGATGAATGATGAGAACAACATAACATCATATTTTGTGAGAATCTCTCATTTAAGAGATCAACTACAAGATATTGAAGAGATCATCTCAGAGAAGGAATTGGTAAACATAGTACTCAATGGCCTTCCCAAGACGTGGGATGCATTTTCCGCAAGCATGAACACAAGAAAGGAGTATCCGACATTTGAAGAACTTTGGACTTGCTGTGCTCAATAAGAATCAAGGATCAGTGCAAAAGACAAACCCCAAAAGAAGTACGATGATCAGGGCTTCACAACAAGATTCAAGAATTTCAAGAACAAAAGGAAGTTTGGCTCAAGGAGGAAGCCAAATCAAGAGAAAGACATTTCAGAAATACAATGCTTCAACTATCGAAAGTATGGTCACTACAAGAATCATTGTCCTGAGCTAAAGAAAAGGAAGGAGAAACACGAAGCATCAGTTGTCAAAGAAAAGGAACCTACAAAGAAGACTAAGATGGATGAAAGAGACTTCTTCTTCTAAAGCTAACAATACTCTTCTTATTTCTTGTGCATATCTTGTTTTCATCGACTCTGTACATATCTTGTATATCTATCTCCTGGAAGATAATGTATTCCAAGAAGATCTATACCTATGGAAGAACAACAAGATAAGGATTGATATCATTAGATAATACACATGAAAGGATGAAATACGTTGAATCAATCATGAAGAGACTTAGAAGAAGAAAAGACAGAAATAAGTCAGAGAAAGACTTATAACATTTTGTAGAAGGCAACAAGACAGAAGCATGGACTATGTTAGACAGAGAGAGCCAGTTATATATTGCATAAGACAATAAGGATGCAGACGGAAGTATGGACTCTGTTAGACAGAGGGAGCCGATTATATGCACTCATACATGAAGCAAGGATTAGGAGGGAGCTAATCCTATGATCCATTAAAAATGATGAAGTATGGTAGCATCCATGAAAGACAGTACGTGTTCAGTTCAACCGTAGAAGAAGACCTCTTCGAAGAAAAGCCTTAAAGTATCCCTGGTTGTCCATCCAGATTTTTGATCCTATGATAAAAGAAAGAAGTGAAATTGTTAGGGCATGGAATATATAAGAAACTCCATGGACCCAAGAGCTAAAGGAAAAACATGAGGAAGAACATGAAGATTCCAAGAAACAAGATAAGCCAGAACAACCAGTCATTATATCACAAGATTACCAGCCTGACATGAACTCACTAAAAGAAATCAAGTAGAGGAACTGAAAATTATGATGAAGAACAGTGTATGGAAGACTCATGAATGAAAGCATTGAAAGATCCAAAACTAGAGGTTCTCCTAGATGGAGGGAGAATACTATGATGATTACTCGTTTCGGTAAACCAAACATATCTTTACATGAGTCAATATCCATGAGTTGGAGTTATACATCAGATAAATGCAAAGAATGTTCTCCAGAGAAATTGAGCAAAGAGCATATGAAGAGCAATCTAAAGACTTTGAGGCATACCAGAAAGAGACCCTTGTATGCAGATGGAACAAAATAACTTGGTGGAGAACCTCCAGTGCACAGCAGAAGCGTGGTGAAGATTTCCTATAACAAGATATTGTATCAAGATGATTACTCAGAAGATCAAATCTCATGATGACAGAAGAAGTGCCACATGGATATGTTCCAGTTTTCCAACAATGATATATTTTATTGATCAAAGCTACATGAAGCCTTCAAAGAAGACTAGTTCTCCTGAACAAAGTACATTTGAAATCAAGCATTACATTATCCGTGATGAAGTTCAGAAAGGAGAAAGAGGTTCTCAAATACATATCTCCACAGATGAGCAAATAAACAGACATCTTGGTAAAGCTTCTGTCCAAGATAAAATAGTTTGCGTACTCAAGCTGGAGCTCGTGGAGACGACTTCCTTATTGAAAAAGGAAGAGATGACTCCCAGGTTGGGAGGGAGCATTGATATGTATTGATTTATGGATAATCATTTTTTAGTTCGAAAAATGGTCCAGGATGAGAAGTTTCCTTTCCAGTTCGGAAAGTGGACTGAGATTTCTGATGGGCAACAATTTATCATTGTGGTTAACATGGGAAATGGCCCAAATCGTTGATATATCATAGAAAATGAATTCCCATTGTGGTTAACATGGGGAGTGGACTAGGGAAGTCTCTCTTCTTGAGGGTTACTCAAGAAGACTGGCCTGCCTCGCCGGACAATGATTTCTCATTGTGGTTAACATGAGGAATGGTCAATTTTGTAGGTTGGTACAGGATGATCTTTTCCTCTTGTGGTTAACATAGGAAATGGTATGGACAGTCATTCCTTAGGGTTTATACATTCTCTCCAGGATGCACTTTGATTAGTGTAGGAGGAATGGCCCAGGGTGGGGAATGGTCCAGGCTCAGAAATCAGGGACAAACATTCCTTAGGGTTTATACATTCTCTCCATGGTGCACTTTTATTAGTGTAGGAAGAATGGCCCAGGGTGGGGAATGGTCCAAGTTCAGAAGACAGGACAATTATTCTTCCTTGCTTGAGAAGAATAGTCCAGATATCTCATTGTTCTACTCTGAGGCCAGATATTCTTTCAGATCTCACAGATGTGAGTGAAAGATTGGCCCAGATGATTCAGTTTATATCATAACATTGTTTCTGTGCAGGTTGATATCAGACGATTGTTACGAAGACTATATGACAATAGATGTATACTACTGTGGTGGATGTGTTCCATTGTTCGTGACTATATGTTGTTCATCAAGTACTTGTGTGTTACTTGGTGTGGTAGTGTACCACTGGATTGTAGTTATGTACTACTATGGATAGACATAGTTGTGTTCTATTTTGTTTCAATTGACTTGAAGGCTATCAACAGTATTGGAAACGATTATCAGTTAGATGGATAATCAAAGGACAAATATTTCCCTGACGGAAAATGGTTCAGAGCATTTATTCTTCTAGATTAGAAGAATGACTCTTGTATCACTCTATGGAGTGAGCATCATGTCTGATTACTCAGATAGAGTATGGTTTCAAGAGATGATGCAGCTGATGACATTGATGATGATGATGGTGCTCATGATCTATTCATGATCTAGTCTTTACAACTATGTTGATGCTACCAGGTGAATGGTATGTTTCTGTGCTCAAGACCATTACCTGTAATACCTCCCTAGCTAGGAGGGAGTGTTGATATTATGGTAGTTGCGGGAGGTATTTAGTTCCACGTGTAAACCTAGCGAGGATAGAATACTCCGGGAAGCAAGAAGAAACCCTAATGAGATGGCTAATAACCATAGAAGACTTGTCAGCTCAAGAAGATAATTTATATTATGTTATTAGCCTCCAAGAGAAGAAGTAGGACATAAATAATAATATATACTGAACAGACAGATACCCAGAATGAGAAGTCGGCCTAGGCAGTTAGCCAAAATTAGTATAAATACAGGAGGCCAGTTCTCATTCTGGCAGGCAGACTCAGAATTGTAGAGCAGCAACTTGTGTGCACTGCAGTGCCCAGTCTTGTGCACAGGTTTGAGGAGAGATGCCATTGCAGCTAGCAGATCACGTTTGGCTTGGACTATCTCTTAGTTAGGGTTTGGACTATCTGATCATCTCTTGTTGGTGCGCTATCCTTGGGGAAAGGTGTGCTACCCTTTGTTTGGCTATATAGCCTAGGGTTTGCTTTCAGAGTGATTCTCTATCAAGGTTAAGGTGCTCAGAGGGTGGCTTTGGCCTATGGTTGGGTGACAATAGAGATATTGTCAATGGTAAAATGAGCACATCCATTATATTCTAACACATGTAACATGATTCGAAAAATTGTAATTGTCTTGACTAATTTGCAAAAACACATGTGAATTCCCTTACTTATCCAAAACTTCATTAACTGATGATTAACTTGTAGAATTATGAGAGATAACATAGTATAAAATAAAAGAACTAAGAAAACAAGAGTTGATAATGGAGTTCACCCATCTTGGGCTACATCTCCAGGTCTGTTTCCAAATAGTGAGACAACTCTATAATGCTCAAATGCTAAAATTACAATGAATGGATTACAATTTGAAGACACCCTTCAATTCTACTGCTCAACCCCAGAAATATATGCGAGTACTAAGTTCCTCTCGAAATTTTGAGAAAAATGAGTATAAACTCGACTATGTTCTGAAAAAGTGCTTAAAGACCCCCTTTTGCACACTAAACGAGACTATAGCTCTCATACAAGGAAATCTACACTAAGATTTACATACACAATAATTTAGCATAGAACCAACATCACCATCATACACCTCTCAGAAAACTGAGAAAAATAAGTATAAACCTTTTCATATTTGGACACAATGCCCAAAGACCCTCCTTGGCACACACTTGGAGACAAGGGTACAACTTATGTACTTGTCCAAACTCCCACCTCAAGATTTGTGTTATACCTCTACACGCAATTCCATCTTCTCCTTCTTCTTTTTTGTAAGTGAGTACAGGTTCTTGTATTACTAAAAGAGATTATGATACAAAAAATGGGACTTCCTGGTCTACCCAAAGGGGAACCAGACCAGGTTTTCCGGAGTTGCATTTTCTGGGATAGTAGAGGGGTATGACTGGACTGCCACCTTGGGAAACTGGCCCAGTCCTACCATATCCAGTTTTGAAAAACTAAACAAATTCATATATGTAAAAAGACACAAAACAAAACACATAAATTGAGGTTGACCCTTTGTTGAGAAACATGACTTGACCATTGGCTGAACGGGCGCTAGTCCAGGATGTTAATGTGTTTCTTTCCTTCATCCTCCCTATCCTTGTTATCTTCCTTCTGGACCACCGCACGAGTCTTTATGATACGGGCTGGTGCTCCATTCTCATCCGTTGGTGTGATCTCCATGTGATGGACATATCACAAGTATAGGTGGAATTGGGTTGCCACTCGCTCCATTTTCCCCTCAGGGTCCCTCTGGTCCTTAGCTAGCCTTCTTGTACTAGTTTCCAAGTTGTTGAGGTGACTCAGGATCTCTTTTAGCAGTTTTTTGTGGTCCTTGTTATCCTTCCAGCTGGAATCTTTCCTTTCAGAGCTCACCTTGCCTATTAACATATTTGTTCGCCATGCCATCTCCATTGTTTTGTGGTAGAGGGTTTCTCTAGGCTGTGTGGCCCCTGGGTTCGTTATCCAGTCTGATTCCTGAATCAGTTTCTCCCAACCTTTACCCTTGTGTTTAGCATTGATTTATTTCTCCCATATGGTTATGGTTGCTTTTCCTTTTGGTTCAACCAACATATGAAAGGTACTCTTGGCATCTCTAGCCGCTTGCTCCATCCTTGTGATCCTTCGAGGAATTGTCAGAGGTTCTTTCCCCTAGGGGATTCTCTTGTTGTGCGTTCTCTTCATACGTACCATCTTGACTGGTTGTGGTAGTTTTTCCCTTGGTTTCTCCTCCTGTTCCTATCTACACAGCCCTTGTTTTTGTGGTAGCTCCTGCAGTTGCACTTTTCCTATCTGTAGATATTCCTGGTGCCTCTTCTCTTATGGGATTTCCCCAGCTGCGGGCTCGTCCTAGCAATCATGGTCTGCCCGTATAGGTGAACCTTCCCATCCTTTTTCCTTGTCTCGGAATGTGTGATCATGATGTCCCGATCGTAAACCCTACATCGTCCCTTGCCCCTGCTAGTTGTACAACTAACTGTGCTACTCCCCATACCTGTTCTTGGGTAAGGTGTATCCATACTGGTCCATGGTACCACCTTTTTCCCGTCATCATTTGTGGCCTATTGAAATTCGTCTATACTTTCCCACGATCTACCTTTGTACTTCTTCCTATTGACAAGACCTTGGTTTCATACCCCTGTATGTTGTGTGTTCTGAGTCTGCATTGTAACTTGTGGTCGAGTGTTGGGTAGTCAGATTCAATCTGGATCCTTTGTGCCCGCCAGTTGGCCTTGCGCCTCCCTCCTTAATGTGGCCTTTCGTACTTTGGATGTCGTCACGGTCCTTTGTCACTAGTTGGATGCAGTCTGTTTTGAACTGCCCATTCGGGATGTTACTCCAGGTAGTGTCTAGCTCTGGTCCTTCCTTGATAACCCCCTCATTAGCGATTATGTCCGCTAGTAAATTCGTTGACCTGCGTACCTAGAGAAACTCCACTATGTTCATCGTTTGCAGATGCTCCTGGATTTTTTACAGGGAGTGTGCCAAGTGCCAATGCCTCTGAATCTTGCCCAATCTAGTGCCATTTTGGAGTCTCTTCATTGTGTTTATAACCAGTTTGGAGTCACCTTCCACGATGGTATTTGTCATCCTTTCACGGCTTAGAATCTCGAGGTCGATCTCCAGGGCTCTGAATTCCGCTGCATTGTTGGTTGAATTTCCCATACTCCTAGCATACAGTCGGATTATGTTACCGTCACTATCCCTGATTACACCTCCCATTCCTATCATACATGGGTTTCCTTTTGTCACACCGTCGAAATTCAACTTGAGGGACCTTGCTGGAGGGGGATTCTAGTTGCGCTCACCTATTTGGAGTTGTGTTAGCTGCCTTACTTGAGTGCAGTTGCGCCCATCTTTTAAGTGGAAAGATTCTAGGACTTGGGAGTCCTAGCCTAAGAGTTGAGCTCTTACCGTCTGGCAGTTGCAGCTTTGCACCGTTTCTCTTATGCTAGAGATTATTGTTTCCTTGAGTTTCCCTTCAAGCCGTCTTTCATTCCTGAAGATGCGTCGGTTTATTTCTTTCCATATTTCCCATATGATCATCCCCAGAATGAGAGTCCAAAAAAGGTTCACCTCTTCATTTTTGCAGTAACTCTCATTCCAGGTATTAATGGTTGCGCAGATGTTACCTTGGATCCTACTGGACTATCGAAAGATACCTACCTCCCAGTCCTAGATCTCTGTTGTATAGTTACATTCATCGAGGAGATGATTCGTTGTTTCTTCCTTATCCTGATAGAGGTTGCATCGTGATGGGCCAATGAATCCCCTTTTCCTTAAGTTTTCCCAAGTTAGAATTCGGTTGTGAAGTACTAACCATTTGAAAATTTTTATTTTTGGCCATTGGGGATTGTTCCAAATCTTATCCCATTGTTGCATTGGATCTTCTTGGTCTTGGTCCACAATGTAATGTTGGGCTTCTTTCAAGTTGAATTCCCCGCCATTTTTTTGGCCCCATATTAGTTGGTCCTCTTCTTCTGAGACTGCAATTTTCCTTTTCCTCAGTTCCTCCTCCACCTCTATCACGATTGTTGTGGTTCATTCTGTATTTTGCGAACTAAGATTGTCCCAGATTCTCCATCTGTTGTGATATGTTTTGTGTTTCCAGTAGTGGTAGACTTTGGTTTTGCCCTGCGTGATCATGTCCTATTGGAATTCCTCCCTGTCTAGATTTTCCATGCATCCTCCCAAAATCTAGTTGTTTAATCATTCCCTACTTCCAAAAAGTTGTGTCTGGATCTAGGTTTTGTTGCGCCAAGCTACACTCCAGATGGTTGATCCCTCCCTGCTGCCCCTAAAGTGGATTCGGTCCTGGTTGTTTATGCCTGGGGCATACTTGGCCTTCCATAGGTTTACCCATAGTGTAGAAGTTTCTTTGACCCATCGCCACCAGAGTTTCACCCTGTAGGCTTCGTTGGTTACTTGTGGGTCCTGTAGCCCCATGCCTCCTTTGATTTTTGGTTTACAGACCTTCTCCTAGGCCACTGGGGCCCATTTCTTATTTGTTTTCGCTCCTCTCCATAGGAAGACCCTTTGGATGTTTCTTATTTTTGTAGTATCCCTTTGGGGGCGGGAAATATGAACATTATATAGGTTGGAATTGCTTGTAGAACCATCTTGGTCAAAATGAGTCTCCCCTCTATGTTGAGGGATCTGTACGTCCATTTTTTCACCCTCTCTTGTAGCTTGTTGATCACTCCTTCCCATGTTTCCATTTTGTATACTTTGTCTGTTAGGGGGATGCCCAAGTACTTGGTTGGGAGTGTTTTGTGCTCAAATCCCAAAATATTTGCCAAGTTTATTTGGATTACAGGGTTGGTGTTGAAGAAATAGATCATAGATTTGGAATGATTGATCTCGACACCTGAGGCTTCCCCAAACTCTTCTAAGATTATTTAATAGGATTTTTCTTCCTTGACCATGGGTGTGCCATGGAGTAAGATGTCATCCATGAATTGTTGGTGTGTGAAAGTAGGATAGTTTTCGAAAGGTTTGATGTCTGCTATTTCTTCTGTTGTTGTTGCGCTTTTTATGCTTCGACTGAGACCTTCCATCATCAAAATGAACAGGAAGGGGGAAAGCGGGTCTCCTTGTCTGATGCCTCTAGTAGGCCAGAAAGGTTTGGTTGGGGCTCCATTTATTAGGAGAGAGTAGTTTGTCGTTGAGACTAGGCTGACAATCCAGCTGATCCAGTGTTGGGTGAAACCAAAAGCTTCTAGAGTCTTAACCATGTAGTGCCAGCTAATTTTGTCATAGGATTTTGCTAGGTCAAGTTGTATTATCATCCCCCCTCTCCTCTGGATTTTCAGGGTGTGGATTAGCTCATGGGAATGGATGATGTTGTCCATGATTTGTCTTCCTTCCATGAAGCCTGCATGTTCTTGTGAAATCAGTGTGGGTAGGAGGGGTTTCAATCTATTGCCTATGACTTTGGAGATTATCTTGTACACCACATTGCATAAAGCTATAGGTCTATACCGGTCGAGGGTCCTTGCTTCATTTTCTTTGGGAATTAGATTAATCATTGTGGAATTTAGTGCTTTTAGGATGGAGGCCAACCATCTAGTGTCCTCCACCACCCTATAAACATCATGTTTGACCACTTCCCAACAGGATTTGAAGAATTCCATTGTGAAATCATCTGCACCTAGGGCTTTCCCGTTGGGCATCTCCTGGATCACTTGATCAATTTCCTCCTTAGAAATGGGTTTGTTTAGGTTGTTATTTTGTTCCTCGGTGACTAGGTGGGGGATGTGCTGAGTTATCCTTTGGATGGCCTCTGTTTGGTCTTTGTTGGGTTTCTGGGCTATCCCATGGAAGTGACTTACCAGAGTATTTTCAATCTCTTTGTGGGATTCTCTCTCGATCCCATCCCGATCCTTAATTTTTAGGATTTTGTTGTGGGCTCTTCTGGCAATGGTTGTTTTAGGAAAAAACTTAGTGTTCCTCTCTCCTTCCTTTAGCCATCTAATTCAGGACTTTTGGTGCCATAGAATTTCTTCTTGCTAGCATCTTGCCTCCCATTCCTGGGTCATTTGGATCTCTTCCTTTTTTTGATCCTCTGTATAGCCCTCTTCTATGCAGACTTCCTGGAGTTTTCTCATTCTGTCTTCAATATTTTTCTTCTCGTGGTTTATGTTTCCAAAGATTTCCTTGTTCCACTCCTTGAGCTTATATTTGATGTACTTCAGTTTTTTATAGAGTTTGAACATCCTTGTCCCTTGCTCAAGTTGTTTCTCCCACCACCACTAGTTGATGTTTTCCTTGATGGTGTGGTGTTCTATCTAGAATTCCTGAAACCTGAAGGGTCTATTATTCGAGAAGGTTGGGAAGTCTACTTCTAGTTGGATTGGCCAGTGATCAGAACCCCCCAAGGGAAGGATGTTGTAGTCTATGGTTAACCCCTACATAATGATGGACTTCGACACCAAGAATATGTCTAGTATTGTCGCGACCTGATGTTGGTTTATCTGTTTATTGTTCCAAGTGAACTGTCCATTATTGGTTATGATGTCCACCATCTCTCTTGTGTCTATGAACGTTGAGAATTATTCTGCATATTTATCCAATCTCCTGGTGCCTCCTTTTTTCTCCGTAAGTGATGTGATGATGTTGAAGTCCCCTGCTAGGATCCAGTGGAGGTTGTTGGAGCGGGATTTTAGGTATTCTAAGTCTAGAAGCATTCTTCTCTTTTCCTCTGACATCTGGGGTCCATACACATTAGTGCACAGAACCATCTCCGTATTCCCAATAATTTTCATGTTAACCGAAAGTGTGTGCCTTGTAGCCTTGGTTGCTATTAGGTTCATCACTTGTGGATTCCACAAGGTGAGAATACCTCCTGCCATCTGTTGTCCTTTGACAGTCAGCATCTTGTACTTGCTCCATTATTTTTTGCTGATTGCTTCCATTCTGTCTACAATGCATTTTGTCTCTTGGATGAAACAGAGGTTTGGTTGTGCCTTCCTAAGTCTATTTTTAAGTATTCATTGCTTTCGTGGGTTGTTTAGGCATCTTATATTCCATGTTGTAATCTTCATTTAAACATGTGGGGGGGAGTTGGGAAAGATCTTTTTGATCTTACCTGAGTTTATCAGCAGAGCTCCTAGTTCCTGTAGTGCTATGTTGTTTGATTTATTGTCCCTTGCCTACTTTGATTCCTAGGTGTCCTATCTCCCCGTGTGTGCGCTTGAGACCTCTGGATTTGGCTTCCTCCCTTAGGACGAACAGGTATTGGATGCAATCTAGTTTCTTTGCTGGTACATTTCCTACGCATTGCCTTTTCCATTGCTCCAAAATGTTCAGGAGATATATCCCTTCCCTTTCCACGATGTCTCTAAGATCAGGATATTTCATTCCTAACTCTCCTGGAGTCATTTCTGCATCTCCATCTGCCTCAAGCATGGGGGTGTTGGCATCTTTGGTTTCTCCATCCATAGGAGTTGCGCTACCCCCTTGTCCCATATTCTTTCTTGGGCTATCTGTGTACTCATTTGTTTCTTGATCCCTAGTTTCTTTAGATTTTTCCTTCTCCTTTCCTCCTTCTTCCCCTTTGTTGGGCTTGTCCCATCCTTCGGTTCTATTCCTAGCCTCTAGATTGCTCCCTGTTGGGGTTTTACTTTGTTTCTTGTTAGCTCTATTTTTGTGGTTCGGCTTTATAAATCCATCCTCATCCTGTTGTAGTTTGGTGTTTTTTGCTTCTTCTTTTTTAATGAGAGGACATTCTTTGATTAGGTTTCCAAGTTCGTGACATATTCTTCATCTGAAAGGTATCTGCTTGTATTCAATGTTTTGTATCCATTCCTCATCCCTGAATTCCAGGCTTATCGCTTCTGGGAGTGCCCCCGACACATCCATCTCTATGCAGATTCTTGCATAGGGTGTATATCTCCCTTTTAGGGTTGCTTCAGATGTCTTCACGTATTTTCTGAACTTGTTCCCTATTTCTTTGAAAGTGGAAGGTAGTCAGTAATCTAACGACAAGGAGTAAAGTCTTAGCCATACAAGTAAATTTTTGAAAGTTTCTTTCTCTAGGGAGAAGTTTTCCTTCCATGGTCGCATGTATGGCCCCCCCTCAAAGACCTTATCCCTATCTTCTAGGTTCATGAATATTGTTGTGAAGAAGCCTTTCGAGCCCAGATGGAGTTCCACTTCTCTTCTTTTCTTCCATTGATATTTAATCCAGTTGCACAATGTTCTTTCTGTGGGCCACAAGCCCATAAACTTGCAGATTAGTGCATGTGTCTTCATATGGTCCTTGTAGAGTTGCATTTGTGGATATTCCGGTATTACCTTGGGTATCATTGTTGTTTTTGGTTTACATGGATTGCGCCCTTTTTCCCCATTGGGGCTCGCCGTTTCTTGCACATCCTTCTGAGTTTCTCTGGCTTCTTCCCCCATGCGATCGCTTTTTCCCTGATTGCTTTCCTGACTCTTTTCTGGTTCTGATCTTGAGGTGCTTGTCATTGGCTCTTTGAAACCTATGCCTCATGGACCTTTCCCTCTGTCTACCACTACCTACTTGTATGAGGGGGTTCCATTACCGCCCCCCTTGGTACTCATGATGTCCTATGTTGTGGCCACGACTACCAAACCCTAGCATGCAATTGCTCCAGACCCTAGCTTCTGCAATATGATTGGTAAAACTCCACAATTCCATCTTCTTATGAAGGCCAAGAGCTAGGTTTAAATAGGGGAGGGCAGGGGGTCAAGTCCCACCCGACTCCCTATATACCTGGATTGAACTTAAATAAAATATATGTGGTGGTTTCAAACAAAGAGCGCTCGTGGCACATTGGTCGGTGCATTGTATGTAAGTCGTTGGAATATGTTGGTCAAATGTCCCAGGTTCAAACACCGCGGACTCTGTTTTTAGGAATGTAGTTACAACTATAACCTTAAATACATTAACGTCCAATAGAATATTCGATGACATAGTTAATGAAATTGGTGAATAGTTGGTTTGTTCAACCATCACGGATTTGATTCTTATCGACCCAACAAATTTTTGGATAAGGCCATATTAGGAAAATCCATAGTGCCACCTGGCACCATATCATTGTTCCACGTATCACACTCCTATTGGCCCATATGTTTCACACAGTCAGTTCAATGTTAGAACACAGTCAACCTATCTGCGTCAACTGCCACCTCTCACCTTCCACATGTTTGACATGTCTCTGTACGACCTAACACATGTCACCTTTTCAATGGCCCCACATAGACCGTACAGATGCCACGTCATCCTATAGATGGAACATGGAAACTTTTTAATGGTCCAACTGGATGCCGAAAATGCCAACACTGAGTGACACATGGTAGCCTCTCGTGTTTCCACATCAGCATGTTGATCTCATCATGAAGTCACCTTATTCTTTGTAAGTTGTATGGATGGTTGTTGGCACAGGGGCAGACCCAGGGTTCAATGCTACAACAACAAACCAACAAAACCCTAACTACCGACCCTTTCGGCAATACCTGCGAAGAAAATGAAGTCTCACTCGAGGTAGAGGCAGGGGTGGTTGCAAGATTCCAGTGTCTGCAACGTTAGCTGGGACATAGATTTTTTATTGTAATACCTTAACAGAGCACTTAGCAATTATGATCCATCAGTATTAAACCAATATCTACTTCGCAGATAAAACCCTAATCACAGAGCATCACAGTATTCACCCAGATCTAGTATAGTCGACCACTAAGCACATTTAAATGGGTTAGATCTAGAACTTATTCTTATTATTAAGCACAAAGTATCAATATATATATTGATCATTCATCTATATCAAAGCACTTAAGCAAGTAAACACATCAATACATCACACAAAGCATGACAACACAAGATATACGTGGTTCACCCCCTCCCTGGGGCTACATCCACCAACTCTTCTTCTCTTTATTATCTTCGGTCAATCAGCTACATGCACAGAGCCTTGAGATCTTACTCCACATAGGGCAGGAGATTTGTGCACCTCGCTAGATCCTCCTTCCTTGAGTTACAACAAAAATCCTTCCACAGTCAGTGCACAAAGAACCACATACGACTTGCACTTAGCTCTGCAAGTATGCACATAGTATGTACAAAGAAATTACAATTAACACTTAGCACTTTATCACTTAGCACGACATCACATAGATTCCCCTCTTGTCTCACTTAACACTTTATCACTTAGCACGACATCACATAGATTCCCCTCTTGTCTCATACACCCATACACATACTACTTCTTACATCACCTAGACATCTATTTATACATTAAAAAATAGGCCTAAGCATGGGTAAACTCATGGGACGATATCCCCATACCCGTTACATAAGCTCAAAACCCAAAACTCCCTAAAAAGGTGATGAGATCCGCGATCTCCACTTCATATTGTGCTCCGCCTTCGACAGCCTGTCGAAGTCCCAAAATGGTCAAAAGTGACCAAGGATCCTCAAAACTTGGTCAAGGGCCAACAGGCCCCCAAGACTCACCTGTGACTCGTCCCGAGTCACTCTGCTCTAGGTAATTCTGCCTCAAAATCCTTGAGCTTCTTCGACCTGTTGTTGTTACATGGCCTCCTACACAACGAACTCTTGGATAACAACTTCGTTGACAGGTCCCTCTAAGCGGTGTTCAACTACAATGACAACTTGCTCAGTTCTACTCCTTGGCCTTTGATCTTTGTGAATAGATGGCAAGCCTCATCCTGTATAGGTTGGAGCCCCTGAGTCACTTCCATGAATCTTATCTGAATGGCGTGGAAAATTTGTTGAGCACTGCGTTTTTCTTGGGATTGCTTCATCATCTCAATGGCTGACAAGGGCTTCAACTGTGCTTGTACTATTTCTTCTTTTTGCTTTGCCTCCTAGAGCTGCAACTCTAGTGCCTTCAACTCTAGGTTCTCAGTGAGTCGCTCATAAGTCTGGGCACTGCGATCACTCAGTTCTTTATATTCCATGGTAAGGGATTTTATTCTCTCAATTGTGCCTCGAGCAGTCGCTTCTCTTTGATCCCTCACATCATGTGGAGGGCCATGTACTGTTCATATCTCTAAGTCTGTTATTCTTTGTTGTAGTTGTTGGATAGCTTCCGCGAGCTGCTCCACTTGGTCTTCTACGGGTTCTTCCTCCTTCTGCTCCAAGCCTGTCACAAAGAAAAGTGCTATGTTGACTACTTCTTTTACTTTGACCTTCTCCGCGAGCAACTTTTCTTTCTCCTGTTGGATCTGCACTCTTTCTTCTTTGAAATTCTCTTGAAGAGCATCCTTCTCCTATTACAAAATCTTGTGTTTCTCTATAACTTCCTCCTGTGCTTGTTTCATGGTTGTTGTGGCCTATTCTTTCTCATCCTATGCTCGATGAAGGCAGAATTCATTCACATCGGCCAGACTGGAGAGTTGGGCAGGCTCATCTCCCAACTCTGGTTCTTCCGAGGGCGGGGGCGCAGTGGACACTGCACAGTTCAAATAAAGGGCTTGTTGTAAACCTCTTAGTTCTGGTACAATTCTATCGTACATGGCTTCTTGTTTTGCTTCGTTACTTTGTACAATCTCTTAACAGCTGAAATAATGAAATCAAAGTCATCATCCATGAGTACACTCTACATCTTTGGCTTGTTGGCTTTGGTCTTCTTCTACGATGAAGGTTTCATGGGGGAAGCCTTCCTTTTCTTAGAGGGATCAATGTCTTCAGGGGGTTTCTGTGGCGGTGTTACTTCACCTTGCTTATCTTCCTCTTCTTGTTTTTCCTCTTTGTTCACTTCATCATCACCTCCTCCACTAGGTGACTCGAATGCAGTCTCTTCTGACATGCTATGTATTTCTTGTACATCTTGCTTCTTTTTCTTCCTGCTGCTGCTTGGGGCATCATACTCTTCATGAGTAACCACCGGATTTCCAGTGAGGTCTGGGTCAGATAGATCTGTGGGGTCAACAGGGATAAGGAATTTGTCTGACAAGTATTTAATGATTTCTTCCAGGTCCTCTGTAGTGAGCTTGTAATAATACTGAAGTTCTTCTTTGCTTTCATCGGCACAACGTGCACAGTAATGTAAATAAAGTGCCTATCCACACAAAATTTCATAAGAGGCATGAACCTGTCTAGGGTGTTCGGCGTCATACAAGGAAAAGACTCGATAGCTCTCCTAAGCTGCAGGTAGTAGGTATGAAACACTGTGTTTGACTGCCACTGCTTCCCTGTATCGTTCGAATACCAGAGCGTGGTGAACTTCGCAGCAAACGGCTCAAATGGATCGATGTCAGGGAAGTTCGCACCTGTCGGCATCTCCCAAGCAGTAAACGCGATGAGTATCAAGAGCCAGCTGAAGTGAAACTCATAACCCTGATCCTGGGCTTCGCGAAAATCCAGTTCGAGTTGGTTAACTAGGTACTTCTCCCAGTTGATTTGTAGGCCTTCCACGCATTTCCCAGCGAGGTCAACGACAAACCCTGTAACCTATGTGGGTCTGTTCTTTCTTACTAGCTTCCCTGCAATTAATTGACATGATAGGAGCACTACGCCATTTTGGATGGAGGCTACCTTGTAGCCTCACATCCCCTTCTCAACATCGCCATACGTTTCTTTAATTCTTTGTGCCAAGACGCGGTCTGCAGCTTTTCCTGGGCAGAACTCTTGTGGGTCGGGTCCCTGCATGCTTAGTCAAGTGATCCTATGGATCAGCATCGGATCGACAGTGGTACATATTTCCAACCATAGATAGGCACCATGGAAGCATGACAACAGGAGCTTAACACAGGCATTAACCTTCTAGTGCCTTCCAAAATGAAGAATCTTCATTACATTTAATAGGGTGGACTGCACGAGGTTCATCGTCCACGAATGAGGGATGATCTTCATCTTATTTCCCTTTGTCTTGGTCAGATATTTGTAAGGTGTGAGCATGCCATATCTCTTACGGTCTCCTAGGTTATAATTGCTAATATTCAAGGTTTGAATTCTTTCTAGCTGTGGTCTGTCTGCGCGTATCCCCTTCGGGAGGTACACAATGATGACAATGTAGTCAAATTCCCTTGGGACACTGTCATGACTTACTACACCGGCCATGGGTGGGATGTACTTAGGTAGGATGGTCGGGATTAGCTTCGCATTTGCTAGGTCATCTCTGTGCTTGGTTCTCTTTTCTGTGACGATTCGAGAGAGCCCTGATCCGCGCGTGGTCGACGAAGAGGCTTGCACTCCTTTCGTCAATGATGCTTGTATACCCACAGACATTACTCTTACAGTCATAAGGTCGATGAGTACCTCCTTCATAGACTCTTTGACTGTGCTAAATTCTTCAGACATACACGCTCGTGGTTGACTATCTTGATTTGAATAGAAACAACTCAATGTGACGGGATGGATATCGATCTCTTGATGATCACTGTGAAAAATCAGCTAGTCTGTGAGCTCAGATAATCACGAGTGGAAAAATTGTTCTTGGTGCAAGGCTCGACGGAATAAGTAGATAACTAGGCAACAAAGCTTTCCAATGGGCAAGAATCCTTCATTAACTCAGTTCTGTCTGTTACGGCACAGTCCCAATGGTCTGATGGCGAGCTCCCTGGCCATAATTGTTGTTCTAACCATTCGGGTCTTCGAGCTAATAGTTATAATGCCTCCAACGGTCATATTTCTTCGCCATGGCGAAGTGCCATGTTGTGTTGTACTGATATCCCGATGACGTTCAAATTCTGGAGTACTTTCCTCTGCGCAGTTCCCTCTGGAACTTTTTGTAGCTTTTCTATATTTTCTTTCTTCTTACTTAGTTTTCTAGCCTTCTTTCCAGTGATCTTTGTCTCAGTATTCCTCTTTCCATTTTGATTCCTATCTCCTCTTGGCATAGTAACTTCGCGTTGTTGATGGTCTTTACTAGGGTTCAAGGGCAATACTTCTTCTATGTCTGGTGTAGGTGTTGTACTTTCCTGTACAGATAGGTGTCTCAAGTCCTCGTGTGTCCTTTCAACTTCGATGTCCAGTTTCTTGGTTCTAAATATCTTCGATTTGTTCTCATGTTCTTCAATCAAATGTGTGATCCTCTTGATCATGAAATATTTTAATTCCTACTTCTTCTACTCTAAGATTTCCTCTTCTTTTCTTCTGGCTTGATTCTTTTCAATCCAAGGTTTCTTAGTAACATATCAGATGGGGCATTGTTCTCAATAAATTTAACAACCTCAAACTCTTCTTTTGTCGAAGTTCCATGAGCACTCATAGATATCTGGGTAAGTCTTCCACACAGGGTTATCAACTTTCCTCTAAATAATCCTATCCTCCCATTGAAGGAATCATAGCAGGCTTTCCTAAATCTTCCCAAGTTCTTTCTGTCATGATATTCAACTATGTTTCTTCATCCAGAACACAGTCTACATTGAAGTCTCCTATTCTTGTTTCTATGCATTCTTTTTCTTTGAAGATCTCTGATAAGATGATATTTCAGTGGTCATTCAGGGTTTCTTTCATTTGCATCAATACAGTCTCTGATTCTTTCTGGGGTTCTTCCATGAGCTTAGTGTCTTGACCTTCCTCGGGGTCTTCTTGGTTCATATTCATTCTTTCAACCTTAGCAATCATTCTAGGGCAATCCAGAACTTCATGATCCATAGCTTTAAAACAAAGACAATTAGGTCTTCTAACAGGGAATTCCTTAGCAAGAGGTCTCTGTCTTCTGCAACTATAACAAAGAGTTAATCCTCTCTTCCTCTTAAATGATCCCCATCCTTTTCTGTACTGCGCACTAGGCTCATGGTAGCTAACCTGCAAAAAATTCTTTCTAGGCTCCTACATCCATTTTTTAGTCCAAACGTTCTTTCTATGCATAGGAATAACATATCTTTCATTATTTCTATCATATCTACTCATATCTAACCTCTTTTCTTCTAGCCATGCCCTAGTTTTCAGGCAAGGACAAAATTTATCAAATTTACCTAGAGCCATACACTTGAAACAAATTTTTTTACTAATCTTACTTTCAGAGCATGAAGCTTTCAAATCTAAAAACTTTTCAATATTCTTACCTTTATTAGGGAACAAAGCTTCAAGATCTTACCTCTATTCTTCAAATCGAGCTTCTCTTCTTAGCAGAGAGCTTCGCAATCCAAGCAGAGTACTGCACAGAGCTTTCACAGTTTTAGGTCAGATCTTCACACAAAGCTCATTTTTCCTCAGTTCCCAGCAATCACAGTTTCAAGTCCCGACAACGAAACCATTTGTTGGCACAAGGGCAGACCCAGGGTTCAACGCTCCAACAACGCACCAACAAAACCCTAACTACCGACCCTTTCAGCAACACCTGCGAAGCAGATTAAGTCTCACCCGAGGTATAGTCAAGGGTGGTTGCAGGACTCTAGTGTCTACAAGCTAGGACACAGATCTGTGATTGTAATACCTTAACATAGCACTTAGCAATTATGATCCATCAGTATTAAACCAGTATCTACTTCGTAGATAAAACCCTAATCACAAAGCATCGCAGTATTCACCTAGATCTAGTATAGTCGAGCACTAAGCACATTTACATGGGTTAGATCTAGCACTTATTCATATTATTAAGAACAAAGAATCAACAGATCTATCGATCATTCATCTATATCAAAGAACTTAAGAAATTAAACACATCAATACATCAATACATCTCACAAATCATGACAACACATGATATACATGGTTCACCCCCTCCTTGGGGCTACGTCCACCAACTCTTCTTCTCTTTATTATCTTCGGTTAATTAGCTACATGCACAGAGCCTTGAGATCTTACTCCATAGAGTATAGGAGATTTGCGCACCTCGCTAGATCCTCCTTCCTTGAGTTACAACACAAAGCCTTCCACATTCAGTGCATAAAGAACCATAAACAACTTGCACTTAGCTCTGCAAGTCCGCACATAGTATGCACAAAGCAATTACAATTCACACTTAGCACTTTAGCACTTAGCACGAAATCACATAGATGCCCCTCTTGTCTCATACACCCATACACATACTACTTCTTACATCACCTAGACATCTATTTATACATTACAAAATAGGCCTAAGTATGGGTAAACCCATGGGTCGATATCCCCGTACCCGTTATATAAGCCCAAAACCCAAAAAGCCCTAAAAATGGGCTGAGATCCCATGATCTCCAATTCATCTTGCGCTCCACCTTCGACAGCCTGTCGAAGTCCCAAAGTGGTCAAAAGTGACCAAGGATCCTCAAAACTTGGTCAAGGGCCAACAATGACCATGTGGTAGCCTGTGGTACTGCCACGTGTCCTTCCATGTTTGACTTTTTGCATGTTGGTAAAAATATTTAGAACATCATAACTTCTTCATACGACATTTGTTTCAGGTGATTCATGCATCGTTGGAAATCTCTCATTGAGCTCTACGCAATGAAGTAATTTTTATTTGCATTTGAGATGATCAGTTTTTGTTTGTTCTGGATCCTCTTGGATCACACCTTCCAATTAAAGAAATTTTGGACCTCCAAAAGTATGGATTACTTAGAAACTTAGTGACGATAAAGCTTCCTCACTCTTCCACCTTGTTGAAGCGCACTTCATTTGATCTTCATCCTAGAACTAATCTTCGTCTTGAATCTCCATCTTAGACTTCCATATTGGGTCACCATCTCGGATATCCACCTTGGAATCTTTGTCTTAGATCTTCATCTTGGACCTCCATCTTGAATCTCCATCTTGGATTTGATTCATGTCTTGGAACTCCATCTTGAATCTCCATCTTGAACTTCCATCTTGGATCTCCATCTTGGAACTCCATCTTGGAACTCCATCTTGGATATTCATCTTAGAACTCCATCTTGGACCCAATCCCTGTCTTGGAACTCCATTTTGAATCTCCATATTGGATCCCCATCTTGGATCTCCATCTTGGAACTTCATCTTGGGTCTTCATCTTGGAAATTTGTCTTGGATTTTCATCTTGATCCTCCATCTTAAACTTCCATCTTGGATCTCCATCTTGGAACTTCGTCTTGGATCTTCGTTTTGGATACGAATTTGATCTCCATCTTGGAATTGATCATTCTGTTGTTGGTCATGCCATGGGCCATCTTGGCTTTAATGTTCTTGTACTACATGATGTATCTATTGGAGCCTCTGAATGAACAAAACTCAAACATGTTTCCACAAACATTTGTACTATTGATTTTCTTCTTTACAAGGTATTAAGGATACATCTTACATGAACATGGAATTTACTTAATATCATTATGATGTACATAGCATAAAGCATACATTTTACATGGAATTTAATCAACATCCATATATACTTATTTACATCTTTTTATAAGTATTTTATATCCTTACTTCATACAAATAAGACTATTTCCATCCTACTTTACAATAATGGAAACATAATTTAGAAGGACTACATGCATGCTAACTTTTTTATTTACAAATGAATATTAACATTCCATTTTAGGTTGCTTTCCAAAAAAAGAATCTTCCCAGATGCCTATCCAGGGAAGGGGTAGGTGGGACTTCTTCATCAACTCCTTCTTTCGATAGTACTGGAAGGAGCCTCATAGTTGCATGTATCTAACATTGTCGCTAACTCTGCTTTTGAATATATCTCTGACATTGAATCCAAGAAACCACCACATCCAATTATAGGTCATCCAAGCAACCTATATAATCTCTCATTTCTGACACCAAGAATTATTGTTGTTTCCTAAGTAGCTTTCTCTGAATATACAAGTACATGTCCATCCTAGAATGCAACTCCATATCCCTCATTTTCAAAATTCGATACTGAAAGTAAATTCAATTTCAATTTTGGAACAAATAACATTTGTTCTATTCCCATAAATCCTCCTGACTTGAGCTGGAATCTCACATATCCAACTCCCCTTATTGTAAGTCTGGTATTAGTCCCAAATCCCACATAGCAGCCTGTGTCGATTTTTGAGAAAGTAGGGAATAATTACCTCATTCCTGTTATGTGACGAGATGAGCCACTTGCCACAAACCATACCTTGATGTCTTCATACACTATACTACTAACACAATCCATCAAAAAGAATTCCTTCTCGAATTTCTCAGTAATATTTTTAATTTCAGCTGAGGTTTCTACATGTCTCCTTGTAAGTGCTTTCACATATTCCTGGTTTTACTTCGGACAAATTTGTGGATGAAGTTTCCAACACTTCTCAATCCAATGACCACTCTTACAAAAATGAGTGCAAAATTTCTTGTTCCCGTCCTAGAACCGCAATCCTTTCTTGTCATTCTCCCTATTCTGTTTTTGAAAATGAGCTTTGCTTCCTACCTCCTTGGATGAATTTTCCTACAAGGATTGTCTCTTCCAACATTTTCCCATACAATGCTTATTAAATCCATAGAAAAGACATGGATACATAGACCATAAGTTTGGTGTTACTAAACCATTATTTCCCCGATTAATGAAAACATTGGGATGATTACCAAACCTTTTAGGAATTCCTTTTATGCCAATCTCACAAGTGGGAAATGTCTTCATTCCTTTCTTGGAATTTTCACCTCTTCTTCGAGATGCTTCACATCTATTACCTTTCCCAGGGCTAGAAGGTTGTTTTGGTAGTACTAATTACTTAGGAAGTATCTGAGCCTCTTCATTTCAATCTTCCCCTACTTCAGATATCTTAGACCATTCTCCATCTCCTTATTTTCCATGTCCCAATCATTCATAACGAGGTCTTCCCTCTATCGATATGGGATTAGTCATTCCTTGGCCATTGATGCCAAGACCTTTTTCATCATATCCCATCTTGGTTAGTAGCTTAAATCCAATACCATAAGTATGCTCTTTAAATTCATTTAAAGAATTATTTTCACCTTGATGGGAAGAAAAAGAACCCGATGGATCATTTTCATGGCACACCTCGGTTACTTTCTATAAACCTTTTGTAGAAGATGGCCTCTCCTGCATGGTATCCTTTTCCTTCTCCACTTTCTCAGCTTTATGGAATTGTGCCAACATCTTGTCTTTGGCCTGCAATTCACTTTCCAATTCTTGAATAATGCCCATCAACAATTCTTCATGGCTTACCAATCAGTCTTGAAGCTCTTGATTCTCATCCTTGAGGAATTGTTGTTGTAATATCAATTCATAGTTCTCCTTCTAAATCTATCGGTTCATGTCTTTCTGAAGCCTTAATTTCAATAAATATTTTCTCATGGTGGCCCTTTGCAACAAAGATATTTGTGCTTTCAAACAAGGAATCTTCAAATGTGCCTTCACCAAGCCTGAGTTTGGACCTCATAAGCATTCACTTAAAAATACATGTCAAACCAACTCTGATACCAACTTGATCCAAAAATTCTTAGATGTTGAATTACTCTTTAAACATACATTAACATCTAACCTGATTCAAAAAATTATGAACGTCTTGACTAATTTGCAAAAACACATGTGAATTCCTTTACTTATTCAAAACTTCATTAATTGATGATTAACTTGCAGAATTCTAAGAGATAACACAGTAGAAAATAAAATAACTAAGAAAACAAGAGTTGATAATAGAGTTCACCCATCTTGGGCTATGTCTCTGGATCCACTTCCAAACAGTGAGACCGCTCTATAATTTTCAAATTCCAAAATTACAATGAATGGATTACAATTTGAAGACACCCTTCAATTATGTTACTCAACCCCATAAATAGAGGTCATTACTAAGTTCCTCTCAAAATTTTGAGAAAAATGAGTATAAACTTGACTATGTTTTGAGCAGGTGCTTAAAGACCCCCTTTTCCACACTAAACGAGACTATAGCTCGCATACAATGCAATCAGTACTAATATTTCCTTACACTGTACTTTAGCACTAAAGCAACATTACCATCATACTCCTCTCATGAAACTAAGAAAAATGAGTATAAACTTTCCCATATTTGGACATAGTGCTGAAAGACCCTCCTTGGAACACACTTCGAGACAAAGGTACAACTCTTGTACTTGTCCAAAATCCTACCTTAGGATTCTTTCCAGACATATGCACGCAATTCCATCTTCATAGGAAGGTCGGGCGCTAGGTTTAAATAGGGGAGGTCAGGGGGTCGTGTCCCACCTGACTCCCTATATACCTATATTGAACCTAAATAAAATATATGTGGTGGTTTCAAACAAAGAGTGTATGTGGCGCATTGGTTGGCATATTGTGTGTAATTCATTGGAATATGTTGGCCGAAGGTCTCGGGTTCAAACCTCGAGGGTTTCATTTTTAGGCATATAGTTACAACTATTACATTAAATATATTAACATCCAATGGAATATTCAATGACATAGTTAGTGCAATGGGTTAATATTTGGTTTGTTTAACTGGAGGTCACGAGTTTGATTACCCTCGACCAAACAAATCTTTGGATAAGGCCATACTAGGAAAATCTATAGTGCCACATGGCACCATCTCATTGGTCCATGTGTCACTCTCCTATTGGCTCAGTTGTTGCACAGACAATGCCACGTCAGCGCACAATCAACCTTCCTATGCCAACTGCCAAATATCTACCATGTCTCTATATGGCCTACCATGTGTCACCCTTTCAGCGGTGCCACATGGATCGTATGGATGCCACGTGGAAAATTTTTACTGGTCCAACTGGGTGTCGAAAATGCCAAAATTGAGTAACACGTGACAGCTTGTCATGTTGTCGTGTCAGTATGATGACATCATCATGACATCACCCTATGCTCTTTCAGCTATACATATGGCCACATGGCATCCTATGGGCCTGCCACATGTCCTATCATGTTTGACTTTTTGTATGTTGATCAAAATCTTCAGAACATCATAACTTATTCATACGACGTTTGTTTGAGGCGATTAACATGTCGTTGGAAATCTCTCGTCGAGCTCTACGCAATGAAGTCATTTCCATTAGCATTTGAGATGATCAATTTTTGAGTGTTCTGTATCCCCTTGGATCAACAGACTAGATCCTAACAATCTCTCATAAAAAGAGAAGGGGTTTGCAAATTTTTACTCTAATACCATAAAGATGTTGAGAAAAGAACATCCCAGGAGCATAAACCTCTATTAAACCAAAGAAACCTTTCATAAGAGAGAAAAAGTTGCATCTATAAGATCTGTTGTATGTAAATGCAAGAGTAAACCCTTTATTTATAACAAACCAATAGAAGCCCAACATTTAATAAGGATCTAGTTGGTTGGTATACCAATTGTATGCCAACTAGGAAAATAATTACTTGCATATTTAAGCTTGCAATTGTGGATAGTTTGCTTACAATTTTTTACCAACATCAATGCCTACTTCATCCACTTCACTTCTACATTTGTTATATTTGTTTTGAAATATTGTAGGTTATGAAGGTTGCCACTTTAATTTCAATGTCCAAGGATTAAGCATTGGTTTTTGCTCCAATATTTATTCTAATTGAGGTCAAAAGCATCACAATCTTTTTGTAGAGAAAATCTACAAATTTTTTCTCTAGATAATCCTCCAAAAATCCCTATTTACAATTCAATTTTGTGACTGTCTTCATTTCCAAAGAATCGATGCATATCAACAACAATGTCCATGGTAAAAGTTGTAACAAAGTGAATATTACATAATGCACATCTATTTTGTTACCTGACAATATGTTTGTTTTGAACATATTAATAACCCAATTAGGAAAAAGGGGAAATTGTAATTTACAAAATTTTCATATCTTTCCATCGAGAGTAACTAGGTGCATCCATAACTTAGATAGATGTGTCATACTAATAAATTGAATTGGGAGTAACAATGTCCATGGTAGAAGTTATAACAAAGTGAAGATTACATAATGCACATCTATTTTGTTACTCCCCAATATGTTTGTTTTTAGCATATTTGTAACCCAATTAGGAAAAAGGGGAAATTGTAATTTATATAATTTCCTTGTCTTTCCATCAAGAGTAACTAGGTGCATCCACAACTTAGATAGATGCGTCACACTAATAAATTGAATTGGAAAAAAATGGAGTACTTGAAAGTAAATTTTTTTAAATGTTGACCATAATAACAATAATACAAGTCAAATACAAAAAAATAAACAAAAATTCCATCTGAACTATGTTCTTTAAGCATCTATAAATTTGTGCTCATATTTTTTTTTATCCCTATAGGTGCTTATTAGATATGAGGTTAAGATGCATCTATATTGGTATTTTGAATGTGATGGAGGACCATTATAAGCCATGTGGATGAATTCAATGCACTAAGTTTAACAAGAAATTTTAGGCTTCTAACACATAATCTATTTTGTTTCGGTAATTGATTTCTTCAATATAAAAATTTAAAATATTAAAATAAGATAACATCTTAAGGTTTTCAAGTTAGAAATAATTTGCACAACTTTGTTAGAATATAAGGTTTACTATGTAATAAAGTCACTTTATGACTTTAAGATATGTTAATGTTTACTTTTTTTTGTACAGTTTATCCCACATTCATAAGTGGAAATAATTTACTTAATGAACTATGATCTATAAGGAGGTAAACTCCATTGTAATAAATGCACTTGTTATTAATTGATAATATCATATTGTGTTATTATCAGTATCTTTTTTTGAGCTCAGTTATGTGACTCAACCCTATTGAGGCTTTCATAATTTAGTTATTGAGCTCATTTTGTAATATGGTATTAGAGCAAGGAAGAATCTAAGAGTTTGAAGCCATATCAAGAGTCTCGAGATTTAAACGACAAGTTTTCCACTCAGTCTTCCACTCTTGTGGCTTCAACAGTCTTAGAGACACAAAATGTGTATGAGCATGAAGACCTAGGGATTGATGCTAACCAAGATGAATCGAGGAATCACCAACATGTGTTCTCAAACTTTAGAAGACATGATTTTAACTCTTTTAGTTGAAGAAACGAGACCAATTGCAGAGGATATAGAAGGCGATCCTCAACCTGAGACTGCATTATATTCAAGATGCAATCATAGTAGATTTGCATAAGACAAAGGGGAGATAGAATGTCATTATTGCAAGAAAATATCTCATACAACTTCGAACTGTAGATTTTAGGCTAATGATGTTCTCAAGGGAAAGCTCAAAGAAAAACCATATGTAGTGAATGTAACCTTTACTGAAGATCCACAAGATGATGAAAGTAGTGATGACCTTACTAAATAAAGGGAATTTTATGTATTTTAAGAAGCCTGCACCTTGAAAACAAAAAGGGATCTAATGTAACAAAGCTCGGTTTGGATGGATTCTTAGATAGTTCAAGAGTTTGTGAATATTGGGAATTATACCCTTACAAGGGTCATGAGACAACTTGATGAGCATTATGGATGTAGCTCAACATGGATGGTTATCCAATAATTTGGGAAATTCGTAATTCAGGAGTTCGAAAAGGTGGAATCCAAAAACTATTTTCCAAATAAGAAGCTTATGAAGAATGTTTGGTTCTGATTACTTATGTTATTTTTGTGTTTAGTTAGTATTTGTTTGTCTTCAGTTAATATGTTTTTCTTTCAATACTATAAGCCATAAGAGGCAATGTTAGAATATAACACTCACTATGTAATAAAGTCATATTATGGCTTTAGGATATGTTAATATTTACTTTTTGTGTACGACGGTGTATCCCACATTCATAAGTGGAAATGATTTGCTTAATGAATAATGATTTATAAGGAGATAAACTCCATTGTAGCAAATGCACCAATTATTCATTAATAATATCATCTTGTGTTGTTGTGAGTATTTTCCATTAATAAACTCTTAGTTTAGAATTCACAATAATTCATAGCATGGATTAATCTTGCTTTATATATACACCAAAGAATGTTTTCATGAAATCATCAAAGAACCCTTCCTTTCTTTACCTTAAATTTTTACATTATTAGTCCCTGTCGTAGGCATAGAGGGACTATAGCGATCGATAAATCGTTGACCTCGTATTACTTTGTCCTTTGACTACAAATATTTCCATATTATCTATTGTTGGAACTAGGGAACTGAAACCATCGATTTTTATATTAAAAAAAGTACCATATTTGTCATGATCTGATTGAACAAGGGATTGGAGGTATTATTGTCGGCTTCATTATTCCCAATGTTATATATGTTGGCATATCCAAAGTAATTGATCGTATATGGTCTTTTAGAATCAAAAATTTTGTTATGCATTCGTCGGAGGTGGATTAATGCTAGCATTAATCCGAATGTTTGGTTTAGAATTTTATGCTAGGTAAATTTATGGCAATGTTTGATATGCTGGCATATCCAAAGTTTGGCCTTCCAATACATTTTCTGGTGTTCGAACTATTGTTACAAAAAATATAATATTTTTTTGGGGATACGTCAAAGACCTGCCACATTGCATTTTTTTCTTAAATGTTTACAGAGCATTTTTGATAGACTTAAATGTTCACCTAACAGGCTTGGTAGCGTTGAATGCTTACTTAATAGGCTCATTACAATACATTTGTTTCCGTGTTTTAAATTTATATGCTTCAGCGGCATTGTTGTTTCACTAGTTCATGCTTGTTTTTTGCATCTCCACTGATTTCTTATTTGCATGTTGTTGTTTTTATTGCTTGCTTGTTCGTATTGTAGCAGTTTGCATGTTTCAGTTTCTGCAATCGTGATTGGAAATGCCTCATTCCTAGTGGAGTGGTTGTTGTTTTCTTATTTCTTCATTGCATTTTGTTTATTGTTGTTTGATTTGACTTTGCAGGGTTTCGGTCCTGCGTCTGCAATTGGGCCTTTTGGTGCTTTTTAACTGGGTTGTTATTTGGTGCTTGTTATTGTTTGCCTAGGGTTTGCAATGTTGGGATGCTTCATCCGCAATTGGATATCTTGTTACATTTTTTGTAGTGGAGTCTACATAGAATACTATTAGGATAAAATAACATAATAAAAAATTGCAGTCGATGTAAATTGCATCTCTTACGCGTTGAATTAGAGTTTGTCGGCCTCAAACTATAATTCATAGTTGGCGATGCTTTTTCCATGGATTATGTGTTACTATGGTTTCATAGTTATGAGAGTAGGTTTTGTTGTGTGAGCGATATAGTTGTTCTCTCCCTTTTATTTTCCTCTTGTAAACTGTGTTTCTGGCTCTATAGTTTCTCGCCTTTCTGTGGTCATTCCAACTAACCAATGTTCGGTTGCATACTTAGCCAGTTTTATGGACGCGGCTTCGCGGATAGGTTCTATTGAACTATGACAGGTCGTGTTCGGTGTATACATCTTTTACCCATAATTTACATGCTCTAGAATTCGACCGAGCACTCCTCGAACTCGCAACCGTGCCTCTGCCTACAATGAGTTTGTCTATTCTACCTAGCTTTCCATACTTAGTTTATTTTTCAAAGTTTAGTAGGTTGACGATTTTCTAGGTTCAGAAAATTTAAAACCATTTGTCGCTCCCCTCCATCCCTGCTACCTTTCGCCCTTGCCAATAGACATTAATTATTCTTTCAAAAAACAGAACCAACTAGACAGGTTTGAAAAGATAGGCTTTAATAACTGGAAAGCTCGAGGACATCTCCCATTAAAATGAATAGACAAGCAAATATTATGGGATATGGTAATTTCTTTTGTCTGCATTTTTGAATTTGCAAAAATGTTTTTTTTGTTTTGTTTTTTTGCGCTCTTTTAGTTTTCTTAAAAGCTTCAGCATAGTCCACGAACGTGTCACCCACAGAGGCCTTGACATCATGTCCCTCTTTAATATTGTGCATATCTTAGATGTCAGATTTGAGAATCTGCTCGAATATGGGAATTTTAATCTGTGCTATTACTAACTATTCAACGTACATATTCGAAAAGATTGGCATTAATAAGCGAAAATATCGAGAACATCTGTCATTAAAACGAATTAACAAAAAATCTATGGAAGATCATCCAACATTGCTTTTAAATACTTATTTCCATTTCTCTCTATCATCAAAGAGTTGCGCTTTAGGGTGCCTTCTTTCTAATGTTCCTGGTCATGGACATGTAAGACAACTTGGAGATGCAATTGAGGCCTAGATGAAAGAAGAGAGACTGGTTTTATGTGGCGTGAGATTTGAGTAAAAAAAAAACTCTGTTATAGAAGAGAAACTCAGAGAGGAGAAAAAAAAAGAACAAGTATGTTTTGGTTGGTGTTCTTCCTATGTTCGATGCTTTGGTTGGTTGAAAAGGCTGCCTAGAGATTTGTTTGTTGAACTTATTTGTTTTCTTGCTGGGAGTTGTAATGGATTTCCAGGTCACGTGAAAAATAGTTCTTTGTTGAAGTATATAGCTTCTTCCAACAACACAGATTTGGCAATTGTATCGAATTCTGCAGATCCCACAAGAATTTGTCTTCCTCGGGGGAAACACATTTACAGTGGCTTGCAAAATGGCCCGCCATGTTCGTAAATGACGTGAAATATTAATCCAGTTGCAAATGTAAGCAGAGACGGGTAACAGAAACTGTATGGGTGGATAAAATGACATATTATCACTACAAAAGTTTCTATTTCAAATCTTTATGAGCTACATGTGGGTCTGGTAACTGACTTGACAGAAATCCATGTTCTTTTTCAAAGTTTGCTCAGTTTTCTCTAGATGTAGTTGCAGACTCCACATATTTGGCATCACCTCCGAACATTCCAGACCTTTTCATGGGCCGCCATATCTGCCACCACTACGAGGAAATATATATTCTGATGTGATCTGCAACATTTGATACACTTTCCAGAGTTGTGCTGATGCGTACTACAACATTTGATGCACTTGCCAGACCTGTGTTGCCCGAAGAAGTTTTGTACCTCAACAGATTTGCATTTTCCAGCTAGGTTGGATGTTTCTTCCAATTTACTGTAATAAAGAAAAGAATTTCAACATACAAATCTTCAGGCAGGCTTTTCAACCAAAGAGATGATCGAATACAGGGAGAATATCGATCACAACATACTTCATTTTTTTCCCCTGCTATGGCTATTGTGACATAAAAGGACCCCCTACACTTTGAAATTGGCCTGAATCGCATTTCTAAGTTGTCTCAGATGTCAAGGGTCAGGAACATTGCAAGGAAAGCACCTTAAACCCCAAGTTTTCGACGACAGAGGGAAATTAATACTTGAAAAAGAATGGAATGTTGAATAACTAGGGATTGCAAGCAGGCCATATCTGGAAGAGACAAGCTATTCAAAAAAATGGGATAGATGTAGTTGGCAGCACCGATTAAGTACAAAACCCGAAATTGATATTCAACTCATTTTTTACGAATAAAGGGTTTGAACGTCAAGAAAACTATCAAGAAGCTTCATCAATGTACATATTTTTTATTGGTTGGTGGCAGGCCAAATCACAATCGTTGTGGCAAATAGCCGCAACTATATTTTGTAACCCATCTTATTTGAACATAGAATAATTCTGGTTTATTCTTTAATAGTATTTTCCAATCTCTAGTATTTTTTTTAATTATATTTTGTACCTTCTTACCCTGTGTTGTTAAACATGGACGACAAGATTTTCTTTCTGTTGCCCAGTACTTCAATTTAAATAAACCCTTCTCTATTTGTTGCTTACATTTTACATTTAAGAATAGTTTTGCATAATCCATATTGGAGGAGTCGTCCTGCTTCCATTCTCTGGGTCCCGTAAATAGAATGAATTAATGAGTTACAACAAGGCAGCTCAAGTGTTGACACAATGTTCATGTTCAATATGTTGGATATATTGCAACTTCTTCTATTTGATAATATCCGTGTGTATATACTAATATCAGTACTATTGGAATAAATACAAAAACTTCCTCTTCGGCAAAGCTTAGGCAATTATGTTTGTGTTTGCGGTATTAAACAACTATGTTCCCTGTTCCGTCATATACATCTTGTAGCCAAACAAATTTTGTGCTCTGTAATTTATGCTTTAACTACTTATAACCCACCAGGCGTTCGAAAATATTGGCATTAATAAAGGAACGGCTGAAGCTGTCTTAATTACGTAAATCACACCAAATTTTGATTACATTTAATTTAATTTAGATATCGATGTTTATGGAGAGTCGGTCTTTGCTCATGTCATTGCAAGAAATACAAGATGAATAGATGATAAGGAGTTTATCTTGTTGACACCACAATGCAAATTCATGTTTCATGTTGCGTTATGTACATTTTGCAGTCAAAATTTTTGTGGTTTCAATGAAATTTACGAACCAAAGAGCATCCTGCAAATTGGGAGATCATTTGCATTTGAAACAGAAACAATCCATTAATATATATTAGTATGAATAGTATTCAGATAAATATGAAAACTTTCTCCATTAATACATATTAGTATGAATACTATTGAAATAGATATCAAACCTTTCTCTTGACCAATACTTAGCCAGTTATCTGGCCACCAGGCCCCGGGTTCGCGGTACCCAACACCTATGTCCCCTGTTCCATCATATACATCTTCCAGCCAAAGAACTTCAGAGTTCTGCAGTTTATGCTTTTACAAGTAAGAACCCAACAGGGGTTCGAAAACATTGCCATTAATAAACGGAAAAAAAAAAGGTTTTTCGACTGTCAGATACTTATCCCTTTTCCCTTTTTCCTTTTCCCGTCCATTATGGCTTTCTGGTTTTATACTTAGCCATCTTTCTATGATGGACGGTTGCAGGGTTCGCAGGCTGGCATATCTTCATTTCCATCTGTATCTTCACATGACAAATCCGACCAACCACTATTCCTTTGCATACCTAGGAAATTTTATGGTCGTGGTTGCCGGGTTGGCACATACGAACTGGCATTTTCTTCTTCCTGCTCATTATCGCTTTCTAGATATATACTTAGTTGCCTTTCTATGGTTTCTGGTTCCAAAGTTGGTGGGTTGACATGTCTTCATATCCATCTATATCCTCACACGATGGATCCAGATGACTGTTGTTCCTTTCCATACTTATCCAATTTTATGGTCGTCGTTGCGGGGTCGATGCTTACGAACCCGACTGTTTATTGTTCCATTATATATCTTGCACTCAAAACATTTGTGATCTACAATTCCACCACGAGTTCCTTGTATACATTAACTTCGTTCAACGTATATGTTGTTGCTTTCCATCCCCAACAAATGCGTCCTTCCTGATATACATCAACAATTCTCTTACTGGTGACAACTGGGCACAATGGTACGAAAGATACTTCTATGATCTGCAATTTATGCCTTGACTGGTGAGAACTCGGCAAGGGTTCGAAAAAAATTGCATTAATAATCAAACACTAGATGTTCTTCTGTGAGATACTTAGTCCTTTTTCCCTTGTCTTGTTACCGTGTATTATTGCTTTCTAGTTATATACTTAGTCATGTTTCTATGATCACGGGTTCCAACATTGGCGTGTTGACATATCTTCATCTCCATCCATATCCTCGCATGGTGAATTGGACCGCACGTTATTCCTTTTCATACTTAGTGAATTTTATGCCCGCGGTTGCTGAGTTGGCGCAATTGAACTCTGCTTCTTTTTGTTCCGTGATATACATCTTCCACTCAAAATTTGCGTGATCTAAAATTCCACTGCGGACTCCTCCGTCCTTTTTCCCTTTTTTTATGCCCATGTATTATGGGACTATAAAGTATGGACATGCTATTTTATAGACCATTTACGGATTGCGCATTCCATACCTAACCACATTTTGGATCGCGGGTTCTCGGGCAGGCAGGCTCAAAATTGGGCCTCCATTGTTTCGTGCCCTGCAAATAGCACCCAGAATTCCGCGATATACAAATTGAAAAGTGGACCTGCAGACTGGTTGACTCAACATTTCATTTCTATTGTTCTGTGTCCTACAAACAACACTCCTAGTTCCGCGATATACAAATTGACACACAGAGTTCAGGGCTGGCGGGGTGGAGATTGCTATTGTTTACGGATGGCACACTACAGATTGCTCCGTCCTTTTTCCATTTTTTTATTCGCGTGTATTATGGGACTATAAAGTATGGACATTCTATTTTATAGACCATGTACGAATTTCACATTCAATACCTAGCCACATTTTGTATTGCGGGTTCTCAGGTGGGCGGGCTCAAAATTGGGCCTCCATTGTTTTGTGCCCTACAAATAGCACCCAGAATTCTGCAATATACAAATTGACAAGAGGACCTGCAAACTAGCTAACTCAACATTGCATTTCTATTGTTATGTGTCCTGCAAACAGTGCTCCCAGTTCCGCGATATACAAATTGACACACGGAGTCTAGGGCTGGCGGGGTGGAGATTGCCATTGTTTACGGATGGCAATCCCTATCAAATATCTAACAGTATCTAAAAAATTATTTTCAATACTAAATTATCTCTTAGTAGTGACAATTGGACACAAAGGTACAAAACAGTCAGCATCACACCCTCCGCAATATACAAATTCACTACTGGATTCTGACATCGTCCGCTCTTCCATGTTAGAGATTATGCATTCAAATGTTCGGAGCGATACAATTTGAACGTCAGGGCCTTGCGTCTACTAGACGCAGTGGTATGAAAGATACTTCCGTGATATGCAATTTATGCCTTAACTGGTGAGAACTCGACAGGGGTTCGAAAAAAATTGCATTAATAATCAAACACTAGATGTTCTTCTGTGAGATACTTAGTCATTTTCCCCTTGTCTTGCTCCTATGTATTATCGCTTTCTAGTTATATACTTAGTCGGGTTTCTATGATTACAGGTTCCAATGTTGGTGTGTTGACATATCTTCATCTCCATCTATATCCTCGCATGGCGAATTGGACCACCCGTTGTTCATTTTCATACTTAGTGAATTATATGCCCGCGGTTTTTGAGTTAGTGCAATTGAACTCTGCTTCTTTTTGTTCCGTGATATACATCTTCCACTCAAAATTTGCGTGATCTACAATTCCACTGCGGACTCCTTCATCCTTTTTCCTTTTTTTTCTTCTCGTGTATTATGGGACTATAAATTATGGACATCCTATTTTATAGACCATGTACGGATTTCACATTCCATACCTAGCCACATTTTGGATCTTGGGTTCTCGGGTGGGCGGGCTCAAAATTGGGCCTCCATTGTTCTGTGCCCTGCAAATAGCACCCAAAATTCCGTGATATACAAATTGACAAGCGGACCTGCAGACTGGCTAACTCAACATTGCATTTCTATTGTTTTGTGTCCTGCAAACAACGCTCCCAGTTCTGCAATATACAAATTGACACACGGAGTCTACGGCTGTCGGGGTGGAGATTGTCATTGTTTACGGATGGAAATCCCTATCAAGTATCTAACAGTATCTAAAAAATTATTTTCAATACTAAATTATCTCTTAGTAGTGACAACTGGACACAGAGGTACAAAACAGTCGGCATCACACCCTCTGCAATATATAAATTTGTTAGTCTATGGCTTACCTTTACCAATCACTAAGTCTAAATTGTCACCTATATTTGTATTATTCATTTAGGATATTAGTAATATATCCTCAAGTGATGACTAATGATTTAGTTAATATTTCTTAGCCTAGTCATCATGCATGATTTTAGGATCTAGAGCAAATCTCTCTATGAGGTGGCATCACCCATTGTACTATAAATATGTAACATTGGAGTGAATAATAATGTGTTGGCTAGTGAGCCTTTTCTACCATATTGTTATTCGTGTCTATATTTTATCAATTGGTATCATAGCTAATATAGTTCTTAAGGGCCTAGTAATATTGAGATCCATGGTAGTTTCACCATGGAATATGAGGTGCAACGAGAGCATGCAGCCAAAGAGGAGCAATTATCACACAAGCTACATCATAGATGAAAGAGTAAAGTGACGAATTTTATTCTCTGGATATGGTAAAATTCAATGAACTCCAATTCTGTGTATGTGGAATGGAGGATAGATTAGAGCGTTAATTTGTTAAGAAGATGGGTTATGTGCATGCAATAACTGTGTGTATCTTGACCTACGAAGAGAGTCGGTTGCACATCTTTATGATTTAAGATTTTATTGTGTCGTAGTCGAGGATCTGAACTCTACAGGATCGATCTCTCCCGAGATTCTGTTGTTAACCGACATTTCCTCATTAAAGGTGAAGATCGGGTCATGACGGGGACAATCGCTTGCAGCAATGATGTCAGTTTCTGGGCAAAAGGTTGTGCATCGTGAAGCTTCAGAAATTTAGGATTGGAAGGACGGGCTTCGATCTCCTCCGACGCAGATCGATCTTGGAGAGTGTCTTGATTTCCATGGACTTAAATAGATTCTTACAGGGATTTCCCAAAGGGTGAAGAGGAGATTCTAACGTTGAAGTCGTTGGAAAACTTAGACATCACATCGATCAATGGTTGATTACTCTTACTTTCCAGAAAATCCTCACTCTCCATCTATCTATCTATCTAGCGATCGATCCAATTCATAACTCTCGGTATGTTTTTGTAAGATCAAATATCCAGATCTAGAATAGTCTATACCTCATCCACAGAATCAGACTTCGGTTGTGCATGTTAGTAGCGTGTCATACACAGGGATCAACGAAATTTCAGCAATGCAAGAAGCAATAAGACTTGCTTGCACTCAGATCTATATTTATGATCTGTATTTTTTGTATGGTTGGATCTCATGATGCAAATCGAATCCTTGATAGTGCCTCTTCAGTGCAATTTTGGTGGGCAGTTTTGAACTGATATTAAATGTTGCAAATATCTTTCATTCCAAAGCCCGATATGCAAGCGGCAGAGATTCAAATAATATTTCACGAGGCGCTTTGTTTTTTGTGTAAACTCGTCTTTCACCTTTGCGAGTTCAGGCGATTTCATTGATCGATTACAGTGCGAGTGCGAAGTTCTCTCTCAAGACTGGTGGATATCGGTGGCTCCAGTCGCTATGTGTAGGAGTTATGGATTTAACGCAGTCCCTCGAGAGCCTCTCCTTCTAACATTTATGAAGAATTTTCCAGGATCCTCCTCACGCTGCTCAGTTAGAAAAATAAAGGACTCCATGAAATTCATTTAGTTGTCCATTATTCATTGATTTTGCAATGAGGCCATCTTCAGCGATTTCATGTCTGGATCTCAGCCATTTCAACTCTACATTACCTGGTTCGCACTTGCTGTGTGCGATTTGTGGAGCTTAGTGTTATCTGCGTGTTTTTTGTCCTATGCAACCGCGGTCCATCTTGTTGCCTGTGAAGTTGACTGTTGTTGCATAGTTGAATCGTGAATGTGTGATATTGTATTAGTGTTGTGTTCGATTGCTAGCACCTATGAGCACCTGCGTGTTTCTTTCCATAACAATGTTGTTCTCTCTCAATCATATTCGTTTGTATACGCTGGAGATGGTACCTATTCCAGTGTGGTTTATTTATAATTTTTTATGTTATGCGAGCTATTTGATGAGATCTGCGATCTGTTGACATTTGTTGGAGTATTGTTGACATTTTCTAGAGTGCGAGAAATGTCCCAACCAGTGTCATTTCTTACCATTATTGTTGTGGGAGATGTGAAAGAGAGACATCCCATCATTTAGATTCAAAACAGAGAACGGATCTCTGTTTTAGATCTACATACGATCTCCTTCAATCTCTCTTAACCATCGCTGGAGATTGTTGCTAAGTATTTGTTTTGAGATCGTCGCTTGAGATCGCTACTATCTGCACTTTGTGAAAATTTAAAAATCATTTCCATTCTTTGTGGGTGTGTCCTACAACCGATTTGGACCCAGTGTGGGATGTAAAATACAGTTTATCTTTCAATTGATCATTGAATTATTTGTTAGAGAATATGGTGAATCCTCATGCTGATCAGCATGAGTATCTCATGTTGTAGCAAATATGAGAGCTTAGTGATGATCACGCAAAGTCATTCTGAGTATTCTTGGGAGAGTCGCTTTTCCCTTAGACGGATTTTTGGATGTGCCGTTGTGAAAGGTCGTGGTTAGAAAAGGAGCCGTAATTTTTTTAAGGGAAGAGCCGCAACTGTAATCACAGTTTGTCAAGTATGCAAGAAGATTTGAGACAGAGTTGGAGGTCAATAGCATTGAGACACAGACCTGTATTTTTCATCCATCACTGTAAGAGACCAATCCTTGAAAAATACCTGGGTTGTTTTTCACCCACGTGAGATCACATGAAGATATGAGGTTGTTGGATTGTTCAATTTGGAGAAGCTGTCACTTATTTGTTCAAGATCGCTATTGCAAGGTTGAAGCATTGCCAAGGTGAGAGCACTTGGTTGATTATGTGAAAGAAAAGGATCTATAAGGATTGATGTATTTTAAAAATTGGTGTCTTTCTTTAGTTTAGAGGGAACAAAAGTTTACTTGAAGGTTTGATAATGAGATGTGATGACAAAGATTGTAATTGAAAAGAGAATTTCTCTTAGGTGTAAGAGCTAATTGTATTAAGCATAATAAAAGTTTATTTTTTGTGGTGTTGAAGTGTCCTAGATACACCCGAAATTGAATAAGGGGATCTTAGGTACACCTTGTATTGTGTACGATGGTGAATGATTCTTTGAATGTTTTCATGGTGTTTTGTGTCAAGTTTTGACACTACGCTTATGACTTACTCTACAACCATACGCACATGGAATCCACAACAAGATAAGCACACAAATTAATGCCAGTGAAACACATACATGAAGTTCAAGCTCAAATTCATGTCATTCAAGCATATGTGAAGAACATTCTCAAGCATTCAAGTCGTCAACTACGTCAGTAATGGACAAATCAAAGTTTTCGAAACCAACATATCATGGAGCATTTGAAGTTAAATTGTAACTTGCAAACAATGTTTGTTGTAAGATTACTTAATCAGGAAATATTGTAACTTGCAAATTGTCCTTTTGTAAGTTTACTTGTCTTTTTTAAATCAAGTTGAATTTCTTTGTAATTGGGTGCATTCTCGGTTGAGACCGACACCTAAGATTCATTGTAATTTTGAGTTGTAATTGACAAAGATTGAGTAGTTTAACTCAAATCATTGTAATACTTTGGGATGCATTTTCGATGGTAACCGACATCCTCAAATTCTTGGAAGCAAGTTCAAGTGAGAAACTTCAAGTGAGCGTGAAACAAATTCAAGAGAGCGAGTAGCGAGCGAGTAGCAAGCGAGTGTGAAGTTCAAGTGAGCGATTCAAGTGAGCGAGTTGCAAATAAACCTTCTTCTGTAATCAGGATCTACCTGCACAAGGAGACCTCATTTAGTGTTTTTTGAAATGGCTCGAAGTCTCAAATTATTAGAGTTACTGAACACTCTAATAAACACCATTGAAGACAACATAGTGATATTGACCAAAACAACTCTTCAATCAGTGCTAACTTGTTTTCAAGTGACGCAAGCTAAAGTTAGACTTCTTCAATCTCTATCCTAGCTATTGAATGATGAGTTGACTGATCTCAAAAATCAACAGCCAGTGAAGTTTTCTGAACTAGTTTTTGTTCAGCACAATCCTCTCTATGATGATGATGGTGATGTTTTTAATCAACAGTCAATGAAGGAGAAACTCAATAAGACATCTTCATATGCAGACAAAGACGATGCTATTCTTGAACCTACTTTTCAAGAGTTTTCTTTTAAGCTTAATGAAGAAAACTTGTCAATGATGCTTCAACATGCAGTAAATCCGCTTCCATGGATTTCAAAGAAACAGGTTCATAATACTCTTTCCAAGCCCATCATCAGACCTTGGGAAGAAGTCATCTACAACAAGAATAGAATAGGACTTGGATATGACAAGGAAGTTACCTTTCATATTCCCGATTATTCCAAACCAATCAAGTTACAAAGTGTTGGATTCCTTCAAGAAGATTCACTTTCACCTGTTCAAGTTCAACATCAGAATGATAAGTGCCAACATTGTAATCGAGTTGGTCACAAGGAGAATCAATGTTTTGATATCCATCCTTGCCAGCATTGTGGTAAGAATAATCGTTCTTCAGACAGATGTTCAACGTTGAAGAAACCTGCAAGATTGAAGATTCACTATGAGTGGATTGATCCTTGGCAATGGTCATCAACAACCAGGTGATTATATAAGTCTTACCATAGAATTCAATCTCAAGTAAAGACCAATCTTGTATCACATAACATTTTTTGTACCTCATATAAGTGGTCACCTTATGGCGTATCTTTCGAGCATGGCCCTCACGGGATGAGATAACTTGTGGTTTTTTCTGCATGCCCACTTTGTGTTGTACTCAAATGGAACAAGTATGGTTCTCTCTTGAGCCTAGAAGGGGGGAGTACAATGATGTAACTCTCATGCACCTTAAAGGGGGGAGTTCAAAATTATAGTGAAGATGGTTCATGAAACCACTTATGGTCTCTCCTTTCAGCTGACAAAGGGGGGAATTGATGATGGAATTGAAGATGGTTGTCAGACAGAAAGTTTCGACAACAACAAACATCAAGTATGCCAGATGGGCAAGAAATTTTCCAAATGGGCAACTGCGGTCTATAGATGACAGACTTTGGCAGAATTATGGTTCAAAAGTTTAAGTTGAATCATATAGATTTTGATTTTGAGAGCAATGATGTGAACATTTGGTTCACATAGATGGTCATTCGACCTAGAAGAGGACAAGAGGATCCTTCTGCATTGCAGCTTGGCATTTGATTGAGTTGCCAGGAATTTTCAGGGATGTGTCAAACTAGAAGTTGACTCACTTCTCTTGGTTCGCTCTCATCAGATTGGAGTTTACATTAAGTAAACAATTTGCATGCATCCTGGCTCACATGATTACATTATGAGATTTTCTAGAGATGGAAGGCTTTGACAGGATTATGGTTCAATGAATTGCAATTGAATCATATACATTATACATTGGGATGTTGTTGGACACCTAAAAGTGTCAAGATTGGTTAGGGGTTATCCAAAAACCATCAGATACATGGTATCAATTGGTTAGTGGTCATCCCAAACCACAGATTCAGAGAGAACTTTCAGTGATACACTGATAGTAGAGTGGTGATACTACATGTTCACCAATTAGCAGAAGGTATCAGATTCTTCTAGCTAAAATACTTGGCAAAATGATCACATTGTCAATCAATCAGGGAATGTTCAGATATTGCAGTTGTTCACTTCCATATCTCAGCTCTCTTCCAGTTCATTTTAAATGAACATGTTCAACATCCAGATTGGTGGTTCTTCAGGTAGTTCTTCATTAAGGCTCAGCACAGGAGTTTTAGTATGAAGACTTGGAATTGATACCAGTTTATGCTTTATTGTTGGTATTATTGATTGGACTTGTGATTGAGGGGAGGATTGTTAGCCTATGGCTTACCTTTACCAATCACTAAGTCTAAATTGCCACCTATATTTGTATTATTCATTTAGGATATTAGTAATATATCCTCAAGTGATGACTAATGATTTAGTTAATATTTCCTAGCCTAGTCATCATGCATGATTTTAGGATCTAGATAAAATCTCTCTATGAGGTGGCATCACCCATTGTACTATAAATATGTAACATTGGAGTGAATAATAATGTGTTGGCTAGTGATCCTTTTCCGCCATGTTGTTGTTCTTGTTTATTTTTTAACAAAATTGACTACCGGATTTTGACATCGTCCGCTCTTCCGTGTTAGAGATTATGCATTCAAATGTTCGGAGCGATACAATTTGAATGTCGGGGCCTCCTGTCTTCTGCAGAGACCTTGTCAGCCTATTTTGGATCCTCCTATTGCCAGGTTCACGAAATGTCCAACTCTTGGATACTGTTTTGGGTTGGCACCAAGCTTCGTTCTACCACAATTCACAAATGTTTCAAAGTATATGTTGTTGCCTTCCATCCTCACTAACTTCCTCTCGTTCCTAATATAGATTGGTTGTTCTCTTACTAGTGACAATTGAACACAATGGTACGAAACAGTTTGCATCTGGCCCTCTGCAATATACAAATTGACTATCGGGTTCACATCTTGTACTCAAAATTTTTGTGATCTACAATTCCACCGCGAACTCCTTAGTCCTTTTCCCCTTTTCTTCTTCCCGTGTATTATGGCTCTCTGGTTATATACTTAGTCACATTTCTATCATCATAGGTTCTAGTGTTGGCGGGCTGACATATATTTATCTCCATCTATATAATCACACGATGAATCCGACCGACCGATGTTGTTTTCCATACTTAGCAAATTTTATGGCCACGGTTTTCGGGTTGGTGGTTTCAAATTCTGCTTCTTCTTGTTCCGTGATGTACATCTTGCACTCAAAACTTCTGTGATATACAATTCTACCACGTACTCCTCGAACTCGCAAGATTCACTCTACCACGGTTCACAAATGTTTCGAGTATCTATCGTTGTCTTCCATCCCCACTAACTTCTTGTCCTTCCTAATATACATTGGTTGTGCTCTTACTAGTGACTCTTACTAGTGACAACTGCACACACTGATACAAAACAGTTTGCATCCAGCTCTCCGTAATATAGAAATTCACTGTCGGGTTTCGACATCGTCCCCTCTTCCGTGTTACAGATTATGCATTCAAATGTTTCGAACGATACAATTTGATCGTCGGGGCCTCATGTCTTCTGGGGAGACCTTGTGACCCTATTTTGCACCCTCATGTTCACGGGTTCACAAAATCTCCATTTCTTAGTCACTATTTTGGGTTGGCGCATTTGAACTCTTCTACTTCTTGTTCCGTGATATACATATTACACTCAAAATTTCCATGATTTACAATTCCACCACGGATTCGTTGGTCATTTTTCCCTTTTCTTTTTTCCTTGTATTATCGCTTTGCGGTTATATACTTAGCCGCCTTTCTATGATCGCGGGTTCCAGGATTGGCGGAATGACATATATTTATATCCATCTATACAATCACACGACGAATCTGACCGACCGTTGTTGCTTTCCATACTCATCCAATTTTATGGCCACAGTTGTCGGGTTGGTGGTTTTGAACTCTGCTTCTTGTTGCGTCGTGTACATCTTGCACTCAAAACTTTTGTGATCTACAATTCCAGTGCGGACTCCTCGAACAAGCAAGCTTCACTCTACCATGGCTCACAAATGTTTCAAAGTATCTCTCATTGCCTTCCATCCACACTAACTTCTTGTCCTTCCTGATATACATTAATTATGCTCTTACTAGTCATATACAAATTTCCCTCTGGACTGTCCTACCATACCCTCTTCATTGTTATGCGTATTTCACTCAAAAAAATTTGAGACATACAATTTGACCCTCATGCCCTCACCTTCAATGGTTGTACCTTGTAACCCTATTTCGAAGCTGTTTTTTCCCATGCCCACAACCTCTGTCATTTCTTACTATGCAATTAGAAACCTTTCATGCTAACAGCTGACCATGCAGGAACCGTCAACATTGTCATTAATGGGAAAAACGCTCGAGGAGATCTCCCATTATTATGCATTAAACCAAGATGTGCGGAGAGTTATTTTGTCCCTTCTGATTGTTCATCTCGAGCACGTGTCGTCGTGATAGCCCGCTCAAGAAATCTACAATGCTTAATCGCTCATTGCAATATCCACCATGTTCACATTTCTATGTATGTGATTACTAGTGTTTAATGTTAACAATGCATCATGAAACAACCATCCAAATTGTCATTAATGAACAAAAGTCTCGAGGACATCTCCCATTCACATGCTTTGGACCAAGATTTGCGCAGGTTTATATTATCCCTTCCAACTTTTCATTTCATTCATCGTCTGGAGCAAACAAACATTCTTGTAGACTTATGGTAGCAGGTCGTCAACAATTTTGTGGAGATGCAGTAAATATCTTTGGACATCAGGACCAGAACTTCTAGTGGTCCAGGGCATACTTTTACTATTCATCCCATTCCGCCCAAAACGAAGTAATTTGGACCTCTGGAATCACTTATGCGGGCTGCGTCCCTGAGGTTTTTGATTGTAAGGAGGTGGTCTCCTGGTGTGCTGAAAAATATATTCCAGGCCAAAGAATTATTCCACTGCACGACCATTCTCTTGTTTCTTTGTCACCTCGGGCCTTCCGCGAGATGTTAAAATTGTTAGAGAAAACATTAACGTTCAGAGGGAAAGACTGCAAGCAATTTCTAGAAAAACATGATAACGAGTTTAGACATTAGGACCAGAACTTCTAGTGGTCCAGGGCATACTTTTACTATTCATCCCATTCCACCCAGAACAAAGTGATTTGGACCTCTAGAATCGCTCGTGTAGGCTGCGTCCTTGAGGTTTTTTACTGTAAGGAGGTGGTCTCCTGGTGCGCCGAAAAATATATTCCAGGCCAAAGAATTATTCCACTACGTGACCATTCTCATGTTTCTTTGTCACCTCAGGACTTCTGTGAGATGTTAAAATTGTCGAAGCCAACATTGACGTTCAAAGGACAAGACTGCAAGCAGTTTCTAGAAAAATATGATAATGGGTTGGACATATTAGCCAACTTCCTCGAAGACCCAAAAACAGTTCATGAAGATATCACAAGGTTGCAGGTAAGTTCCTTTAGAAATCCAATCCGGGAAATTGCTTGGTTGTTTACAAGAATAATAGGACAGGCATCCACGACAAGCATTTCCCATATAATTATTTATATTTTGTATTTCACAGTCAAGGAACAATACATTTTTTATTGGGGGAAGCTAATTTCCATTGAGATTTGTTCCCAGTTGTCATGATGCAAAGAATCGAATAAATTTTATATGTCATCCTACTTGATTTTCGCAATAGTGCATTGTTGCCCATTTCCAAAACTTTCTCTTTCCAATAAAATAAACTGTGGATTCGACCCAGTAGAATTTTGGTATGAGGCCCTATGGAGGCACAAGGCCCCCCATTGTTTTTATGAAGTTTTTAATGGCTTTGTCTCAATTTTCAAAGATTTATTGTTAGGTAAGGATGCTCCACGGATGTCTGGCCAGGCAACCAAGTTTTTGAACAAGAAGGGCACACTTGAACAAAAGGAAAATCACAATGTCCTCATGGTCTTTGGATATAAGGAAAATCTTGCTTTCCTTCCATTCCACATCACAAACAAGATGTTTGTTGCAGAAATAGCAAGGCAATACAACCACTGGTTGCATTTTTTCCATGACAAGAAAAAAAAAAAATTAATTCCTCTACACTGGAAAGTCGGAGACTTCGTGTGCAGAAACATCAACAAGACTGACAAGTTTGCCGCCCATTTCAAGAAATTGAACCTAATGTATGCTAAAAGGATAAAAGGTTTTGACCCTAATGGGATTTTTCGAGAACATTTACTGGCAGTTGGATTTAACAACTCTTTTATCTATAGACACCTGACCCAAGACAGGGACAGTGTGGACAACAATCCTGCTTCTATCGATTGCGACACAGAGACATTGCAAAGCGCGACTGAATTTTACAGACAACATGGAAAAGTATCCAGTGAGAAGATTACCCAGTCCCCCGCCAGCACGACATCACGGAGCATCACTTCGACGGCCCACCCCAGTAAGAAAGCAACCTATAAATATTCGAATAGAGGAGGAGATAAGAACCCTTCTCGCATAAAAATTGATAGTTCTCACAAACTTCCACTGACGAAGAAGAGAAAAAACAATGCAGGGTAGGCAGAGGAACCCCAAATTGAAAGTGAACAACTGCAACTTGAAATTGAAACTGAGCACATGCACAAAATTGGGTCATCCACGGTGGAAATATATGAGATCAAAATTTTTTACGAAGATGAATCCTTCGTATTCCATAGCGTTGTTTTTTACAGCCAATCTAAAAGTATGGTCAATGAAAAGAGAGATGTAACAAACAGGAAAGGAAAATCTCACACAGAGATTAACTTTAGGAAAATGCGGCCATCCCAAATCTCCTCATTTCACCAAGTAACTAGTGAAATTCTTCGTGATTCCATTGGAGGAATTGAGATGGAAAATGCCAATCTGAAAGACCGCCTCAACAAATTTGAGAAGGCTTTCATTACAACCCCATAATTTACCAGTCCTTTGGAAAAAATCGTCCCTGCTACCACTGCAGCTAAGATCAAAGTATCCTCTACCCTCCTTGCATGCTCTTGAGCCCTTGTAGAGAATAACATCAAAAAAAGAATGAAACTAGTTACTGAAGCTTGGGAAACATCGCAAAATTTAGTTTCCTTCAGAAAGAAGGAAAATTGTTTCCTGGAACATTTTGAGGCGAATTTAAAAAATGATTATCATTTTTGTGAACAAGTGATGACCCATTTTGCCAACTATGTTGTCAACACATCGGAACTGAAAAAAAGACAAGAGAAACTCCCCTCCCCAAAGCGGACCAAAAAAGTAAAAGCATGCTAGAAAAAGAAAGTTAACAACCAGGAGCTCATTGTCAAATCATGTAAAAAAGTCATATCAGAAAAGGAAGATTTATTCACAAGCCTAATCCAAATGGACTTAGTCGAAATTACCAACGAGGTTCAAGACCCAAACTTAATTCTCAAATCCTTGTCAACCACCAAAGAAGCCTTCCAGGAACAAGTTGATATTTTAAAGGGGTTGTCTTTTGAAAATTTGTACGGCATACTTGAACATCATCTAGATGAGCATGAGCACTGGGTACTGGACTATGCGGCACACAATGAAGAAATTGAACAGAGTCTGCATAGAATTTCAATGGATCTAAGGAAATTAGAAAACGACCTTTACGACATAGAAATCCGGGATGAAATCAACATGGCCCCCATGAAAAGCTACATCGAATAATGGTTCCAATAGAGAATGGACAACCTCATCCAAGAAGGGAAACAATCAGTCAACAAGACTCCACTGACCATCGACGACAGCAACAAAAACGCATCGGGTTCATAGTAAGTCTATACTGTCATCTTGTTTTCTTTATCAATCCAGTTTAATTCTATACTGTCATCTTGTTTTCTTTATCAATCCACTTATGATCTCTTTAAATAGAAAATTGTAACCAAAGACTCATAACTTCCAATTTCTTCTTTTCAGGTCTTCCTCTCTACCGCCACGCACTTCTTCTTTCGACATTCCTAATTCTTGTACTTATTTCTTTTTATGGTCCATGAGAGCCCCAATCCCAGTCTATATGACAAACACATTTAAATTTCCAGAAAGATGTAACACACATTATTAATTTTTGATAAATTCCAAAGAAAATTGATTCGGGAATGCCTTTATTGTATACTAAATTTTGGGTGTCCAAGAACCTTTCTTCTTTGTTCCAAATAAAACTAATTCGGGTATGCTACATTTTTTCTATCATATTGTATGTTAATTTTTTTGTCTTACACGACCTTGTTACTATTCTATTGTATGCTTAGTTTTTGGGTGTCTAGGAACCTATACTTTGATAAATTTTGATTTTTCTTCTGTCAAGAAGCCTTTGCTTTCAAGCAAACTAATTCGAGAATGCTATTTTTTTTGTCTTTTTCTCCACGAACCTATGTAATAGACGTTATTATATGTAACAGACATTATTTATTTTTTATAAATTTCTATAGTCCACAAGTCAACTTGTCAATTTGTATATCACGGAACTCTCGGTGCTATTTGAAGGCCATGGAACAATAAAGGCCCAATTTTGAGCCCACCACCCCGAGAACCTGCGATCCAAAAACTGGCTAAGTATGGAGGTCTGCTACATTTTTTTGTGTCCCATTGTATGCTTCATTTTTTGTCTAGCACAATGTTGTTACTATTCTATTGTATGTTAACTTTTTGGGTATAACAGACGTTAGTACTATTCTAATGTATGCTTTTAAATGTTGATGTAATTTCTAGAGATATGTAGCACAATGTTGTTACTATTCTATTGTATGTTAACTTTTTGGGTATAACAGACGTTAGTACTATTCTAATGTATGCTTTTAAATGTTGATGTAATTTCTAGAGATATGTAACAGACATTATTTATTTTTGATAAATTTATATAGTCTGCTTGTCAATTTGTATATCACGGAACTCTCGGTGCTATTTGTAGGCCATGGAACAACAGAGGACCAATTTTGAGCCCACCAGCCCGAGAACCCACGATCCAAACACTGACTAAGTATGGAGGTCTGCTACATTTTTTGTGTCCTATTGTATGCTAAATTTTTTGTCTTGCACGACGTTGTTACTATTCTATTGTATGCTAGCTTTTTGGGTGTGCAGGATCCTATACTTTGATAAATTTTGATTTTTATTATGTCCAGAACCCTTTGTTTTAAAGCAAACTAGTTCAGGAATGCTATTTTTTGTGTTTTTCTCCACGAACCTATGTAACAGACGTTATTACTATTACATTGTATGCTTTTAAATGTTGATGTAATTTCTAGAGATATGTAACAGACATTGTTTTTTTTTTTTTTAAGTTTCTATACTCCGCAAGTCCGCTTGTCAATTTGTATATCGCGAAACTCTCGGTGCTATTTCTAGGGCACGAAACAACAGAGGCCTAATTTTGAGCCTGCCAGCCCAAGAACCTGCGATCCAAAAACTCGCTAAGTTTGGAATGAGGGCTCCGTGCATGCTCTATAAAATATCATCCCCATACTTTATAAAAGTACATATTTCGTATGTATAAAACTAAATATCTACTTTCTAAAATTTGATAAATTTCAATTTCTTTTGTGTCCAGGATCCCTTGTTTTAAAGATAACTAATTCATGAATGCTAATTTCTTTGTGTTTTTTTCCACAAACCTATGAAACAGACGTTACTACTATTTTTTGTGTTTCTCTCCATGAACGTATGTAAAACGTATGGAAAGAAAATTAATTCGGGAATGCTAAATTTTTTGTGTCCAAGAACCTTTTAAATGTTGATATTTTTTGATATATTTTAGGAAGAACTAATTCAAGAATACTATGTTCTGCATGCAAACCACATGTATTTCAACTTGCTAGCCACATGTCTGTACTCAGTCGCATTTACTCCCATCCCAACCTGGCAGGGACTTCGCTGCCATGAAACACTTGTTTTTATAATGGGTTTACGTTGACTCGCTTATGGTGCCTCGTGATGTCATATTATTTGATTGTGAAATTTACTTGGAGTTTACAAAGTTTTCTAGATGTTAAAATGAAGTGCAATATTAAGTGGGATTTATATCATAAATGGTTTTTGAAATGTGTTTTGTTTTTTATGGAACATATGATTTGGTGGCATGCCATTACCATAAGAGGAACACAAAATGGTGAGGGATGGAATGGATTCCCATATTCATTTGTTTCTATATTTGTAATTTTATATTTGTTTTGTATTTGAAAAATAATTATATCCTATTACTTGTTATGTTGAATGCATGTATGTAGGGATGTATTTTTCCCAAAACCTGTCAACTACTCAAAATCTATTGTCCAATACCTCGTCACCAATCCACTTGTCTTCAATTGACTCCTGTGATCAACTATTATGACCTCAAATTATTCCAATAACCATGACACTCTTTCTTCAGTGTAGGCCTTCTCCTTCATTAATGGGTCAATGCCTTCCTACATGCATACATGTCATACCATATATGTGTATGTCTGTGATTTGACAACATTTTTTATCTTCTCCCATCTTTGCTTTCCATTAAAATAAATCTCCCATGTATTTAAATACATATGCAACCATCGCCTCCATATCCTTGACAACTTTGCAGCCACATTCTCCACCCCCTTGGTAGCACAAGACCATCTCAACAATACTCATGAACTTGGTTTCCAAATCAAATATTTTGATCATGGTTTTGAAATCAAATTTTATGATCACATAACCAAAGGAGTAAATCCATACTGGAGCAAATGGCGAGACACCTATTGCTAGAGGAACCATATTGATGTTATGCAACTGTAAGTGATTCAATCGAATATTTGTCTCTCTTTCCTTTATATCAAAAATGAATTTATCTTACCAATCACAGTTGAGTCATTGTTGTTTATGCTTTAGCTACTATGAGTATATCCAGAACATCCTTATCTACCTAGACAATTACTCTCTATAAACATTTATGCATTAGGGGATAAGGTAACTACATGGAGATTTAGAAAGAATTTACATTGTCAAGAGAGAGATATATACTTACAAATAATAAAATTGAAATTGCTTTCACGTTCAAGCATAACTAGGTCTCAAAATAGCATAGGAAATTGAGGGAAATGATATTAATGTTTCCCACAAAATAAAGAACATAAGCATGGTGCTCTAAATTGCAATCCATGATGTCTTGAGCTTTGAAATTATCATCCAAAAGATATTAAGGATAATAGGTAAAATCCCTCAACTTGAGCACTTTGTCAAACATTCCTCCTATATCTTCAACCTGGGAAGCTTGCATAGTGCGGATTCAATGAAAAGTTCGATACTCTAGAAGGGATTCTAAGATTAAGATGTTTTCACCACTTTCTCAAAACTATTTCCACTTTCAACTTTGCATTCAACATGCCTAGTCCAAATCTTCTATGGATCAAGGTTATTTCCTTCTTCGGGTTTGTTGCCAATTGTTTGGATATTACCCAAGTTGTTGGTAGTTCTCTCCAAGTTTGGAGACTTTCTAAGAAAATTTTGGATGAGATGAATCTGTCCTTGCGAGATACTTGAGGTATTTAAGGTGGGGATGGTTTTTAAATCCATCCTATCAACCATTACTCCAATTTTATGTAAATGTGATCTAGCTTTTTCAAGCAACCTCTAGATTGTAGCCATCTCGTTATTGATTCCAAAGAAAGGTTTGCAGTCCAAGGACTACCCAACCAATAGGCACTGGCTACTCTTTCACGCTACCTTTACAAAACCTTTTCTATAAAATGCACCTCCAGTAGTAAGCAAAGTGGGAATAAGTCCATATTAAATTAGTTAATGGAATGGATTCTCTGCAAATAATTAAAAAGGGGTCCTTTGACATTTTGAAAAAAGGATTTGTTCGCTTGTCAATCCTACAACAAAGGAAAGGGGTTTTGAATGCAATGGAGAGACCTAAGTGATAGATAGTAAAGTAATCACCCAACAAGCAATGTGTGTCAACTTGTTTGTGGACTGATGTTGAAATTGTGGTGCATTTGCATGTGTTTTCTCATGACTTTACTCCCTTTCAGGTGTGTGTCTACTTGATAATATTTTGATGAGTTTTTTACCATCTAGCAATTCAATACCCATCAATTGTTCCACCCGTTGATGAAAAATATCTTCCTATGTTGTTGTGCATACTCATTGTTGCATCTTGTTGAAACACATTGCAGATGAAAGGTGGTTCTTCCGCGATAGTTGTAGTTGCAAGAGGAAAATATTGTTTCCACTTGGAGGATATGTCCACATGATGGTTGAAGCACTTGCATGGTTAAAATTTGTGTCAATATGTGATTACCCATTTGGCTTGGCCAGATCTTTCGAGGATATCTCTCACCTTCATGCATTGGTTGACAGTGGGACCCAAGCCTCATAGAATCAAATGCTTATATGAGGTAATGCGTTACCCATCCATCCCCATTGAATATAGATCCAAGTTGGTTTTTGAGTTTGTGATCAATTTGTTGTCATTGGAAAATGTTCCAAGGGAGTAACTGGAGGGGAAATGGGGTCAATTAAGGAAATTCTAATGCTTTGGGATTGGCATATTTGTTTGCTACTAGAGAGAGTATTGTGAGGGAAATGGATACTAATATGCATTCCTCGATATTCATACTATGGTAAAGTCTTGATTTTATCTTAGCAAAGGGGGTTGATTTTGAAATATCTCAACTAATCAAGTTCATGTTTATTCTTACTTTTGAACTTTCATGAGGTCATGGTGAAGTAAGGACCTTTTTAAAGGCAGTTCTAATGCTTTGGGACAGTCATAGTTTTTTGTAGCTAGAGAGAGTATTGTGAGGGCAATGGCTACTAATATACATTCCTTGATATCCATACTATGGTAAGGTCCTGATTTTATCTTAGCAAAGGGGGTTGGTTTTGAAATATCTCAACTGATCAAGTTCATGTTTATGCTTACTTTTGAACTTTCATGAGCTCATAGTGAAGTAAGGACCTTTTTTAAGGCGATACTAATGCTTTGGGACTGGCATAGTTTTTTGCAGCTAGAGAGAGTATTGTGAGGGCAATGGCTACTAATATACATTCCTCGATACTCATACTATGGTAAGGTCGTGATTTTATCTTAACAAAGGGGGTTGGTTTTGAAATATCTCAACTTATCAAGTTCATGTTTATGCTTACTTTTGAACTTTCCTGAGGTAATAGTGAAGTAAGGACCTTTTTTCGTAATCAAATTGAAATTGAAAAATGATTTAAATCAAAAATTTGTTCAAAAGTTTGTTGAGGGATTACATTCATGAGAAAAACATTGTGTATAGATCATTGATAAAATTTAAATTCCTTGATCTAGATTTTTATTCTTCGGATTTTGGAAAGAATGAAATAAATGACTTATGCTTCATTCCTTTATTCAAGATACATAACTAGATTCCAATAATCATCTCAATTCAGATCAAAAACCAATGGTATTGTCCTTTGGTAAAAAAGAGATCAACATAATAATCTCGAGAATTACTTTCACACGAAAGATACAAGGTTTAAATTTCAAGTTATGTATCTAGGTATTCATTCATTATTCATTCATTCTTCATATTTTGAAAAGGATGAAGTAAATGGCATTATTGAATTCTAATAAATCAATTTATATTAAATATTGATGATGACCTAAAGCATTACATTCACAAGAACAATAATAGTGATATCTAGAGTGTGAATAACATATATTTTGTTTTGAAATATGCTTCTATTTACCATTAAAATCTTAACAAAGAAACACCCTGAAGCTAGCATTCTTTAGACCTAAAACTTACTACATTCCCTTACAAAACAAAGATATCCATGCAAGGGATGTAATGACATTATAAGCATTTAAAATGAATTAGGATGAGACCAGTTGCTAGGCCATGCAAAAATTCGATGGACGGAGAAAGACCTTGATAGTCCCTTCCTTGTTGACAAATTACGGTGAAGAAGAGTATGGCATTTTGGGATTCACTATCGTTTAAAGCTATGGATAGTTGCGATTTGGCCTTTATTGGGGTTGTGTTTTTTTCTTATGTTGACCAGCTGAGATTTTATTCTAATAACCTTTGATTAATAAATCAAAAGGTTAAAAGGAATATACAGTGGCCATTTTGGGGTGTGTTTTTCTCGATTTGATTTTAGTATTTTTAGATCAATTCCAGGTTAAAAGGGATATATATATAATTGGTTAATGGAAGAATTTAAGTGAATTGGGAATGGTGTGATTTGGTAAATTGGGGTTCAACATATTGTAACAACTATATCACTAAAGATATGAAATCACTATTTAGAACATAATTTTTATATACTACATTATGAGAATTCTGAAATTTACATTTATAGATGAGAAGATGAAATATTTACTTTGTTTTTTGAAGTTACATGTATGAAAAAAAAATTGCATGAAAAGAGAAGCATTTTAATTTATTTTAAAATATTTGAAGTGACAAATGCAATTTAATCCCTTCTTGTTGAGGAGTTACAAACTATGTTGTTTTAATTTAGGTTATGATTTGACAAACTAGGGTTTAAAAGGAAATTGTAGTTACCACATTACAAAATCTAACAGGTCAAAATTCAAACAATTGATAAAAAGCTAAAAACTTATATGAATTTAAAATTTACAATTGTTTAAATGTTTCACTATAAAAAAATGTACTTTTCTATGAGATTATTAAAATATTTTTCTAAAGTTTTGTAAGTACTTTTTTAAATTATTTTTAAATCTAAATTACCCTCCAACTTTCTAAAGTTTTGTAAGTACTTTTTTAAATTATTTTTAAATCTAAATTACCCTCCCAACCCTCTCAAACAGTCCGAGGAGGTTCAAGGAGCTATTAGTCAAACAAAAGCAACAATGTTAGATATTACTCCAAAATCAAGGATAGATTAATGTTATCTTAAATATATGTTTTAAGTATATATTAAAAACATAAATATTTTAGTAAGGAAAAAAGGGAAAACAAATTAATTCCCAATAGTCCATATCCATTCATTTCGACATTCTCATTCACATGTTTAGGGGATATGCTAGTTTCTATCCATGTTTTAGATGAAATTTTGTGTTTTTGAAATATGTATTTAAAGGAAAGAATTTTTTCAATGTATTCTCACTTAAAATGTAGGAAATTATTTAAATAGAAGACTTATTGTCCATAGTTGGAGAACGTGGACAAAACTAATATGTGTTTGAGAAAGGTAATAAAATGTAAGAGGAGTCTCCAGTGTATGTATGAAGGGTTCTTTATTTTTTAGTGTTATTAGTCTTTTCCTTTGGTTGCAAGGACTATAATAATTGTCTTGTAGTCATTTCTAAAAACAAATTCCATACAAATCAAGGTTTTATTATTCACATAAACTAAGTTTTAAGTTGATTTTTTTAATAAAACACTTTATTTGGTCTAATCACATACGTCTATATTTTATATGGATGAATCATCTCTTTCTCCCTCTTGTTTAGTCTCATATCGAGGCAATGCTTTATTTTCCTTGAAATCTTAGATGTCATAGTTATCCTAACAATTTTCCTTCATTTGGAAAATTGCCTCATCAATTAATGTTGGAGTTAAATGTAGCATTAGTTCGATTTTTTTTAATGAATCAAATTTTCAAATTTTAATTGGAAACATGTTAGATATCAAACGTCTTGCATTGTGTTTTCCACACCTGCCATGACCTCCTTCACACCTTCTATACAACCTTTGGTGCGCTCACTACAACTTTGTTTTGCACCACCTCTTGACAACCTTATAGTGAATCTTAAACCATCAACAACATACATAGCATACTTATCAATAGTGACAACACTAGCACAAGACCTGAACTCATATGAAACAACATAACTAGTAACAAGATAAGCATCTTAAACAATGTGATAACTAGATTTTGATGGTAGTGAGCGTATATTTTAACCTTATACAATCAATTACTCTGAATGGATTCTTAATAAAATAGAAAAGAAACAATGGCGCACATACACACACACACTACATAGAGATTTTACTTTAGAACCCAAACCGGGAAAACCAACAACCTGTTTAGAGCTCCACCTCTAATTCTTTATTTGTCTCTCTTCATTGTTTATAATATATATATATATATATATATATATATATATATATATATATATATATATATATATATATAT
>ML784924.1:861187-873344 GCA_009831015.1 Picea engelmannii
GCAACAACCTACTTAATTCTAGATCAATAGCCATAAGAATCAATAGCTTATCTTGAATAAGTATTTGATCTGAAATGGATCATTATGTTTTGGTGCTTTTCTAGGTGGAAAAAATGGAGCTATTTGTTGGATTAATCTTTACTTGGTCATAGAGTAGATAAGATAACCTTAATACAACCATTAATGGGTTTACTATTGGTGGTTTACGATCCCATGGTATTTGATGTGATGAACCTATTTAAAGGCTCAAAGAAATCCATTGTAAGATGTCTCAAATGGCCTAGAGTTTGGACAACTTAAATTAGGTCAATAAATATATATATCTTGAGTGTTGGTTTTCTCGATTAAGGGTTTTCAGGGTAAGAATTGGCTTTATGTGTGCTTGTGGATATTTCTATGTGCATGGATTTTGTGTTGTATTTAATATTTCTCTCTTAGTTTCAAACATGTGGTATTAGAGCTTGGTATACCTAGACTCTCCAACGAGAGTGGTCTGATGCTAATATTTGTGGATGGTAAAGTGAGTGTGGAAGATACTCATGCATACAAATTGAAGTGATAGTTCATGGGTTTATGAACCATAGTTAATGGCACATGGAAATGGAGCACTGGTGAAAGCACATAAAGGATGATATCTAGAGAAGTATTCAATGATTGAATGCTTCACTTGGATTATTTCATTTGGAGTAGAGAGAATTGCAAGAAAATAAGTAGGTATATGCTTCAAGCATCAATTTCTCGGGCACAATTGTAATCATGTTTATGGGGTTGATTTTTTATCACATGTAAAATGGGAATATTGTTGTAAGACCTATTTAGTCATGCATACCCTGGGTTTGAAACTTCACCAATGTAAAATCAAGACGTAGAATTAGGTGATAGAGAGGGNTTGATGGGGGTAGGTGAATATCCCAAGTCTAGTTTAAAGGGGGCAATGTTGGGTTAATCTTGACTCAGTTATGGAGTATATAAGATAACCTTGAGATGATCATTAATGGGTTTTCTATTGGTGTTTTATGGGCCCATGGTATTGGGAAATCCATGATATTTGATGTGATGAAGCCTATTTAAGGGATTGAATAACTACTTTGTAAGATGCCTCAAGCATCCTGGTGTTTGGCTAGTTTGGATAAGGTCAATAAAGATATATATCTTGAGTGTTGATTTTCCCGGTTAAGGGTTTCCAAGGTAAACACTGGCTTTATGTGTGCTTGTTGATATTTCTATGTGCTTGGATTTTGTGTTGTATTTAATATTTATCTCTTAGTTTCTAACACTATTGGCTTATAGGGACCATTTTAAGGGAAAATTGTGCTTTGGTGATTTGGGGTCCACAAAATTTTGGAGCTTGTTTGATTCCTTAAACAATCATTTTTGGGGTCAAAACTTTATGAACAAAGTTTTGTCCTTTTGTTGTTCCACACATAGAGATATTTTCAACAATGTGATGATCACATTAATCAAAGTTCATATGAGGAAATTATGTCTCTCACAAGTTGACCTATCTTGTTGACCCCCATGACATTGAGTGGATGTCACATTAGCTTCGATTACTCACACATGTGGAGCTAGTCACATGTGGACCGTTAAGAATATTCTAGAGGGTCCAAAGACCTAAACCTAATAGGAGGTTGAGTCATGCAAAACCCTAACCCTAAATGACTATCAAGGCATGTTAAACATTAGGTCATTAGGAAAGGTAGGGGTTTGATTCTTATTGTATCATTTAATGTTCCATATTAGAATGGAGCATTAGTAGTGAGATATTGAAGTAGAAAAAAGGAAGTAGGACTCCATAGTGAGTGCACTTTATTTGTATTTGCATTCCATAACTGATAAGAAAATAGCAAGGCATGGGCCTTACCTTCTAGCTAGGTTTTTTCCCATGTTTAGTTTTCCCAGGGTATATCTTGTGTTCATTGTGTGGATGGTGTGCTATTTGCTTAGCTTATTTCATTTCAATCTTAGTTTATTTTAGTATTTTGTGTGCTAAGTTAGTAATATTAAATCTAAATCCAATGTAAAACACTACATAATAAGAGATTGCACAATATTGTAAGATATATAGTGACAGACTATTTCAATGGAATATCCATTGTAGTTTACAATCAATAATGCTCAAACAGTTGAAGAGTATGGATTTTGAATATCCAAATCAAGATCTAGTACTAGCTCTAGAAATATAAGATTATTCAGCAACCTAAGCACATTCTTCTACAAGTAAGTTCTCCTTCAACATTTGTTCCACCATCCCTTCCATTTTGAACACTAGAACCATTCCTTCTTGTACTATAAATTAACTGAGTGGATTCAGATGTTTCACCCTAATAACCTATAGCCCACAAGTTCTTATCTGTGAAACTTCATAGCCTACTAATCGTGAACATTTATGTGTTGAGCTTGTGTTTTTTATAGTAAATGTTGTAAATTGTTGTGTCTTTGATGCATAGACTTGGCAATAGAGCGTATAGGTCATGGACTTTGTGCAAATGGAGGGAAATGTGTGTTGTTCCATGCATCATCACACTAAAGGTTCTTTTTCTCCATCGATGTTGGATTTGGTTATTCCCAACCACTAGATTCATCCTCTGAGGTGCTATTATTACCATGACATGGAATCTATGCTAAATTTTAAGAGTCTTCTAGTCATTGAACCAATGAACACCAAATCCATCATTAATGGTGAAGGCCTCTAGTTCACTTCTTAGTGGGATTCAATTATCTGTCAAGTTCTAGCCTAGTAAGGCTAGTAGTCATTATCCCTTTGCATAATGTATACTTAGGGTTGTAGTTATTCATTGATATCCCTATGGTTCTAGGAGCAAGATATTGGTGGCCTCAGCTGCTATGAATTGAACACAAGTTCTACCCTTGTATCTCAAGCTCTTGTATGCTCCATATCTTGATCTCAATGTTGTAAATACCTTGTGTGAGATTGCATACACATTTATTGTTTCTACATACATTTATTTATATTTTTATGTTATTTAGTAGGTGTGAATGATGTGTTGCACTAGTGTGTATTTGGGTTGACAAGTGTAATCCATTTGTGACACTTCTAGGCTACATTTGGTGCTTTTGGTCAAACTAGTATTCATGGTAAGTTATAACTAAATGTTCTAGTGGAAATATCCAACATAAAGTGGATTGAATATCATGTAGCCAAGTGTATGCTTACAAGTGTAAGGTTCTAAGTCACAACAGGCTCTGTAGTTCATACATTGGGGGACAGGAAGCTCAAAAACCCTTTGCATTGAATTTGGTCTCTTATTGTTCAATGTGTGGTGGGAATAAGTGATAAGGGTATAAAGGAAGGCATGCCACATATAATATCTTGTGAAGGAAATCAAGCCACAGATAATAACTCTCTTTCTAGTCCGATCCATAGATAATAACTCTCTTTCTCATCTGAGCCATAGATAATCAATCTATAGGAAGGTAGGCAAGCCAGGGATAGCATAATACAATAGATAAGGACATTATCGGTTTCTCTATTCTATTATATCTATTATATTGAAAGAAAGAAAGAAAGATTACATCAGTTCTACTCTACTCATGTGTTAGCTCCTCACAATCTTACACTGAAATCACATTGACTCCTTGCCTAACTAGTGTTCCATCCTATCGTTTATATAACTAGAGAATAAGAGGTTGCAAACAAGGCTAAGAATAGCATCAAGATTTGCTCCATAAGCTCATGATTGCAAGGCAATATTTCCCAAGTGATGTACCCCACTTGAGCGCTATGAATATCATATAAACATCCTAGGTAAATGTACCTCTCATGCATGGAATGAATGTGTTATCTATTTTTCCCATGGCACAAAATTCGGTTGAAACATACTGCTCTATTTTTCGAAATGCCACTTTATTAATGAGTAGAATAATATAATCAATGTTCTTAATACAACCTTGATCCATCCACTTCAAAACCAAAGCGGAAGTCGAGAATAATCATGCCAATCATATCCCAAAATTGAGTACACTAGGGAAACCCTATAGATATAGCCTAAGGTAGCTTCAACTATTAGTGGAGATATTGCAATAGTAGGTTCTTCATCGATTAAAAAAATAGGTTAAACATATTCAATCGATGGTCGACATGGTACTTATTCATTCCACCTACCTTCATCCTAATTCTTATGGGTGTCAACCCCTCCTTCATCCCTTGGGGGACAAACATTGAAACATACACACCCACCTTGATTTACTGATTGTGCACCCAGCTAATCATACTTCATTGCTCCCTCATCCTTATTAATAATTGTTAAAGACTGCATATAATTTATAAGAAGATTGAGAAACAACTAGGTTGGATTGGAGTGTTCCAACTTGCTTGATCAAATTGGTAAGAACACCCAACACCTGACTTACGAGAACATTAAGACAAAGTCAAGGGCGTTGTCATCTTCATCATTGACTAAATTCATAATCATTAAAAAATGCTAATTCTTATCTGATATAGTGGCAACTGGAACCCAATGAGTGAAATAGTTCTCGCAAGCTTAAATGTGACGAGTGGAGGAAGTGCATTTATGCCAACAACAAGTAGGCTAGATTAGAATTGTTTTGTTCCAAATACTCCAATACATGATTCATAAGGAGGACTACATCCTTATTTATATCTATTTAGAAAAACCTAATGTTAACTATCTCATGGACCTTCTTTAAATAGGACACATTATATTTATTCCATTCTAACTACGTAGTGGGCCTTATCTAATAAAAAACACAGTGGACCCAATCCATTTTACATTGAATGGTAACCATAACAACACTATTATTATTCTAATAGGCCCTTCATCCCCCCAATTACACCCCTAGGGAGGATCCTAACACACGTCTTGTGCTCACACCAAGTCCTCATTGGTGTATGTTTCCTCTTATACTCACACTAAATCCAGGTTATCATATGTTGAATTCATGCTCAAGAGTACCCCAGATTAGTGTATGTCACCTCTCTTTATCACATTGGTTTTTAACTGACGTATGTCACCTTGTACCTTAGTCAACACCATTCCAATTTCAACGCCTTCCTTCTCCTACCTTTGTTATAATTTCCTTAGCATCGCTACCCCCTACCTTTCTATTTTTTTATATCCTTTGTCCTTTCCCTAATAGTTTGTGTAGCTATCCTAGATTTCTTGGGGTAAGTCACTAACCTTTGCAATGTGGGTACCATCTAATTCATTTCAATAGGTGCATACACCATCGAAGCTCATCTACGGATAAGTATAGGTGTCCCACCCTGAAATTTATTTATCCACTATCACATGCATTCATGCTTCATTACAAGTTCTAAGGCATTATTTCACTAACATGATAATTAGAACTTGCTTATTTCTAAGTTCCATAGCTTGGATATTATATCGCATATATGATAGTTATATTTACTACTCATTATCTAATCTCTTCACTTATACTAATGGTTTAATTTCTATGATCCTTACATAGTATTGAAAGTTTGCTTGTTCCCTTATCACGACATTCTTTTTTGACGTGAATCACTTGCTTGATGATATTTCTTTATCTTTTGTCTATTGCTTCCCTGACATCATACTAATCCACAGGGCACCTTTGTGGCTCCACCTTCCACTAATGCTCAAGGAATGTGGGCCTCCACATGTATTGAGGCATATATAGGCTCGTTTGTTGTAGGATTCCCTCATAACATCATTGCATTGTCTTACACTAAAAAACCCTCGGATTACTCCTTTTCACTTACTTGCTTCACTCCTTCCTTGCAACTCACTATTATTCTCATATCATGGATAACGACTCCTGAAAAAGGGAAAATGTAGCACTTGGGCACTCACATACCCCTACCTTCCATGAGGTGTCTTGTGCGGTACACCCCTATGTTTTATTCATGTGTGTCCCACCCAGCGATGTTACAATACCTTTAAACTACTTCTCTATTGTGGATGGATCACCTTATTGGATCCTCTCTCACATTAGTCTAGACATGGGATCTCACTAGGATGTCTAGTGATTAGGTGGGTTCCTTAGATCCACGTTCCTTTTTGGTATCTAGCCTTTGTTCTCTAGTTTGATTCACTTTTTCCTCTCTCTTACCCATATATTTGAGCCTTCTTGCGCATCCTCATTTTCCATATGGTTGGATGAGTGATAAATCCCTTTCCCTCTACTTTTAATGAGGAAGCAATAAATTCATCCCCCCCAAAAAAAAATCACACCTCAAGGGGCATCTCCTAACTTCATGGATCCATTTTGGGGTGCAAACCCCATGGTTGGTTCTAGGGTCACTTAAGATGCCTTAAATTGTATCCATAGCCACTAAAACTCATTTTAACTTTCTATTTATGGATTCAATTTGAGTCAAGCCTCATTAATCCTATCTATTAATCTTAAACATGCATAATAAAGAGTCATCTTAGGCCTAAAAACCCATGTACAGTCTTACCAAACCTGAGGCACTTAATAAACATGCATATTGTGACAATTCCATATGACTTGGACCCTCCAATGACTAACCTAATGTACAACTATGCTTTGAGGTCACTCCCTTTCTTATTTAAACATTAAATCTCTCTTTCTTCCAATATATAAAACTATTTGAGTCTTCTATTTTTTTAAACCCTAATTTGCAGTAATTTATTGCTTGTCCTTTTAGGGAAAGGTACACACTCAGATCAACGATCAAGCTCCTTTCACCTCTATAAGACCCTTGGACTGCTTACACATGTCATCTCTAGCACCTCTCTAGAAACCCTTTGAGTCTAGCTTGACCCCAACCTTGGAGATTTGATTGATTCATCCTAGGGTGTCTTCATTGGCTTAGTTCCACTCATACATTATACATTTAAACCTTACAACCTCAAGGGAGTTTCCATTACAACTAGGCCAAGGGAGGTATAATCCCCACTGAGGGCAGTAGGGTCTCTCTACTCTACATTATTATTGATTTATCTTTACAGTAGTAGATATAGAGTTGATTGATTTTATTGCATATATATGTGTGTGTGTGTATTGGAGATAGAGTCAAGTCTTGTCTTGCAAAAAATTGGAGCTATGTGTGTAAGATCTTTCAGGACATGGAGCATTGTTGGAAACCTATAACAACTCCCCCTTTCAACATAGGGAGCTTCATCACCTACAATAGTGAATTTTGAGTGAGTTCATTCCATTATTCTCTTTTCATTTCCAGGATTAGGGTTTCTATCTCATTAAAGGAATTATGTGTTAATTAAACCTAGTTAGATGGCTCTCTTTCCTCCCCCTCCGTTGTCAGGAAAGCTCTCTTTACTTATCTAATTTCTTGGTAAAAACAGATCCTAAAACTAAGTTATGTAACCTAATCATCTACAACCACAAGTTACCATTAACAATATCTTAAGATCCCTATTAACCTAGTGTCCTTCCCTCTCAATGCTTGATATGCATTCCAATGTAGTGGACATGAAAATGGTACTGAGGCACCAATCTTAGAATCCTGAAATAATGGTGACTCTTAACCCCCAATCGCTTTAGTCTCATGATCGTACTCCCCTTATTTTATTTAGAAGTGTTTCACGCATTAGCTGAGTCCCTAGTATCTATAATGAAGTGAGTTCACAAATACCAATATGACAGATTAGTCTCGTTTCTCAATTAAAATGGTTCCTTCTTTGAAATCAAAATAGACACGAAAAGAATATGGATTATGAAACAAATATTGTGGACATGGTAATGACACTCAGAATGAATAAAAATCACCTTAATTCATTGAAACCACTTGCAACCTCTAACTAATATATATAGGAGAAAGGAACAGATAGAGAATCATAGGTCAATAGTTTATAAAGTCCCAGGACCTGAATGGAGACTGCAGGGCCAAAACTATGCCTCCCATTGATCAGATTCTAGAGAGATCCATGGATTCTTGATTAAGAAAATGTATCCAAGCTCACTCTGGTTAAGCATCGATTCAATGAGAAACGTCTCGATTCATTCATATTACGTATGTAATAACAAAGTAACCATAATGAACTAACCAGGGATTGATCCCTGCAAGAACTTCGGTTTCTAAAGCGGAAAAACACCTTCTTTAGAACTCTAAGCCCTCGACTGGATGGGGAGAAAAGAACGAAAATTGATCTTGTGCACTTGCTCAAGACTCATCATTATGAAATATTCAATGCTTAATTTGGCATCCCCAACCTTTTCACTCTCCAAGTATGCCAAGCACATTGGAAACAATGGAGGCTCGCTTCAAGTTTTCATCTTTTATGAAATGAAGAAAGAAATTCAACATATGTATGGGTGGGCATGCTCTTATATAAATATATGCACAGGTAGAACACTCAGGTGGCTCGTTGGTCATTCCTTCTCATTCAAGTGCCTACTTCAAGGAAAACTTATATACCTTGAAATCAAGGTTGAGATTTCATTTTAGTTACACTTTTCCTTTAGTCTACTCATGCATAAGTCATTTTAGGATTCTTTGTTGTATTGAAAATTGCATTTATAAGGAGTCGACCTTAGCAAAACCTGAAATTTGCTATATGAATATCTATCTTATTTTGTTTTTACTAGGTGTTTTGATTCCCCAAGTGACCCAACAATAGATGCACCTATGAAAAATCTCTATATAGATAGTGTTACTTAAATGCAAAGACTTACTACTTTGCAACTATCTCTTATTATTCCTTACCTCTTTCAAAGGCTATAGTTTTCACCTCGCAATTAAAGTCTTTTGATTGCATATTACACCAACCAAGTTTGCAACCTTTCTCCATTTTTTTTGTCAAAATACTATATTAAATTGATTTACTTTGAAAAGTAAATTTATTTTCATATTTATGAAATTTGAAATATCAAATTTCTCATTGCTTAAATGATATATGGTTTGACTTAAATCCCTTGAGTAGGAGATTTATTTTTTGCTAAGGCTCTGACAATGGTGCAATGACACTGACATTGTCATTGCTACAGTGTAGTTGAGGCAAGGGTGGGCATGTCATGCGAACTTGGTTGATGTATCCAAGAGTGTGGCTATTGTCACTAGTTGGTATGCATATTTCTAAGCCTTCACTTGACCCATGGAATCCAAGATGGTGGTTGTTTCCACTCATTGGTATGCATCTTGCTCGGCCTTCTCTTAAAGAATTTGTTTCGAACTTGCTTGGCTATCCATTGGAGCTACAAAATCAGTATAAATTGACATTGTAATTGATAACAATACGAGTTGAACCAAAAAACATATCAGAACTATGAATTGACACTCTAATTGATAACAATATGAGTTGAACCAACAATTGTAACAAAACTATGAATGCAACAACAAAGTCACAATTGCTAAGTGAATTATTTTTTAAAATTTCAGGAATAGCAAGGCCCAACACAGTTGTAGCTCTTGAAGTAGTAACAAATATTTTTAATGGTTTCAACTCTTTTCCAAGTAGAGAAGGAAGGTATGCTATTTTGTTCTATAATACTAGGCATGTAGGAATTAGGATTTACTTGTGATTTTACTTGCAAAATAATGACAACTACCTAAATTTAAATCCTTGACAAAAATTCTATGAATAAATAGATATGAATAGAATCCAAAAAGGCATAAAATAACCACGGGTCTAAAAATTATCCCTGGGAACTTAGTGCACGTCTAAGAACTTGTTATTTTAGCATGCAAATAGACAAAGAAACTATTCATAGAGGTAAAAAACATAGGATTCTTGTCTTGGGAATGTTTAACATTTGATTTTGTAAAAGGATTTGAATTAATGCCTCATTTTAGAATGCATGCAAACAACATGAAGTTATTCTTGAATCATCACGTCCTATCCTTATATATAAACATATATCAAATCATGTTTTTTTTCTAGGTAACAACTCCCGAGAAAAACCCTCAGGTACTTCCCCTCATTTGACGATGATACCCAAGGTAAACCCTAGATTCTTTATTGGGAAATTCCATATCAACAACATGGCACAACGTTGTTTCAACAATTTTACTCATAATGAGCTCAACATGTCATTAATAGGGATAAAAAATAGGTGGGGAGGATAACACTCCATCCCACAACCACACGAGCTAGACCCAATTGATAATATATCGTTGAATGTTTGCAATGCTCACCTATCAATTTATGCTCATTTCTCTCTTTCTATGTACCATGAACTCTCATATCCAGCATGTTGGATTTTGAGTGACCAAATATTTGAGCTCTTCTTTCTAAGGGCCACCCCATAATTGGCAAATGATCATTCTTGTCAAACAAATAAATTAATACCCCACATTGCATTCAATAGTCGAACCTGATTAATTTATGGGGATTACTTGATCATCTTCTTCTACACTATTTATTGATTTAGTGGTGTGAGGTCCATCTAACCCAAAATCCTCTCGTTGGAAAATGTAATTGGTCAAGACATAACACATTATTTTGGGTAGAAGAGTTTATATGATGTCTCTTCCCTTATTTTGAGAGTTCCTTTGTCTATCCATTCGATCGTCAATTCTTCCTACTTCAACATGCAAACATTCATTCAACGAAGTGGATGGTATTTTAACTAATTGATTGCAATTTTAAAAGAAACTCAATTCCAAAAAAGAAAATTGTAATGTTAACAAGGACTTCAAGTGGAATAGTCCTTGCTATAATAAAATCAAGATTGAATAATATTGAAGATAAGCTTAAAAGAAAAACAAAAAACAACGAAGTAGTATGCTATATAGAATGCCCTCATGGGTGCCTAATAATTCTTGCACAAAATTAAAAACCAATAGAAATTGTTATCTTTACAAAACAACAACAATATTCACTAAAATTTGTTAAGTTGAATCAAGTTTTCTAGGTTTTATGCAGACAATATGTGACATCTACCCCGAAATTACAGGACTTGAATTAGCTTTAAAGACACAACAAATAAAACTCTACATGCAATATACTTGCACCTACATTTTTGGGTGTACATGTATGTATATAGAGATACACATAAAATAGGTTTTTAGAATACCCCTAGCCCACCAACAATATGTTAATTCCTAAGCAAATCCCTTTTTGAAAACAATGGTGACTCTTTCCCAATAAATCCACTACTCTCCTTCCTCCTAATACACAAAATTACGGAGAGAACCCAATAATCTTTTTTTCATTTTTTAATTGCTTCTAGATTGAAAACCAACTTCAAAAAGACCCAAAGCTTTGATCCTATAGATGATAATGCAAAAAGCAACAGAAACTCACCATGAATAAGTAGGCTTTCAAGATCCATATAAATTTTTTTGGGGTAAATATCAATTGTAGCACAAATCCAGTAATTGAGAGATGAAGGAATGACATTGTTGTTGAGTAAACTATTTCCCACCCTAAGCCATGTTTCTAGAAAAAGGACAGCACCAAGCCACAACCATTATTGATGTTGCAACCAATGGCTTCAACATTCTTTCCAAAAAAAATTCCCGTTGAGAAGTCATTACACCCCAAGTGACACTGTAAATTTTCTGAAGAACCAAAGCATTCAAGGTCCTCTTTTTAAGTTTGCTCATACAAGTTTGAGATGTCTTTGTTGGAGTAATTACACACTCACCTGGTGATTAATTTTCCTAAGTTTTATAGTCTAAGGTTGAGGGCACTATCCAGAGATGGAATATTCTCTCTAAAGCATATTTCCTAAAAAATAGGGTGCCTCCTACAAAATAGGGGCACCTCCCTCTTCAGATTGACTTCAGTTAGGAGTTCAGTTAGAATAGTGGAGAGTTTGGTTAGACAAGTGGAAGGCAACTCATGCATATAACAATTTATTTTCTCTCATGCAATAGTTTCTTTTTTCGTGCTTAAGAGAAGGAGGGCACATATCTCATGCATGCATGCCTTTGTCTCTCCTCCACATGTGTTAACTAAGTCAACTGGTGATTGCTTCAAAATTTGACTCAGAGTAAGTGTTAGATAAACTTTGGTTTCTAATAGTGAGTGTATACATCACTATAGATCACTATTATGGCCCATTCTCTTGGTCATGCAGCTATCTATGGTGCATTTACCTATTATTAGGGTTTCTTCATGTATTTATTACACACTCATGTAATACAATTTGTACATTATTTCTCAATTCTTTCTTTCATTCTTACTTCTTTATCTCTAGTTCTTTTTGCAATTTTTGTGTCAATTTATCTAGCTAGGTTCTTTGTGAATTTCACATGGTATTAGAG
>ML784924.1:877258-894868 GCA_009831015.1 Picea engelmannii
ATGTTGTAAATTGTTGTGTCTTTGATGCATAGACTTGGCAATAGAGCGTATAGGTCATGGACTTTGTGCAAATGGAGGGAAATGTGTGTTGTTCCATGCATCATCACACTAAAGGTTCTTTTTCTCCATCGATGTTGGATTTGGTTATTCCCAACCACTAGATTCATCCTCTGAGGTGCTATTATTACCATGACATGGAATCTATGCTAAATTTTAAGAGTCTTCTAGTCATTGAACCAATGAACACCAAATCCATCATTAATGGTGAAGGCCTCTAGTTCACTTCTTAGTGGGATTCAATTATCTGTCAAGTTCTAGCCTAGTAAGGCTAGTAGTCATTATCCCTTTGCATAATGTATACTTAGGGTTGTAGTTATTCATTGATATCCCTATGGTTCTAGGAGCAAGATATTGGTGGCCTCAGCTGCTATGAATTGAACACAAGTTCTACCCTTGTATCTCAAGCTCTTGTATGCTCCATATCTTGATCTCAATGTTGTAAATACCTTGTGTGAGATTGCATACACATTTATTGTTTCTACATACATTTATTTATATTTTTATGTTATTTAGTAGGTGTGAATGATGTGTTGCACTAGTGTGTATTTGGGTTGACAAGTGTAATCCATTTGTGACACTTCTAGGCTACATTTGGTGCTTTTGGTCAAACTAGTATTCATGGTAAGTTATAACTAAATGTTCTAGTGGAAATATCCAACATAAAGTGGATTGAATATCATGTAGCCAAGTGTATGCTTACAAGTGTAAGGTTCTAAGTCACAACAGGCTCTGTAGTTCATACATTGGGGGACAGGAAGCTCAAAAACCCTTTGCATTGAATTTGGTCTCTTATTGTTCAATGTGTGGTGGGAATAAGTGATAAGGGTATAAAGGAAGGCATGCCACATATAATATCTTGTGAAGGAAATCAAGCCACAGATAATAACTCTCTTTCTAGTCCGATCCATAGATAATAACTCTCTTTCTCATCTGAGCCATAGATAATCAATCTATAGGAAGGTAGGCAAGCCAGGGATAGCATAATACAATAGATAAGGACATTATCGGTTTCTCTATTCTATTATATCTATTATATTGAAAGAAAGAAAGAAAGATTACATCAGTTCTACTCTACTCATGTGTTAGCTCCTCACAATCTTACACTGAAATCACATTGACTCCTTGCCTAACTAGTGTTCCATCCTATCGTTTATATAACTAGAGAATAAGAGGTTGCAAACAAGGCTAAGAATAGCATCAAGATTTGCTCCATAAGCTCATGATTGCAAGGCAATATTTCCCAAGTGATGTACCCCACTTGAGCGCTATGAATATCATATAAACATCCTAGGTAAATGTACCTCTCATGCATGGAATGAATGTGTTATCTATTTTTCCCATGGCACAAAATTCGGTTGAAACATACTGCTCTATTTTTCGAAATGCCACTTTATTAATGAGTAGAATAATATAATCAATGTTCTTAATACAACCTTGATCCATCCACTTCAAAACCAAAGCGGAAGTCGAGAATAATCATGCCAATCATATCCCAAAATTGAGTACACTAGGGAAACCCTATAGATATAGCCTAAGGTAGCTTCAACTATTAGTGGAGATATTGCAATAGTAGGTTCTTCATCGATTAAAAAAATAGGTTAAACATATTCAATCGATGGTCGACATGGTACTTATTCATTCCACCTACCTTCATCCTAATTCTTATGGGTGTCAACCCCTCCTTCATCCCTTGGGGGACAAACATTGAAACATACACACCCACCTTGATTTACTGATTGTGCACCCAGCTAATCATACTTCATTGCTCCCTCATCCTTATTAATAATTGTTAAAGACTGCATATAATTTATAAGAAGATTGAGAAACAACTAGGTTGGATTGGAGTGTTCCAACTTGCTTGATCAAATTGGTAAGAACACCCAACACCTGACTTACGAGAACATTAAGACAAAGTCAAGGGCGTTGTCATCTTCATCATTGACTAAATTCATAATCATTAAAAAATGCTAATTCTTATCTGATATAGTGGCAACTGGAACCCAATGAGTGAAATAGTTCTCGCAAGCTTAAATGTGACGAGTGGAGGAAGTGCATTTATGCCAACAACAAGTAGGCTAGATTAGAATTGTTTTGTTCCAAATACTCCAATACATGATTCATAAGGAGGACTACATCCTTATTTATATCTATTTAGAAAAACCTAATGTTAACTATCTCATGGACCTTCTTTAAATAGGACACATTATATTTATTCCATTCTAACTACGTAGTGGGCCTTATCTAATAAAAAACACAGTGGACCCAATCCATTTTACATTGAATGGTAACCATAACAACACTATTATTATTCTAATAGGCCCTTCATCCCCCCAATTACACCCCTAGGGAGGATCCTAACACACGTCTTGTGCTCACACCAAGTCCTCATTGGTGTATGTTTCCTCTTATACTCACACTAAATCCAGGTTATCATATGTTGAATTCATGCTCAAGAGTACCCCAGATTAGTGTATGTCACCTCTCTTTATCACATTGGTTTTTAACTGACGTATGTCACCTTGTACCTTAGTCAACACCATTCCAATTTCAACGCCTTCCTTCTCCTACCTTTGTTATAATTTCCTTAGCATCGCTACCCCCTACCTTTCTATTTTTTTATATCCTTTGTCCTTTCCCTAATAGTTTGTGTAGCTATCCTAGATTTCTTGGGGTAAGTCACTAACCTTTGCAATGTGGGTACCATCTAATTCATTTCAATAGGTGCATACACCATCGAAGCTCATCTACGGATAAGTATAGGTGTCCCACCCTGAAATTTATTTATCCACTATCACATGCATTCATGCTTCATTACAAGTTCTAAGGCATTATTTCACTAACATGATAATTAGAACTTGCTTATTTCTAAGTTCCATAGCTTGGATATTATATCGCATATATGATAGTTATATTTACTACTCATTATCTAATCTCTTCACTTATACTAATGGTTTAATTTCTATGATCCTTACATAGTATTGAAAGTTTGCTTGTTCCCTTATCACGACATTCTTTTTTGACGTGAATCACTTGCTTGATGATATTTCTTTATCTTTTGTCTATTGCTTCCCTGACATCATACTAATCCACAGGGCACCTTTGTGGCTCCACCTTCCACTAATGCTCAAGGAATGTGGGCCTCCACATGTATTGAGGCATATATAGGCTCGTTTGTTGTAGGATTCCCTCATAACATCATTGCATTGTCTTACACTAAAAAACCCTCGGATTACTCCTTTTCACTTACTTGCTTCACTCCTTCCTTGCAACTCACTATTATTCTCATATCATGGATAACGACTCCTGAAAAAGGGAAAATGTAGCACTTGGGCACTCACATACCCCTACCTTCCATGAGGTGTCTTGTGCGGTACACCCCTATGTTTTATTCATGTGTGTCCCACCCAGCGATGTTACAATACCTTTAAACTACTTCTCTATTGTGGATGGATCACCTTATTGGATCCTCTCTCACATTAGTCTAGACATGGGATCTCACTAGGATGTCTAGTGATTAGGTGGGTTCCTTAGATCCACGTTCCTTTTTGGTATCTAGCCTTTGTTCTCTAGTTTGATTCACTTTTTCCTCTCTCTTACCCATATATTTGAGCCTTCTTGCGCATCCTCATTTTCCATATGGTTGGATGAGTGATAAATCCCTTTCCCTCTACTTTTAATGAGGAAGCAATAAATTCATCCCCCCCAAAAAAAAATCACACCTCAAGGGGCATCTCCTAACTTCATGGATCCATTTTGGGGTGCAAACCCCATGGTTGGTTCTAGGGTCACTTAAGATGCCTTAAATTGTATCCATAGCCACTAAAACTCATTTTAACTTTCTATTTATGGATTCAATTTGAGTCAAGCCTCATTAATCCTATCTATTAATCTTAAACATGCATAATAAAGAGTCATCTTAGGCCTAAAAACCCATGTACAGTCTTACCAAACCTGAGGCACTTAATAAACATGCATATTGTGACAATTCCATATGACTTGGACCCTCCAATGACTAACCTAATGTACAACTATGCTTTGAGGTCACTCCCTTTCTTATTTAAACATTAAATCTCTCTTTCTTCCAATATATAAAACTATTTGAGTCTTCTATTTTTTTAAACCCTAATTTGCAGTAATTTATTGCTTGTCCTTTTAGGGAAAGGTACACACTCAGATCAACGATCAAGCTCCTTTCACCTCTATAAGACCCTTGGACTGCTTACACATGTCATCTCTAGCACCTCTCTAGAAACCCTTTGAGTCTAGCTTGACCCCAACCTTGGAGATTTGATTGATTCATCCTAGGGTGTCTTCATTGGCTTAGTTCCACTCATACATTATACATTTAAACCTTACAACCTCAAGGGAGTTTCCATTACAACTAGGCCAAGGGAGGTATAATCCCCACTGAGGGCAGTAGGGTCTCTCTACTCTACATTATTATTGATTTATCTTTACAGTAGTAGATATAGAGTTGATTGATTTTATTGCATATATATGTGTGTGTGTGTATTGGAGATAGAGTCAAGTCTTGTCTTGCAAAAAATTGGAGCTATGTGTGTAAGATCTTTCAGGACATGGAGCATTGTTGGAAACCTATAACAACTCCCCCTTTCAACATAGGGAGCTTCATCACCTACAATAGTGAATTTTGAGTGAGTTCATTCCATTATTCTCTTTTCATTTCCAGGATTAGGGTTTCTATCTCATTAAAGGAATTATGTGTTAATTAAACCTAGTTAGATGGCTCTCTTTCCTCCCCCTCCGTTGTCAGGAAAGCTCTCTTTACTTATCTAATTTCTTGGTAAAAACAGATCCTAAAACTAAGTTATGTAACCTAATCATCTACAACCACAAGTTACCATTAACAATATCTTAAGATCCCTATTAACCTAGTGTCCTTCCCTCTCAATGCTTGATATGCATTCCAATGTAGTGGACATGAAAATGGTACTGAGGCACCAATCTTAGAATCCTGAAATAATGGTGACTCTTAACCCCCAATCGCTTTAGTCTCATGATCGTACTCCCCTTATTTTATTTAGAAGTGTTTCACGCATTAGCTGAGTCCCTAGTATCTATAATGAAGTGAGTTCACAAATACCAATATGACAGATTAGTCTCGTTTCTCAATTAAAATGGTTCCTTCTTTGAAATCAAAATAGACACGAAAAGAATATGGATTATGAAACAAATATTGTGGACATGGTAATGACACTCAGAATGAATAAAAATCACCTTAATTCATTGAAACCACTTGCAACCTCTAACTAATATATATAGGAGAAAGGAACAGATAGAGAATCATAGGTCAATAGTTTATAAAGTCCCAGGACCTGAATGGAGACTGCAGGGCCAAAACTATGCCTCCCATTGATCAGATTCTAGAGAGATCCATGGATTCTTGATTAAGAAAATGTATCCAAGCTCACTCTGGTTAAGCATCGATTCAATGAGAAACGTCTCGATTCATTCATATTACGTATGTAATAACAAAGTAACCATAATGAACTAACCAGGGATTGATCCCTGCAAGAACTTCGGTTTCTAAAGCGGAAAAACACCTTCTTTAGAACTCTAAGCCCTCGACTGGATGGGGAGAAAAGAACGAAAATTGATCTTGTGCACTTGCTCAAGACTCATCATTATGAAATATTCAATGCTTAATTTGGCATCCCCAACCTTTTCACTCTCCAAGTATGCCAAGCACATTGGAAACAATGGAGGCTCGCTTCAAGTTTTCATCTTTTATGAAATGAAGAAAGAAATTCAACATATGTATGGGTGGGCATGCTCTTATATAAATATATGCACAGGTAGAACACTCAGGTGGCTCGTTGGTCATTCCTTCTCATTCAAGTGCCTACTTCAAGGAAAACTTATATACCTTGAAATCAAGGTTGAGATTTCATTTTAGTTACACTTTTCCTTTAGTCTACTCATGCATAAGTCATTTTAGGATTCTTTGTTGTATTGAAAATTGCATTTATAAGGAGTCGACCTTAGCAAAACCTGAAATTTGCTATATGAATATCTATCTTATTTTGTTTTTACTAGGTGTTTTGATTCCCCAAGTGACCCAACAATAGATGCACCTATGAAAAATCTCTATATAGATAGTGTTACTTAAATGCAAAGACTTACTACTTTGCAACTATCTCTTATTATTCCTTACCTCTTTCAAAGGCTATAGTTTTCACCTCGCAATTAAAGTCTTTTGATTGCATATTACACCAACCAAGTTTGCAACCTTTCTCCATTTTTTTTGTCAAAATACTATATTAAATTGATTTACTTTGAAAAGTAAATTTATTTTCATATTTATGAAATTTGAAATATCAAATTTCTCATTGCTTAAATGATATATGGTTTGACTTAAATCCCTTGAGTAGGAGATTTATTTTTTGCTAAGGCTCTGACAATGGTGCAATGACACTGACATTGTCATTGCTACAGTGTAGTTGAGGCAAGGGTGGGCATGTCATGCGAACTTGGTTGATGTATCCAAGAGTGTGGCTATTGTCACTAGTTGGTATGCATATTTCTAAGCCTTCACTTGACCCATGGAATCCAAGATGGTGGTTGTTTCCACTCATTGGTATGCATCTTGCTCGGCCTTCTCTTAAAGAATTTGTTTCGAACTTGCTTGGCTATCCATTGGAGCTACAAAATCAGTATAAATTGACATTGTAATTGATAACAATACGAGTTGAACCAAAAAACATATCAGAACTATGAATTGACACTCTAATTGATAACAATATGAGTTGAACCAACAATTGTAACAAAACTATGAATGCAACAACAAAGTCACAATTGCTAAGTGAATTATTTTTTAAAATTTCAGGAATAGCAAGGCCCAACACAGTTGTAGCTCTTGAAGTAGTAACAAATATTTTTAATGGTTTCAACTCTTTTCCAAGTAGAGAAGGAAGGTATGCTATTTTGTTCTATAATACTAGGCATGTAGGAATTAGGATTTACTTGTGATTTTACTTGCAAAATAATGACAACTACCTAAATTTAAATCCTTGACAAAAATTCTATGAATAAATAGATATGAATAGAATCCAAAAAGGCATAAAATAACCACGGGTCTAAAAATTATCCCTGGGAACTTAGTGCACGTCTAAGAACTTGTTATTTTAGCATGCAAATAGACAAAGAAACTATTCATAGAGGTAAAAAACATAGGATTCTTGTCTTGGGAATGTTTAACATTTGATTTTGTAAAAGGATTTGAATTAATGCCTCATTTTAGAATGCATGCAAACAACATGAAGTTATTCTTGAATCATCACGTCCTATCCTTATATATAAACATATATCAAATCATGTTTTTTTTCTAGGTAACAACTCCCGAGAAAAACCCTCAGGTACTTCCCCTCATTTGACGATGATACCCAAGGTAAACCCTAGATTCTTTATTGGGAAATTCCATATCAACAACATGGCACAACGTTGTTTCAACAATTTTACTCATAATGAGCTCAACATGTCATTAATAGGGATAAAAAATAGGTGGGGAGGATAACACTCCATCCCACAACCACACGAGCTAGACCCAATTGATAATATATCGTTGAATGTTTGCAATGCTCACCTATCAATTTATGCTCATTTCTCTCTTTCTATGTACCATGAACTCTCATATCCAGCATGTTGGATTTTGAGTGACCAAATATTTGAGCTCTTCTTTCTAAGGGCCACCCCATAATTGGCAAATGATCATTCTTGTCAAACAAATAAATTAATACCCCACATTGCATTCAATAGTCGAACCTGATTAATTTATGGGGATTACTTGATCATCTTCTTCTACACTATTTATTGATTTAGTGGTGTGAGGTCCATCTAACCCAAAATCCTCTCGTTGGAAAATGTAATTGGTCAAGACATAACACATTATTTTGGGTAGAAGAGTTTATATGATGTCTCTTCCCTTATTTTGAGAGTTCCTTTGTCTATCCATTCGATCGTCAATTCTTCCTACTTCAACATGCAAACATTCATTCAACGAAGTGGATGGTATTTTAACTAATTGATTGCAATTTTAAAAGAAACTCAATTCCAAAAAAGAAAATTGTAATGTTAACAAGGACTTCAAGTGGAATAGTCCTTGCTATAATAAAATCAAGATTGAATAATATTGAAGATAAGCTTAAAAGAAAAACAAAAAACAACGAAGTAGTATGCTATATAGAATGCCCTCATGGGTGCCTAATAATTCTTGCACAAAATTAAAAACCAATAGAAATTGTTATCTTTACAAAACAACAACAATATTCACTAAAATTTGTTAAGTTGAATCAAGTTTTCTAGGTTTTATGCAGACAATATGTGACATCTACCCCGAAATTACAGGACTTGAATTAGCTTTAAAGACACAACAAATAAAACTCTACATGCAATATACTTGCACCTACATTTTTGGGTGTACATGTATGTATATAGAGATACACATAAAATAGGTTTTTAGAATACCCCTAGCCCACCAACAATATGTTAATTCCTAAGCAAATCCCTTTTTGAAAACAATGGTGACTCTTTCCCAATAAATCCACTACTCTCCTTCCTCCTAATACACAAAATTACGGAGAGAACCCAATAATCTTTTTTTCATTTTTTAATTGCTTCTAGATTGAAAACCAACTTCAAAAAGACCCAAAGCTTTGATCCTATAGATGATAATGCAAAAAGCAACAGAAACTCACCATGAATAAGTAGGCTTTCAAGATCCATATAAATTTTTTTGGGGTAAATATCAATTGTAGCACAAATCCAGTAATTGAGAGATGAAGGAATGACATTGTTGTTGAGTAAACTATTTCCCACCCTAAGCCATGTTTCTAGAAAAAGGACAGCACCAAGCCACAACCATTATTGATGTTGCAACCAATGGCTTCAACATTCTTTCCAAAAAAAATTCCCGTTGAGAAGTCATTACACCCCAAGTGACACTGTAAATTTTCTGAAGAACCAAAGCATTCAAGGTCCTCTTTTTAAGTTTGCTCATACAAGTTTGAGATGTCTTTGTTGGAGTAATTACACACTCACCTGGTGATTAATTTTCCTAAGTTTTATAGTCTAAGGTTGAGGGCACTATCCAGAGATGGAATATTCTCTCTAAAGCATATTTCCTAAAAAATAGGGTGCCTCCTACAAAATAGGGGCACCTCCCTCTTCAGATTGACTTCAGTTAGGAGTTCAGTTAGAATAGTGGAGAGTTTGGTTAGACAAGTGGAAGGCAACTCATGCATATAACAATTTATTTTCTCTCATGCAATAGTTTCTTTTTTCGTGCTTAAGAGAAGGAGGGCACATATCTCATGCATGCATGCCTTTGTCTCTCCTCCACATGTGTTAACTAAGTCAACTGGTGATTGCTTCAAAATTTGACTCAGAGTAAGTGTTAGATAAACTTTGGTTTCTAATAGTGAGTGTATACATCACTATAGATCACTATTATGGCCCATTCTCTTGGTCATGCAGCTATCTATGGTGCATTTACCTATTATTAGGGTTTCTTCATGTATTTATTACACACTCATGTAATACAATTTGTACATTATTTCTCAATTCTTTCTTTCATTCTTACTTCTTTATCTCTAGTTCTTTTTGCAATTTTTGTGTCAATTTATCTAGCTAGGTTCTTTGTGAATTTCACATGGTATTAGAGCTTTGTTGGTAGGAGAAGGTGCATAAGCACTTATTTTCAAGTATAGAATATTGCAGTAGTTAGAAGGAATGGAATTTATGTCATCGACACTTCTTACGCCCCACAATTATTTTGAGTGGAAGCCAAAGAATCTATTTATTCTAAGATGTAGAGGCTTGTATCAAATAACCACGACAACGTAGGTAGAAATTGATTCTGCTAATGAGAAAAATGATTTTCTCAATAGTCAAGATATGGCTTTCAGACTTATCTACACGTTTGTTTCTCCTGAAATTCAACATCATGTTGAGGACTTATCACTCTCAACTCCAGATGAAGTATGTACGAAATTGGAGGTTATATTCAAGATAAATAAATATTGTGAAGAATGCATGCAGGGGATTGATAAGAAAAAGAAAGCAAAAAAGCCACTAGAAGAACAAGCTTGAAAGTTTGAAGAGACTACTGCATGCACCATGCATGCATACCAGGAGCCACATGTAGAGACTCCCATGCATGAATCTCAGGAGCCACATGCAGAGACTCCCATTCATGAATCTCAAGAGCCACATGTAGATACTTCTACACATCTTGTTTTTCCATATATTCAAGATGATGTCTCCTCCAAATCATATCAAATCATAGATCTTTCTTTGGCCAAAAAAAGGAATGAATATTTGGTATTTTTGCATATTTTTCAAGGGAAAAAAGGGGGCAGTGCACTTCATATTCAAATATAAAAATTTATGAGCGGAATTTATAGAAAAAAAAATTGAATATTTTAATTCCCCTTGGAAAAATACCCAATTAAAAAAAAATCATCCAAAACAAAGTCTTGGAAGTGAAGTTATTAGCATTTTAAAATCAACAAAATTTCATAGTTTTTCCAGAAACGGCTACGTGATTTGCAAAGTTTCACCCAAACTTCACATGGAAGGGGATTTGGATCTTCTTCTTTCCAATAATAGAAAGTGGATATATGAATACATCTCACTGGTGCATCTACTTTATCAGATTCGTACATACATCTTCATCAAAATCTTCATCAAGCATAAACTTGCACATTTGTAAGGTCTCCTTGGAGTGAAGGATATAATTTCTTAACAATTGTCTTTCTATCCTTATTCATTTTGTATGCATTGTACTTTGAGAGGGGGGGGGGGATTCTCATGAATTTTTCCCTCTTTCCTCTCTTTTTCAGTAATCATTCATTTAGATGCATTGTAAAATGGGTACCTAACATGGCCTTGTAGCCGGGACCCATTATTTATTTACACCATAGTACTGTTCAGGGAGGGTCTTGGAGTAATTACACACTCACCTAGTGATTAATCTTCCTAAGTTTAATAGTCTAAGGTTGAAGGTGTTATATAGATATGGAATATTTTCTCTAGAGCATATTTCCTTAAAAATAGGGAATATCCTACAAAATTGGGTGCCTCTTACAAAAGAGGGGTGCCTCCCTCTTCAGTTTGACTTCAATTAAGAGTTTAGTTAGACTAGTGGAGAGTTGAGTTAGAGAAGTGGAGGAAAACTCATGCATACAACAATTGTTTTTCTCTCATGCATCATTGTTTTTTTCATGCTTAATAGGAGGGCACATATCTCATGCATGCATGTCTTTCTCTCTCTTCCTCACGTATGAACTTAGTTAACTAGTGATTGCTTTGATAGATGACTCAGACTAGGTGGCAGATAAACTCTAGTTTCGGTCAGTAAGTGTCTACATCACTCAAAATCACTACTAAGTTGCATTCTCTTGGTCATGCAACTATCTATGGTGAATTGACTTATTATTAGGGTTTTTTCATGTATTTATTTACACACTCATGTAATACAATTTGTACATTCATTCTCTCATTCTTGCTTCTTTCTCTATAGTTATTTTTGCAAGTTTTGTGTGAATTTATCTATCTAGGTTCTCTGTCAATTTATAGTCCCAAATACTATTTGTTTAGTTTTGAAGGCCAATATTAGCATGGGGTGGAGGGGAGTCAAGCATTTCTAGCATATGTCTCCATTGTTGAGCTTATGCTTATACTAAGAGGGGGAGGGGTGAATCAATATACGATATTTTTTACTTTAATTAACCATTCATCAATCTATCATTAGTTGAGAAACAATAATCACATATAAACTCAAATCACAATGCATAGAGTTTAATGTGGAAACCCTTGCGGAAGAAAACCACAAAAATTTATCTTTTATAAATGTATGTAGGAACCAACCTATTGTTACAAAGATTGTAGGCACCAACCTATTGTTACAAATATTGTAGACACCAACCTAATGGAGACACCAATATCCTTAGTTGAGCACCAAATCAACAATATGAAGGCACCAACCTACTAGAGACACCAATATCCTCAATTGAGAACCAACTCAATAAGATATGTGTAGACACCAATCCACGATCTTCATACACAAAATACTTATGACTTCCCCTACATGCTTCATTCCAAAAACAATCCTTTAAATCCTACCAAGCCTCATGGCATCATTCCCATAATGTAATCACTGACGGAAACATCCACTAACAACAATGTCCACTAAATGATAGCATTCACTCACAACAATATCCACTGACAGAAACATCTAGTCACGACAACATCCACTGATGGAAACATATAGTCACAAAAAAATCCACTGATAGAAACATCCAGTCACGAAAACTCCCACTCACAGAAATATCGCAACCTCACAACAACATCACAACGTCATAAAAGTGTGCAAGGCAACATCACAACCTCACGGCAACATCACAACCTTATAAAATACCTTGCGAATAAGAAATACCTTAAGAGAATTTGTTAGACTTCTCTTGCACCCCAGAAAGACACTCCAACAACTTTAGCGCACCTTAGACTTTATCTCTTGCTTAGTTGCACTAAAAAATTGAAATTCTATCCTATATTTATAGTAATTTTGTCCCCAAAAGGCTAGTTGAGTCAACCTCAATTTTCTAGCCAGGTTGTCAAATGGAAAAATTAATCTCTCCTCATTCCTAGGGATTTAGAGGGACTTCCATATATAGTTGAAAAGGTATTAGAATAATATGTTCAACCATGTAACGTGTGCTCCCATTTGAGTTAGGTATGTAGGGTAAAAATTCCTTCAAATATAGGGTATCCAAATTGACCACAAATAATACTTTCAACAATCTCCATCTTGCAATATATATCTTGGACATCTCTAGGATTGTAATATTTATCTTGGACATTGTGGGATCCCCCTTTATTTGACATCAATAATGACAATGTTTCCAAAAATCTCCCCCTTTTTCATTGATAGCAACCCTTAGTCAATTATGATACTCCCCATGTCTCCAACTTTCCTTGCATCTGCAATTCTTCCTCTGTATGCAACTTTCCCCCCTTTGACATCAATGGAAAAGGGTTTCTCCTCCTGAGATTGTGCTTCCCTTTACTGATGATATGAGAGAGATATCACTCCCATACAACATTTTTCTCCGTTTACTTTATTGAGTATGTATACATCTCTTGAGGGTTTTTTTTCATTTGCCACTAATCTTCCTGAAGTTGCTTTCTTATCTCACACCCTTTAGAATGAAATGTGAGATTGTAACCTTGATCACACATTTTGCTGACACTTAGAATATTATGCTTTAACCCTTCAACACACAATACATTTTGTATCTTAGTCTTTCCATTATCAATAAACATAGTTACCAACTTAATGAGAATTGTGACCTCAAAACGAGAACTTTTGCCCAAAAAACTCATATTTTTGCATAAAAAAACATCAAAATCAACCCCCAAATCAAAAAGTGGTGCTACCGGTAGCACCATTTTTTAAAATAGGGTCAAAATTACATCATTTTTCAAACATGGCCTTCAAAACTTAGACAATGGCTCAGAAAAACCTTAAAATCAGCACCTAAAAACAAAAAAGATGTTTTTGAATTTTTTTTTTCAAAACGTTAAATTTTGAGATCATTTGAAATCGTATTTTTATCACTTGGTACCATTAAAACCAAAACCTCAAAATCAACCATCAAATTGAAAATTACTTCTACCGGTAGCACCCATTCTAAAATTGGGGTATTAAAATGACACTTTTTTGTAATGTGGTAAAAGAACTCATCATTATTGTAAACAAAATCATAAAAACAACCCTTAAATGTTTACTTTTTAAATGTTATCATCACACAAAGCACAAGGTAATACATAATGCCATGAAAATACCACACTATACTTAAAAAATTCAAAGTCACTTTTTAATATTTTTTTCCTTTTAACAATAAAAAAGTAAATACAAGTTACATTGAATGAAACATAAATAGTTTCTTAAAAATATGGTTATATTGACCATATTCAAAACATGCGAGCTAAGAAATTTAATTATATTATCCATAATAAAAGAATATATCATTCATAAAACATAACAAAAGATTCATAACTTCATGTAAGATCATATGTAAGTTCAATGCTCTTTTTCAGTTACCATACAAACATCATATGGATCAAAAATTCTTAAAATGTTCCATACACTTATTCATATTGACTCATGGTTTCTGAAATACCATCAGAGTCTACATTGTCTTCAGATGAATGTTTTGATGAATATGTATATGATCCATACTCTTCTCTATTGTCGATGAATGCATCATTTGAGTCTACATGCATGCCCACCATTTCAAATGTCAAATGCCTTTTAGATCTTCGACTAGGTTCAATAGACTCCCATCTTGCATTTATTTCTTGCGGAAATAGCCTCTTGATAATCTTTGTTGTCTTGGAGTGAAGAGTTCCTCTCTTTGTCAAATTGAAGTCATAAACAAGTATGTCAACATCGTCTAATTTTAAGAGGTCGGTGCGACGACGAGTTGTATTTTGACCCTTTCTTTTTTCTCTTTCTATTGACATTTTTCTCAACCACCATCTCTGGCTTGTACACACCATTGAATGGGTGTGTACTTGTTGCATACCAATGCACTTCAATTACAACAACATTAGCATTTTCTTTCTCAATCTTTATAACCTTTCCTATCCAGAATGGATAACCATGTGGATCCTCAGTCGCTAAAATTGCAATCATGCTACCCTCCTTAATATTTTGTACTGAACCCCTGTAAAGGTCTTCCATGGCTTCACATTGTGCACGCGACCTTCGCGAACCAATATAAATTTCTCTTTCCTCTGTTTGTGTAATCTCAATAGCACCTTGAGATTCTTGAACTTCAACAATGTTTGTTTCTTCAGATTCGTTTGGCATATTTTGTGGCCAATGAAATGGAGTCCTCAACATTGTATCTTCATTTGTTGAGCTTGAAATTATGTCAGTTTGAATATTGAAAAAAGACTCCCACCAAACAGAATCAGAAACATCAAAGTACTCATATGTATCCTTAATGGACTTTTTAATTTCTTCCAGCCATTCTGAATAATCTACATCTCTATTACGCCTTCATGCATTACAGATTTCAGCAACTGATTGCAAAAATAATAATTTTGATGCAAAAAATTTACGATCTGGAATGAACTTCAAAAATGATAAACCTGATGAAGGCCCCCATTCTATAGTAGTTGAATACTGCTTTCCCCATATAAGTGTTTTCCCATCAATTTTTTTGAAACAAAATTGATGTTGGAAGCTAATGTCATTAAGTTGCTCGATACATTTTTCTTCACAATGTGATCCCTGAACATATCTTCGCATGTCAACAGTTTCTTCTAATACATGAAAAACAGGCTCTGGAATGTATGCTTTCTTGATACATTCAATCAAGGATGGTAAGATTCCAAGATTTTTCCTTTTCAATGTTACCGAAAAACGACTGAACATTTGATCAATATGATCATGAGTGTGTCCAACAAGAAGGAAACCAAATTTCACCTTTTGAAAGATTCCCATTTCCACAAGCATGCTTAGATATCCAAACACAATTTGATTTTTATTTTCATGACTAGTGTTGTCCAACTGTAAATAGAGAACTTGAGGAAGATTTCCAAACCAGTGAGTGAGCACATGATGAATTATGGTGATGGTCATATTTGCATCATTGTGAATATTTGGAGCTGTGAAATAAACTCTTGGACACATTTTTTTATTGAAAACCATACAACCAACCAAGTGAAACTGAATGAAATTCTCTTCCTGTAAATTTTTGGGTGTACGGAAAACCATACAACCAACCAAGTGAAACTGAATGAAATTCTTCCGTGCCATCAATTATCATACCTAAATATTTGTTTGGAGCATCATAACACTTCTTCCGATGTTTGTACAGCTTTTGTCTTTCACTTGATTGTTGATTCTGATGTTCTTGAAGTGCTTTGATTATGGAATATGCACATGACATAAAATGGAAATATTGATTGTATGTTTTCATAGTTGATAACTATTCAATTTAAAAAAAAAATAGTAAATACATACCTCTTTCGGCCCCTTTAGATTTATCTCTTCTTGAATTAAGAGTAGCACATATACTACAAATCCCCATCCTTGACTTCTTAGGAATACGAACATTGTTGAATTGTTTCTTCCATATTCTTGTAAAATATGCATATGTAATAAAATTATCCTTTCCTTCAACATCTTCAGCATATCCTCTATACAAGTTGTGGATTTCCTTCCTTGAAACATTATCTGGAATATGTATTGTGTCTCTATCTGGCATACACTCTCCGTGTTTGAAAAAGAAATCACGCATCCATGACAATGCAGTGTTTGTGAATGGCCCACTCTCTCGTCCATGATGTACCTTTGAATAAAATGATGGATCTTTTTCCAACCTTGTCTAGATTCTTGATAGATGAAGATTACCAATTGAGTGAATTTTTTTGAAAGCCTTTCTGCAAAGTAAAATATTCCCAATGTGATAATCATATACTGTATTGGTGGATATCATGCACCCCGTCAAATATGAATTTTGCATGCTCTTATTCATTGCCAAATATGTCTTCCTTTTATTCAAGGCATACATGTAGTCCATGCTTTTCAAACAATTATTTTGACAACATTCACTTGAAATCAATTCTTTTATGGAAATTGATTTAGTGAGAAATTCTTTCCTAGACCTTGTATAACTAGAATGCTTTGGATCGATATAAAAAGCTCTAATCTTGGTCCTAGACACAATGTTTCTTTGCAATGTCTCCACTATTTCATCATCCTCACTGAAAGGTTTTTCCTTATCACCACAAGGAGTATCAAGAAAAACATTATCAAGAGACTGAACTAGAGAATGTCGATCACCTTCATTTGTTGCAGCTGAATGTTTGAGAACATCATCATCAACATAATCATTTGGAGATAAATAATCATTTACATTATGTCCAATATTGACATAATCATCTTCATTGCTTTCAAAATCCCCGCTTGAGTGAAATTTTCCACCATCTTGCTTAGAGCCTTGAAAACCTTCATCGGTATCTTCAAAATCCTCACTTGGAGGAAAATCAACATCAGCATTGTTTCTTTTTAATTTATCACTCGGGAAAGAGTGACCACCAATGGCGTAATCATCTTCGCTACTTTGAAACTCGCCACTTGAAAGGTATTCTTCATCATCCTCAACCTCATTACTAGTTTCAAAATCCTCACTTGGAGGAAAATGTTCATTATCCTCATCAGTACCCTCAAAATCCTCACTTAGAGGGAAATCATCAACACCAACATTGTTTCTTTTAAATTCCTCATTCAAGAAAGACTGTCCAACATTGTCAGCATCGTCATCATTGCTTTTAAAGTCCACACTTGGGGGAAATTCTTCTCCATCATCATCTGTGCCTTGGAAATCCTCACTTGGAGGAAACTCTTCATCAGTACCTTCAAAATCCTCACTAGGAGGAAAATCATAATCACCAACATTATTGTCTTTAAATTCTCCAATCAGAGAATTTGGTCCACCATTGTCATAATCATCTTCA
>ML784924.1:903180-933512 GCA_009831015.1 Picea engelmannii
CTCAGTAATCCAACATTTGGTATCAGAGCAGGTTCCTTCAGAAATCAGTTTAACCACTGAAAGGTGGATCCTGGAGAGAAACAACTTGTATTAAAATGGAATGCCACGGTTTGATGGACAGAAGTATGTTTTTTGGAGCATAAAGATGAAGACATATATACAGGCACAGGGATTTGGAATTTGACATTCAATTGTAAATGGATACACGGCACCAGTAGTTCCACCAACAAATGACAAAGCAATGAAACTCGATTAGAATAATTCCAAAACCACAAATGCACTTATGAATGGTCTCAGTGAAATGATATTCACCAAAGTTGCACATTGTAAATCCGCTAAAAATATTTGGGACAAGCTTCGAAATATTTATGAAGGAGATTCAAAAGTCAAAGAAGCAAAGCTTCAAACTTACAGAGGTCAGTTCGAACAACTAAAAATGAAGGAAGATGAGAATATTGCAACCTATTTCTTACGAGTCGATGAAACAATGAATGCAATCATATGATTGGGAGAAGAAATTGAAGAATTTTTTATTGTTCAAAAGGTACTAAGATCTCTTCCTATGAGATTTGACCCTAAGATATCAGCACTAGAAGAAAGATCAGATCTAAACTCAATAAGCATGGATGAACTACATGAAATATTCACAGCATATGAAATGAGAACTGAATAAGAAAATCCAGATGTAAAAGAAGCAGCTTTCAAAGCATTTAAAAGATCAAAGCAAAAGGAAAATCAACAAGAAGAACATAGCAACAACAGTGACGTCTCGGAAGATGATGAAGAAGTGGCCAACTTCATCAAAAGACTGAACAAGGGAACCGACGGTAGGTATAGAGGTATGCTTCCTTTAATTTGTTTTAATTTTGATGGTATTGGTCATTTTTCTAACAAATGTCCTCATAAGAAAAAGACAAATGATGAAGGTTACTCAAAAGGAAAACACGCATATAAAGGCAAAAGAACTACAAAGAAAGTTTTCAAGAAAATCTTATGCACCAAAGAAGACATCTCATCATCAGATGAAGATGAAGTCAGTGAAAGTGAGACATGAAGAGTTCTATTCATGCTAGTATAAGACTCTGATAAAAAAGACTCCGAAAAAGAATATGAAGAAGCCGAAGAATAATATGAAGAATATGAAGAAGTTGAAGAAGAAATTGAAGAGGCAGAAGTTGACTACAGAGAATAATTGATGTGTGTCATAGAAGTTATCAGAAGAGAAAAGAAGAAAAAGAAGAAACTACAAGTGGAACTAGACAAGAAACAAGACACTCAAGAACTAGAACAAATGATCACAAATTTGAAGGTTCAAATAGAAGAAGATAAAAGAATTGAAGAAACACTCAAAGAACAGCTAGAAGAAAAGGACATGATCATTGGAAATTTGGAAGCAGAGATTATCACATTAAGAAAGGATATTCAAAAGAAAAATATGCAGAATAGCTCAAAATTTTTGGATGACATTATCAGCAGTCAAAAATCTCATCTTGACAAGTCCGGACTTGGATACAATCAGACAGAAAAGGGATCAATCTACGGCACAACAGAGCAAGAAATATATCCAAAAATCTATGCAGAAACAATCAAAGGGGATAGGAAGATATATAAGGAAGATTACAGAGACACTCCTCCACCGAGAAGATTTAGATTTCAAAATCAACAATAGATAGATAGGCCTCAAGAAGAAGAAGGATTCATAAGAGCACCTCCTTTCAGAATATCTTCAACTCCCAGGTATCAAATTATATTTTTTGGTTTATGTTATGCATGTAATAATTTTGGACATAAAGATGTGAATTGTAGAGCTAACAACAGGAAAATAAATAACTTTTAAAGTCATACACAAAATGGTTATCCAAGAAGGCCTAATGAAACACAAAGAAGAAGATACAACAGGTTTGAATCTTTGAGCACTGAAGTGAAATGTTACAAATGTAACAACTTCGGACATATGGCCAAAGATTGCAGAATGATAGTCCCTCCTAGAGAACTGCAACAGAATAATAACAGTCACAGACATGAACTTCAGAAAAGGACATGGATAAGAAAGTAGAATCAGTATAGCAATGAAGAATGCACACTCACTCTACAAGATAAGTAGAATAAAAGTAGTTGGTATGTTGACAGTGGTTGTTCAAAACACATGACAAGTGATAGAGACAGGTTGCTTACATTAATAAAGGAATGAGATGGATCAATCTCCTTCGGAAATGATGATTCAGCTAAAATCATTGGAAAAGGCACAGTCAGAATTGGGAACAAGAATACAAAGGTAGAAAATGTTCTACTAGTAGAATATATGAAACATAATATTATAAGTGTGAGTCAAATGTGTGACCAAGGTCATAAAGTTACTTTCGATTCACAAAAGTGTGAGATAAGAAAATAAGGTTTAGTAAAATTGATTGATATAGCTGCAAGAACTTCAAGCAACATATATGTGTTAAGTGAAATTGGAAATGAAAAGTCTTGTCTAGGAAAGGAAGATGAAAGTTGGCTATGGCACAGAATAATGGGTCACATGCATTTTGATAACCTTGTCAAAGTCAACAAAAGAGAAGCAATCAGATAAATGCCCCAGATCACGAAACTAACCAACACTTTATTCAAGCATTGTCAACGAGGAAAGCAAACAAAGACCAGGTTCAAATCAAAGGAATATTCAACGACAAGACCACTGGAAATTGTGCACACTGATCTAGTCGGACCAACTACAACAAAGGATTTAAAAGGTGAGAAATACTTTATGTTATTAGTTGTTGATTATACAAGAATGACTATAGTTTGTTTTCTCGAGAATTAGTCAGAAGCTTTTGAAAACTTTAAGATCTACAAGGAAATGGTTGAAAATGAAATGGATTCAAAAATCAAATGCTTGAGATATAATAATGGACGAGAGTTCACTTCAAAGGAATTTATGGACTACTGCAGCAGCCATAGAATAAAAATGAAATTCTTCGTTGCTAGGACACCTCAACAGAATGGAGTTGTTGAAAGAAAGAACATGATAGTACAGGAAATGGCTCGAACAATGCTAATGGATTCCAAATTGACAGATATATTTTGGACATGGGCAGTGCATACAGTAGTTCACATTCAAAACAGAGTAATGTTCAAAAACAACACTGACAAAACTCCCTACGAGCTATGGAAAGGAAGACCAGCAAATGTGAATCACTTCATAATTTTTGGAAGCAAATGTTCATCAAAAGAGAAGATGGCAGAATGGGAAAGTTTGACTCTTGTGTGGACAAAGGATTATTTGTTGGTTACTCAAGTACAAAGAAATAATACAAGTGTTACAATCTGAGATTGAACAAAGTTGTGTAAAGAATCAACATAACAATTGATAAAACAGGCAGACCAGAATCAAAGGAAGAAAAAAATGAATCAATGGAACAGCCTTTCGAAAAGGAAGCAAAAGATGAAAAAGAAGTAGAAGAGGAATATGAAGAGAATCTGATAGAAGCAGAAGAGAAAGTTTAACAAGTGTCTCCAAAGACACCTAGCAGACGAGTACAAAAGAATCATCCTTCAGATCAGATTATCGGAAACAAAGATGCAGGAGTTGAGACTAGAAGAAGAATTTGTTCACCAGAACAAACACACCTAGCACTCTTATCTACAATTGAACCAAATTGTTTTGAAGAAGCCAGTAAGGATGAATTTGGGAATAAGGTTATGGAAGAAGAATTGGATCAAATAAAGAAAAATGACACTTGGGACTTGGTTCCAAGACTAAAGAATAAGAATGTGATCGGCACAAAATGGGTTTTTAGGAATATATTGAATGAAGATGGATAGGTTACAAGGAACAAATCTAGATTGGTATGTAAAGGATATGCATAGATTGAAGGAATCGAATTTGAAGAGACATTTTCCCCAGTTGTCAGAATGGAAGCAATCTGTTTTCTTTTAGCTTATGCATGTTCAAAAAATATTAAAGTGTATCAGATGGACGTAAAATCATTTTTTCTGAATGGGGAACTTGAAGAAGAAGTCTACATTGAACAACGAGAAGGATTTCAGTTGTCAAAGAATGCAGACTATATGTGCAAATTAAAGAAGGCCTTGTATGGTCTAAAATAGGTTCCTAGAGCATGGTACTCTATACTAGATAAATATCTACAACAAGCAGGGTTCAGAAAAGGAAGTGCATACAACAACCTCTACATCAAGGTAAGTCAAGGTGATATTTTATTAATTCAAGTTTATGTTGATGATATTATTTTTGGTAGTGATGATGACAGGTTCAACTAGAAATTTGCAAAAGGATGTGCAAAATTAATTTGAAATGTCATTACTTGGAGAACTATCCTTCTTTCTGGGAATTCAGATATGTCAAAGAAACCAAGGAATTTTTGTTTCTCAAACCAATTATATCAGAGAAATTCTAAAGAGGTTTGGAATGGAAGATTGCAAACCAGTGATCACTTCCATGCAAACCAGTTGAAAATTGAGCAAAGATGATGATTCAAAGTCTACAGATCAGAGGCAATACAGGTCAATGACTGGAAGCCTACTATATGTGACAACATCTAGACCAAATGTATTGCAGGCAGTTGGACAAGTGGCACGATTTCAAGTAGCACCAAAGGAATCACATGTATTAGCAGTGAAGAGGATTTTCAGATATCTCAAAGGAACAGAAGACTTTGGATTATGGTATCCAAAAAGAAAGGATCTATCACTTATTGCCTACACAGATGCAGATTGGGCATGTTGTATTGATGACCAAAGAAGCACTAGTGGAGTAGTGTTCTACTTGGGTGGGTGTTTAGTATCATGGCTAAGCAAGAAACAATCATCAGTGTCTTTATCTACAACTGAGGCGGATTATATTGGAGCAGCATCATGATGTACACAAGTTCTTTGAATGAAATAAACTCTGATATATATACAAGTTGAGTATGATGAGCCCATTCAAATCTATTGTGATAATACAAGTGCCATTAGTATCTCAAAGAACCCGGTGATGCACTCCAAGAAGAAGCACATTCCAATCAAGTATCACTTTCTACGGGAGCAGGTTGCAGAAAAGAACATCAGAGTTGAGTATGTGGGCACAAAAGAACAAGTGGAAAATATATTTACAAAACCACTTCCATGGGAAGCCTTTAGTATCTTCATCAGAGACTCAAAGTTATTTCTAATCCAAAATGAATTATTTTGAATGCTTATCTTATATGTGTTAAATGTACACGAGGAAGCACCATAAATAGGACAACTCGGTCATGGGGAGGATTCCCGGATGGAAAGATACATTTTCCATTGATGAAAAAGGGGGGTAGATTCATCAGATGCAGAGGACAGAGGCATAGTTCCAGGGGGAGAAATGGTCACAGAGATGCATAGGACAGAGGCATGTTTCTAGGGGGAGCATGAGTGATATGACTTAAGTATTGCATGACATAATTTTAGTTTTTCATCAAAGTGTTTCTATCAATGCCAAAGGGGGAGACTCTTGATTAAGGTTGGTTGTCACTGATGTCAACACTTGAAGAAAGCCCGGTAGCACAAAGGTTTGGTTAATGGACCAAAGTTTGTTTGATGTAAATATGACTCATTATTTTCTTGTCATGGTTGAGAATAAGTACAAATGGATGAACTCCAAAGTGGTCCCCTTATCATGAAATCCCTCACGAGAAGATGCTTTGCGGATTGAGTTATCCTAGAAGTATGGTTAGAGAACCCATGCTTATTTTTGGAATAATGAGATGAAGGTTAGTGAATTTGTTAGTGAAACTATCCTATATGGATAGTGTTTGTCATTCCATTTCCGGTGGTATGTCGAATGTCACATAACTCCTCACGGTTAGAGAGTTATTTCCATGAGAAGTTGGAGAACCCAAGTTTGTTTGATGGATAATGGTATGATTTTTGATATGTTTGCAGGTAATACTATTCTATATGGATAATACATGTCATTCCATTTCTGGTGGTATGTGTAACGTCACATAACTCCTCACGGTTTGAGAGTTATGGCCTTACAAAGTTGGAGGGCCCTCATATGTCATCTAGAAGCCCCAAAAGGTCAAAGTAGTCAAAGTGGTTTAAGAGATTTTAGAAGGTAAATAATAAATTGAATTGATGAGTGTACTATAATTCAAAGTTAATACAAAATAAATTATTTAAATAATAAATTTAATGGAGAAATTAAAAGTGGGTTAACCCTAAAATAAGGAAAGTGGTCAAAGTGACCTAGAAGATGTTTTTAAGGAAGCTACTTGGAGAGTATAAATAAGAGGCAAGGCTCTTGTTGGAATATTGGTTGTTGTCATTGATGTCAACCCTAGTCATTGGTTTTGGACCACAAGATTGATGAAGGTATTTAGACATGAAGGATAATGTACATGTAGAAACCAAACCCATGGATGGATAGTATACATCATGTTGTTTATGGTGGTAGGTGGCACGTCACATGGATCCTCATGGTTGAGGAGAAATGAATTTTTGAAGATGACAAAGTGAATTTGAGAAGGAAGTACATGTAGGCCTTGAAGATAATTAAAGAAAAGAATTACAAAATAAGAAAGTGGCAGGACGGCCCTAATGTTAAAAGGAAGTGACATAAATGGTATAAATAAATATCACTATATATCTATTTGATACACAAGTCAAATTTAAGAGGAAATTAGAAGAAAAGAAGGCCAGATTTCAAGGGAGGATGAAGTCTTTTCGTGATGTGTTCTAAGGTATGTTATTTACAGCTCATCTTACCACTTTCACTATAATTTGTTTTCTAGAATGATTCAAATGGTGAAATTGCTATGATATTGAGAAGACATATCAAGGTATTTGTGGTAAAAGTTTCATCTCTTGATTCACTATAATTATGGAGATACACTCTGTGGAAGATAGGGTTGTTGACCAGTCCTAAAGCTAGTCATAAATAGGTGTTCCGGGTAAAACAGTCATAACTTCTTCATAGAGAATCCAAATGAAGTGAGACCAATTTCATTGAAAAGAGTACAGACTTTAGTTTCTTGTATGTGAGTTTCAGAATCTGATGTTAAATATTGCGCAGGGGGCATTATGTACAAGTTTGCTCACTTGAATAAATCAGAATTGAATAAAGTCTACCATTCTTTCTATAACTTCTTTTTGGGGAGGATTCAAGGAGTCAAACTTGGAGGAGTTTCATAGAATACATTGAGTAATATTATCTACACGATCATAGTATTCCAATAATTGAAGAATTACATAATTTGAAGAAGTCTCATGAAGCATTATCAGGCTGTATGTGATGGTTGGTTGATGGTGATGATTTAATGTAAATTTTTATTATCTCTCATATATTCTTGGGTGGAAGGAAGGGGCAAGGATGGAGAGGTCAACCCTCTCTTTATATTGGAGGATTGTATCTTCCTCTTGGAGGTTTATCCCTCTCTTTATATTTGGAATCTTTAGCTATATTTGGAAGTCATTACTTCCCTTGAACAATAACTATTGATTATTTCTCATATATTGTGCATGGTGTATTTTGGTGTATTTTGGTGTATTGGTGTAACTCTTATACTATTATTCATTATTCATTGGATATAATTGAATGGTTTAAGTATAAGTTAAAAAGGTTTTTAAATTGTACTTAATATTGATTCACCCCCTTCTCAGTATCAACAATTGGTATAAGAGCAAGTTACCTTCAGTACATTTCAACCACTGGAAGGAAGATCCTAAGAAGAAATGGAAGACAAAATTTCAAATGGGATTCCACCATTTGATGGAAGAAATTTTGAATACTGGAGTAATAGAATGGAAACTTACTTAAAATCTCTTGGGGAAAATGTTTGGTTCTTGGTTGCTTCAGGATACAATGCTTTGAAGAAACCAAAGACTGCAACTCAGAAGGAATCAAAAAGGAACAACAAATTGGCAATAGATACCATCCTGGATGGATTGACAGATTCAGTGAAATCCAAGGTGGGATCATGTGCATCATCAAAAGAGATTTGGAACAAGCTACAAGACCTTTATGTAAGGGAAGAAGCAGAAGAAGAAGAAGAAGTTGAAGCAAATTACAACATCTCAGATTTCAAAGAAGAAAATAGAGGTCAATTCTTTTTCTTTAACTGTGAAGGAGTAGGACATGTTGAATTTGAATGTCCTCATCCAAGGATTGAAAGAGATGAAACTGAAGAAGAAGATTTCAATGAAGAAGAAGAAAATCATGAAGCAAAAATTATTCAACAAGAAGATGAGAATCTTAAAAAATTGAAGCATGTTGAGATTGAAAATAGAAAGATCAAAGAAACCCATAGAAAACTAAGAAGTGAATTGGGTAGTTGTGAAAAGACAATTGTAAGCTTGAAGAAACAGTTAGAATACTTTGATAAAATAAGAGAAGAAAACATTTCCTTCAAAACTCTACTCGAAGAAGAAAGAAGAATAGGAGAAGTAAGGAATGTCCAAATGATGAAGAAAGAAGAAGATTGTGAGAAACTTGAACGAGAAGTTGTCTCATTGAAGAACTTAAGAAACTCTCAAGTGCCAAAAGACTTAACACATCCTGGATGCATGGGTGAAACTTCATACAAAGAATATGCAAATACCAACAAGAAGGTTGAAGAAAGTGCTACACATATAGTTGATGAGAAGTGGACCAGGATACCAGAAAGAAGGAATGATTACAAAAGAGATGAATATCCAAGAAGACCTCCTACCTTCAGGAATCAAAGAAGCTTCAATCAATATGAAGGAAACTACAAAAGAGTAGATCATGAACCCAGATGGACTACATCACAAAGAAGACCACTTACTCCAAGGTATCAAAATGTCTTTCTTGGTCATTGCTCTACTTGCAAAAATTTTGGACATAAGGCAATTAAGTGCATAATCAATGAAAGGAACAAATATGCAAGAAACATGATTAGTGTAAATAGAATATATGGAAATAATCATGTATTTTTCAACAGAAGTTATAATTCATTTTCCCCATTGATGGACAAAAATATTGTATGCTACAAATGTAATTATCTTGGTCACAAAGTACGAAATTGCAAATATATGAATGAAGATGTTCCTATGTCAACTACAGTATGGAGAAGGAAAGAGATTCCAAACAATGAAGATTGTTGAATAGCATTAACCACTAAAGAATGTAAATAAGAATATGAATGGTACATAAACAGTGGATGTTCTTCACACATGACCGGGGATCAAGACAAATTCATCAGCTTGAAGAGAAAGGGTGGCAATGTTTCATTTGGAGATGACTCATCTGCCAAAATACTTGGAGAAGGTATAGTAGAGATTGGAAGAAAAAATGTAAAAGCAAAGAATGTCCTATTGGTTGAAGACTTGAAGCATAATATACTCAGTGTTAGTAAAATGTTGATCAAGGATACACTCTTACGTTTGATTCCCGAAAATGTAAAATCAGAGAAAATAACTTAGGAAGATTGGCCGCAACTGCAAAAACAAGACTGAACAACATATACATCCTAGACATGAAGAAGAGAGAGAAGACAGAAGCCACACAAAAGGATTCCAAGGAAGAAAAAGTCTCAAAGACCAAAAATAAGGATGAAGTATTATTGAGTGCCACATGTTCAGGGGGAGCAACCCTAAAGAAAAGAGTTACCTTTTGTCATTAAACTCAAGGGGAGCATCCCTACCCTTTTCCATTGATCTCAAAGGGGGAGAGAAATTGGGATCGTGATCATAGGGGGAGCATGAGTGTTGCCAACAATGACAAAGGGGAGGATTGTTGGAATATTTGTTGTTTTCATTGATGTCAACCCTGGTCATTGGTTTTGGACTGCAAGATTGATGAAGGTATTTGGACATGAAGGACAATGTACATGCATAAACAAAACCCATGGATGGATAGTATACATCATGTTATTTCCAGTGGTAGGTGGCGCGTCACATGGATCCTCATGGTTGAGGAGAAATGAATTTTTGAAGATGACAAAGTGAATTGAAGAAGGAAGTGCATGTAGGCCCTGAAGATAATTAAAGAAAATAATTACAAAATAAGAAAGTGTCGGGTTGGCCCTAATGTTAAAAGGAAGTGACATAAATTGTATAAATAAATATCATTATACATTCATTTGATACACAAGTCAAATTTCAGAGGAAATCAGAAGAAAAGAAGGACGGATTTCAAGAGAGGATGAAGTCTTTTGGTGATGTGTTCTAAGGTATGTTATTTACAGGTCATCTTACCATTTTTGCTATAATTTTTTTCCTAGAATGATTCAAATAGTGAAATTGTTATGGTATTGAGAAGACATATCAAGGTACTTGTGGTAAATGTTTCAGCTCTTGATTCACTATAGCTATGGAGATACACTCTGTGGAAGATAGGGTTTTTAACCAGTCCTGAAGCTAGTCATAAACAGGTGTTCCGGATAAAACAATCATAACTTATTCATAGAGAACCCAAATGAAGTGAGACAAATTTCATTGGAAATAGTACATATTGTAGTTTCTTTTGTGGGAGTTTTAGAATCTGATGTTAAATATTGAGTGTGGGTCATTCTGTACAAGTTCTCTCTCCTAAATAAACCAGAATTGAATAAAGTCTACCATTTTTTTATAACTTCTTTTTGGGGAGGATTCAAGGAGTGAAACTTGGAGGAGTTTCAGAGAACACATTGAGTAATATTATCTATAGGATCATATTATTCCAAGAATTGAATAATTACAGAAGTTGAAGAAGTCTCAAGAAGCATTATCAGGCTCTATGTGATGGTTGGTTGATGGTGATGATTTAATGTAAAGTTTTATTATCTCTCATATATTCTTGGGTGGAAGGAAGGGGCAAGGATGGAGAGGTCAACCCTCTCTTGATATTGGAGGATTGTATCTTTCTCTTGGAGGTTTATCCCTCCATTTATATTTGAAAGTTGTAGCTACCTTTGGAAGTCATTGCTTCCTTTGAACAATAACTATTGATTATTTATCATATATTGTGCATGGTGTATTGTGGTGCATTGGTGTAACTCTTATACTATTGTATTGGTGTATTGTTTAAGTACAAGTTGAAAAGGTTTTTAAATTGTACTTAATATTGATTCACCCCCCTCTCAGTATCAATAGCTCTCTCATTTTAGATCACACTTGAGCATATTGAATATCTATAGGTGTTTGAGGTAACCAAAGGATATATAAGCCGAATTTATGAGGGAAGGTGAAGAAAAGAAGGTTGGAATTCAAGGAATGATAAATTCTTTTGATGATGCTTTCTAAGGTATGTTATTTACAGTTCATCTCACCATTTTCGCAATAACTTTTTTTCTAGAATGATTCAGACCGTGAAATTGCCATTCCATTAATGAAACACATTCAAGTATCTATGGTAAAACATTTAGCCTGTGGGTCGTTTTATTTTTGGAGTTACACTCCGTTGAAACTAGGGTTTGTGTCTAGTCCTGAAACTAGTCTAAAACAGATTTTTCGAGTAAAAACGTCATAACTTCTTCATAACAGATCCAAATTTAGTAAGACAAAATGTGTTGGTTCGAGTACAGTTTGTAGTATGTTTTGTAATAGTTTCAGATTGATTCAACAAATATTTTGTGTGGGGCACACTCTACAAGGTCGCTCTCTAGAATAAGTCGAAGTTCAGCAAGGTATGTCATTTTTTCTATAACTCCTTTTCTGAGAGGTTCCAAGTAGTGAAAACTGAAGGAATTGCATAAAACACACTGAAGAACATTGTACATCAATTTCAAATATTTATTCATTACAGGTACAAAGTTATGATTATTTCAAGTTAGGGTTGTTGGCTAATCCAAAACTAATCATGTGAGACTAAAGAAAAGTTTGATGAAAATGTTAGTCTCTTGTTGTTAAAGTTAAGGAAGGTTTGGCCCCCGGGGGGGCAGCTCAATTGGCAAGTGCCGTGAAAATGAAGTTCCATGAGGTTTTGAGTTCAACTCCCCCCGACTTACAATGTGTGTCATGTATGGGGCCTCGTGGGCACACCTGGAGGTTATAGTGGTAGTAGTTGGATAAAACGGCCACGTGTAACACGAGCACGTGCCCAACTAGTTGTTGATTCCTCCAGACATAAAAAAAAAATTAAAAAAAATTAAAAAAAATAAAAAAATAAAAAGTTAAGGAAGGTTTGCAGGTATGTGATCATATACACCAGGTCTATTACAGAGTTACAAATCATATTTGTATGATGAAATTGATGAGGGTTTTTGGTTAAGGTACATGTTGGGTACATGGTTGAGACAAGTAGTTGATGAGTTGGCACATACATGAGGTGTATAGTTGATGATGTTGGTACATATTGACGAGTCATAGTTGATAAGTAATTGAAACATGATTGGTACATACTTGGTACATGGTTGGTTGCACTTGTTTATGGTACAGTTTGATTATAGGTTGTTTGGTACAGGTTGGTGCATGGTTGATGCACTTCTTTATGGTACAGGTTGATGCATGGTTCAGGTTTATTGGTACAAGTTTATAGTGTTATATCTCATAGTGATAGTGTGACATTGGTGCCATCATTATACTTTTACTTCAGGGTAGTTGGACGGGGCAAGGACAGGTGGTTGTAGCCACCTTCCGGTTGTAGTCGGAGAACAAAAGGGGTTGTAGCCTCCTTCTGGTTGTAGCCAGAGAATTGGGGAGTTGGTGCTTCCCTCAGGTTGTAGCTTGAGAAACTAGGGGGTTGGAGCCTCCTTCCAGTTGCAGCTGGAAAACAAAGGAAGTTGGTGCTTCCAATGAATGTAATTTTTCAAGACATATAAGAAAAAACATTATGTTGTTTTTTCCCACTTTGGATTTCCACGTAAAACATTGGTGTACTGTGTATGTGTATGATTGTTCATTTATTCATTTCTCATTATTGGATTATAATTCTACATTGATATAACACTTGGATTATTTGGTTTAAAAAGGATTATAATCACTCTATTACTGATTCACCCCCCCTCTCAGTAATCCAACAAAAACTAGTCCTCTCAAATCACAAATATTAGCAAATACTTGGGAAAATTCCAACTCAGAAATCTGATGCAGACCACATGTACGACCTATTGACGTTAGATGTATGATTGTTGACGTCAGCCTATACGGACCTGCTCCTGCCCTGAAAGCTTGTATGGATGTATTTGATTCACCTTACTATAACCCACGTACATAGATGGTTTGTCCTTACTACAACCAGTGTATACACGATTGTGCCCACTACAACCCACATACATATGCAATTTGTCCCACTACAACTTGCGTACAAGTAAAAAAACAATGTGTATGATTTGCTCCACACGTGAAACTTTTTTCCTTCTTCCGCTCTCTCTCTCTCTTAGGCCATATTTCCATAGTCATAGAATTTCCCTTGCTAAAATCACCAATCCTCCTAGCACAAGTGTTCACTCACTTATGCTAACTCCATGGCACAATGTGATTATAAAATGTCACAATGACCTATCTCCTTTACATAAAAGTATTAGCGGTCATCATAGGGTCCCCTCCATAATTCAACATCAAATTAGACTTTCTTGTGGCTATGAAGTCCCAACACAAAGCCCATCACCAAAACCTCAAGCCCCCAACTCAAAATACAAGTGGGTTTTCACCAAATGAAAAATTCCATCATGGTGCCCACGACGATTCCCACACGCCCGGCACATAGGGAACCTATGGGAATGCCTCCCGATGCTACAAAAGCATCAACACTCCCTATTAGAAAGGGAGGTATTCTCACCCATTACTCCATTACTTGGAAGTAGCTATGTCTCCCATCCTGGATCTGCTACCACAACTGCTCTTCAATCCACCTAATTGGTTATTCCCTCTATCACTGAGGAAAATTTTGTTGTATGAATTGATCCCATCTTGTAAGACACCCTAGCCCTACAATCCTCCTACTTCGAGCATATTTCCTATCCATCTCAACCCATGACACCTTCCTGACATTCTTGGAAGATACCTCTCTTCCATGTGGACCTGAAGGTAGAATCCCTCTGAATAACTAACTCTACCTTTAAGCCTACTAACTCCCTTCAAAGTCGAACTCCCTTTGAATCCACTGAATCCCTTTGAAATCAAACTCCCTATGAATCCACCAACTCCCTCTGAAGTCATATTCTCTCTGAATCCACCGAATTCGTCTGAAGTCAGGCTCCCTCTAAGTTTACACAACCTCTGGAGCTACCTACTCCATGTCCATTATCACTCTGCTACTGTTGGTCATGGCTTACAAAGGCTGGCCACTTAGCCTATATAAGTTTCCCTCTCTAACTCCAAGAACTATTGTTTATATGAAGATAGATCCTCTCCGCACGAATGACACATGTCCTTCCTGGAACAACATTGGATAGCCCTTCTCCTCAATTTTTGAGACTGAGAGCACACTCATGGCACCCATAGCACATTTTTCACCCTCAACACATCTCCTGACTCCATCCAAAATATCATTGTTCTAGATCCTTGTACTACATACCTGGTCCTCGTACCAAGCTCCACGTACATACCTAAGTCAAACTCTATGAAGCTCTTGAAAAAAATCATGTGCCTTGTCATGTGTCGATGGCTCCCACTATATAAGAACCATGTAATCCTCTAAGGAAAGCATCCCACTTACCCAAGTCATGATCATCCAATGAACTTATACCCAAGTCCATCATCCAAGTCACAAAACTCTATGTGTCTACACACATTCTACAAATGAGCATGTTTCCTCCTCTGAAACAATCCCAAGTTGTGAATGGACACTCTATCTAGTCTACTCTAGACCACCATAACTCATTTATGAAAGTGTCCTGCTCCTACCTAGAAGGCTTGTATACAAGTCTTAAGGGTCATCATAGGGTCCCCTCCATAAGTCAACATCAAACTATAATTTATTGTGGGTGTAAATCCCCAACACAAACCCACAAATCCCATCACCAAACCCCCAAGCCCCCAGCTGAAAATACAAGGGGGTTTTCACCAAATGAAAATTCCATTTTGATGCCCATGATGATTCCCACATGCCTGACACCTAGAGCACCTGCGGGAATGCCTCCTGATGCTACAAAAGCATCAACACATCCACTATCAATGTACCATTGGCTCCCTTCATTTTGAGCATAAAGTACAAGTCCACATTCTTTCTTCTTCAGTTTTTCTTTATTCCTTTTCCACACTCTGGTGTATTCTTCTATATGCTTGGTGAGAGCATCTTCTTCCCTGTTTTTTTTAGTGTTGTGTGTTCATATTTATTGCACCTATAACATTTAGTATCAAGTAGAGGAGAAAATGAATTATATTTTATGTTTGCAAACCAATGAGAACTTCTAGTTTTGTTGGTCATATAATCATCCTTTGTCATTTTGTAAGAACCTCTATTTCTATCTCTCACATGATCACTTCTTACATAAGCTCTACAATCTATTGCTTTATGACCAAAATTGTTGCAATAAAAACAATAGCCAAGAAAGAGGTATTCATTTGTGAAAGGTCTTCATGGTGGAACAACTCTTCTAAACTCGTTCTTGTTGTTCCTGTAAGAACAATCGGGTTTTCATTGGTCATCATTTCCTTTTCTGGTGCTTCTTTCATTTGTGGTGGAGCCTTTGAGAATATTAACAAAGCTTTCATGCTTTTCTTCGTTTTATTTTTCTGATGGCTTTGTGACTTTAATGCTTGCATCTCCCTTGATGGTATTTTCTTTATTGTCATAGCTGAGACGTATCTTGATAAATGGTGACCTTTGGAAACTGAGAATATTATCTAATATTTTAGTACTCTTTCCAAAATTCATGATTCTATTCAACTAGTTATTTTTTCTCTCTAGTTCCTTTCTTAAGGAAACTATTTCAACTTCTAGCTTCTCACAATTTTCTTCCTCTTCTTTTAGTTGGCTTCTCACCACTTCTTCTATCCTTTTTTCCTCTTCTAGTTGAGTCTTCAAGGTAATAAATGTCTTCTATGTTTCTTTAAGATCATGATCCTTCTTTTCATGTTTCTGCAATTGCATCTTCTAGTTTATATTCTCTTCCCTAATTCTGTTTATTTCTTCTAAGGCACTAACGAGTTCTTCTTCAAGATTAACTTCCCCATCAATGTCTCTTTCTTATTAATATTATTTTTCTTCATCAACGAGTTTTGTCTCCATGGTTATGGAGATATATTCTTCTTTATCATCACTATCTTCCCTTTCTTTGAATTTTCTAGATCGCCCTTTTAGCTTTCTCACAACTTGTGCTTCGCTTATGTCATTGACTCACAGCAGGAACAATCATCGGATTTCTCTTCACCAGATATCGCTTCATAAATTTTTCATAGCTTGTCCCAAATTTGTTCAGCTATTGTACACTTTGTTACCTTGACAATATCAGAATCTGGTAGGCCACTCAAGATGAATCCTATTGTTTTTTCATTATTTTCACTTTACTCCTTCCCAACTTTATATGTATTACTTGTTGTGACTAATTCCCAAATATCAAACCCAAGGGATTGCAAATATATCCTCATTCTAATACTCCATGTTGCATAGTTTGTTCCATCGAACAAAGGAGCTCTATTTGTAGGAAGACCTTCCTTACAATCCATATGTGCTCAAGATCTGCCTTCCAATGGTTAAATTGTTTCTGAAGGATCCCACTATGATCCCAATTGTTGAGCTTATGCTTATACTTAGAGGGGGGGAGGTGAATTGGTATACGATAAGTTTTACTTTAATTAACCATTCATCAATCTATCATTAGATGAGAAATAATAATCACATATAAACTCAAATCACAATGCATAGATTTTAATGTGGAAACCCTTGCGAGAGAAAAACACAAAAAATTATCTTTTATAAATGTATGTAGGCACCAACCCACTGTTATAAATATTGTAGGCACCAACCTATTATTACAAAGATTGTAGGCACCAACCTATTGGAGACATCAATCTCTTTAGCTCAGCACCAACCCAACAAGATGTAGGCACCAACCTACTGGGGACACTGATACCCTCAACTGAGCACCAACTGAACAAGATATGTGTAGACACGAATCCATGATCTTCATACAAAGAATACTTCTGACTTCACCCACATGATTCATTCCATAGACAATCCTTCAAACCCTAGTAAGCCTCATGGCATCATTCCCATAATGTAATCATTGATGGAAACATTCACTCACGACAACATCCATTAAAGGAAACATCCAGTCACAACAACATCCACTGAAGGAAACATCTAGTCATGGAAACATCCGCTCACAGAAACATCACAACCTCATAGCACTGCACACGACAACATCACAACCTCATGACAACATCACAACCTTATAGCATATCTTGTGAATAAGAAAGAACTTAAGAGAATCCCTTAGAATTCTCTTGCACACAAGAAAGACACCCCAACACTTTAAGCGCACCTCAGACTTCATCTCTTGCTTGGTTTTACTAAAAATGTGATATTCTATCCTATATTTATAGTAATTCTATCCCTAAAAGACAGGTTAAGCCGACCTCAATTTTTTGGCTAGGTTGTCAAACGAAAAAAATCATATCTCCTCATTCCTAGGGAGTTAGAGGGACTTCCATATACTATTGGAAAGGTCTTGGAATAAGATTTCCAACCATGTAATGTGTGCTCCCATTTGTTTTAGGTATGCAAGGTAAAAATGCCTTCAATATAGGGTATCCAAATTAACCAAAAATAATACTTTCAACAATATCCATATTGTAATCTTTATCGTGGACATCTTGTGGGCTCCCCCTGTCTTTGACATTAATGACAACAATATTTCCAACATCAATTTGTTGGTTTTTCGAATAGGCTTGGACTATTGCTATAGTACCCAAGCATGCATATTATTGGCATTACCAGTTGGTTGTTAATTCACTCCTAGTTAATGTAGATGAATCATATCACCAACACACAGTGGTTGAAGAACCATATACCTCAATTAGTTAGGATACATTAAAAATGTTTTAGGTTTCCTCTCATTCCTATGCAAGTAGATTCATGGGAAGTTGAAAAAACCAAATTCAAAGAAAAGAAGATTATGAGGTACCTAATCAATGTTTTTAAATCACTCTTGCATACACTCTTTTTCAATGTAGGATTGGTGATGGTTGTTATTGTGCATGTTATTGGAAGTCTATGATTCAGATACAATGACTCATGCCAATACTTCCATGAGTTTCTCAAGATTTCATGCTTAATTTCTATTGATTTCTTCTTGCAGAAAAAAAAGGGGATAACTTAGGCTCCTTTGAAAACAAAGGTATTTGATTTGTTTCACTGATTGATCATCACATCAATTTTATCTTTGTTAGATGTTGCTAATATTATTTTGATGATTTCATTATCAATTGAAAATAATAGTTGTTGGGTGACAAATTTGTTGGTGAGAGTCAAAATCCATCAAGTAGTTGTGTGAAAACTGGAACAACAAGCGACTACAGGGATATGATTTTGTGATTATTGTGATTTCCCATAAATTCTTTGTTGTCAATAAATAAATTTAATTCAGTCCAAAATTGTTTTATGTAAAAACACTAATTTTCAAAAACAAATGCAAAATAAAATTAATATAAAAAAATTCAATACAAATTTAGTCTTTCCCATATAAGTGGAGTGATTCAATTTAAATATTAAAATTTTTATTTAGTATTTCCCATATAAGCAAAGCTATTAAATTTAAATATTAAAATTTTAAATGATGGTAGGGACTAGCTACATAGCACCTTATCCTTGTTTGTCTAGATTATATATATGTCACTCTATTATCTAGGTGACTTCTTGAATAGAAGGTTTATTGTCCATAGTAAGATTAGGGGAAAATTAATATGTGACAGAGGAAGGTAATAAAATGTAGGAGGATATGTTAGGTGTATATATGAAGACTTCTTATTTATTAGTCCCTACTGAAGGCCTAGAAGGACTATAGCGATCGATAATTCATTGACTTTATATTAGTTTGTCGTTTGACTACAAATTTTTGCATACTTTCTAATGTTCGACATAGAGAACTAAAAGCATTATTTTTTATATAATAAAAAAAACTATGTATGTTATGATCTAATTGGATCATATATTTGAGGTCTTATTGCCAGCTTCGCTATTCCCAATGAATTATATGTTGCCATATCCAAAGATTTATCATGTACGTTACTTTTTTTATTTGTACTAATCATATTGAAATGTTTAGAGATCCAAGGTTTATAGTGATCGATAATTCCAAAGTTTATAACCTTCTATTGTGTTTTATTTTTTTATTTGTGCTATTATTACTATTACTCCTTTGTATTTGTATTGAAATGTCTTGACACTTTTTTTGAGGTTCTTGAATAGGCCTGAAAACTTAAATGTTTACATGACGCGAGGTCCTCAAACAGGCCTGACAACTTAAATGTTTTCATATCGTGAGGCCCTTAGATAGCCTGACATCCTTAAATGTTTATCTAAATAGGCTTCTCGGAGTACATTTTTCTTCAAAATTTTCCATACAATGTTGCAGTGAATTTGGACAATATTGTCGTCCACCGCTAGTTGAATAGGCATTGTATGTTTCATACTTCTTCTAGGCTTAGAATGCAATTTTGTCATTGTTGAAGCTACATACATTGTTTACTGGTTCGATGGGTGCTTCTTCTTCAGTGGTTCGTCGTTTGCCTCTTTTTGTTGTTGTTTTGTTCACAATTCGACCTGCGCTTTTGTCTTTCATCGTTTCGGAGTAAGTTTCCATGCCATAATTTCATTTTCTATTCCTTCTTTGTTGTTCAGTGTTTGCAGTTTGCAAGTAAGATTTTTTGCTTATTTCTATTGGCATGCTCGTCGTATTTTTTCGGTTCCTTTGGTGCTTCGAATATAGTTTTGTAATCGTTGGAGATACATATGTTGTTTACTGGTTCGGTGGTTGTTGCTTGTTCGTTGGTTCATTGGTTCGTCGATTGTTTTTGTTTGGCTGAAGTTTACGATTTTGGGGCCCTGGGGATGCAGTTGGGCCTGTTTGTGCTTTCTCGTTGGTTTGGTGCTTGCTGTTTTCTTTTGTTTACTTCGTCTTTGCAAGGTTGGGGTCCTGCGCTGGCACTTGGAGTTGTTTATTATTATTATTATTATTATTATTTGGGTGCTTTACGGTGTTCAGACCCTGCACCCACGAGTGGACATGCGGTTGTGTCATTTGTTGTCTCTAGTGAGGTCGAGATCTATTTTGCTTTAAAATTTCGTTGATACTTCAGTGTTGACATGATAGAAAATAGTGGCATAAAAAATAATTGGACAACTACATGTGCAATTGCAATATCTGTTGTTTTTTTGTTAAAATAAAACATGTGCAAGATGCACTTATAAACCATGTATGGTGGAATGTTCCCATATCATAATACATGTTCTTTATCCTCTACACAAACTGGTGTGACCACAATACAATTTGTCTTGTACTTGAGATATGATATGTACAGCAAAGAGAGTGCATAATTACATTTCCATGTTTGGAAGCATATCTGGATACTTTTCCACAGAAAACCAAAATCGTTTAACTATGGTGATGCACTTTCTTAATATTTTGTGGCTTGTAATATATTTTGGGCAAGGAAAAACTTCATATATTTACATCCATGGATGGAGAAAAGCAAAGGTTCATGTTTCTTCCTATCTTTTATTCTATTTGTTGATTCTCATTTACTATATGTACATATTACTTGTTATCTGGTGCATACCAACTTCCATTCATGTTCATTGTGTTTTGTGCGTTCCCACATTCAAACAAACAGAATAGTTGGAGAAAATGATGGAGTCTTGACTGCAGCTGTGGAAGAGGAGATACAAAGGTACATGCTTGTACTGTTATTTCATATTCGGTTGTTTTGTATTTCATTTATTGTATGTATGTGTGTTCACCTAGTTTATTGTATGTAGATGTTGCGTGCCTTCCTACATAATAACTTATCTTCATTACATGTCTTCCTGCATATCTGTACTCTTATTTCATATTCCAGTGTTGAGTATTTCAATTATTGTCTGTGTATTTGTTGTGCTTGTTCCACTGCTTTGCACCTTTTTTTTTCTTTTTTTTCTTTTTTTCTTTTTTAATCCTGTATGTATATGCTATGTATATTTTTGCTTATTCTCATGTGAATCGTATTATGTTTGTTGTTACATTGAAATAAACAGAATTGTTTTTCTTTCTTTTACATGTCTTTCTTCATACTAACTTGCCTTCATGTCCATTGTATATTCGGCATTGCTACCTTGAAGGAAACAAGTTGGTTGGACAAGAAGATGAATTCTTCTATGCAACAATAGAGGTTTCTATGGTACAATCTTCAAAAAGGTATACCAATTGTGCTAGTAAATTAAATATACAAAGCGGGTGGGCGCATATAATATTAGACTAGAAAATGATGACTTGGCAGCAATGGGCCTTTGTGCCCTCCCCATTTCTACTTTTTCCATTTTCTATTATTCCTTTTTCTTTCTAATTTCTCTACTTAGTGGTCTTTCCGAAAATTCCTTGGTGCGTGGGTTGGCGGACTCACGGGTTCACATTTATGGTCACGCTTCTACCTTATTCCATACTTACCCACTTTGTCGATTATGGGTGTCGGGTTGACGGGCTTAAGATTTCTCCCCTAGATTTTGGGGTTCTGCGATATACAGATTGGTCGTTGTGCCCTGCCATCACGCCCTATTTACTGTTACACATTTTTCCAGTCAAAAAATCAGAGGCATACAATTTGACCCTCGGGTCCTCATGTTTCCTGAGTATCCCTTGACACCTTATTTACTATTATGGACAGTATATAATGCATATGCTTGTTTAGTACTTTTGATGTTCATCTACACATGCTTGCATAAGAAAAAGTTGGACTAGTGACATGGCCATGAGAATTCAGTCATCCCAGACATCAGCAAACCGACAAGGCCAAAGGTAAAGATGCTTACATTATGTTCCTAGTATGTTTACCAAACAAATATCCTTAGCTATTTATTCATCTATGGCATGGTGAATATGTTGATGTCATCTACAATACATGCTTTGCAGTTCACAAGAAGTATCAACAAGTACAAGCGATACGTCGAACATAGCACAAGTTCTGAAGACTAAGAGGTGTGGTTGCAAAACTCTGGCTCCATAGTTCATTGAAACTATGCGTCTACTTGTAAATTTATGCCAGGAAAAAAAGAAAACAAAATAATAATGCACACTACCATTCACTTTACTTTTCCTATTCAAAAATTGTCACCAGGTCTAGACTTGTAACACCCAAAGTACTACCAATAGAGGGCTTGAACAGCCGCCGAAATAGACAAGTGTTCATCGGGGACATAATTGTCGTCTGTAGCACCTACTTGGACAAGGAAAAAAAAACTAGATCCATTATGTGTGCTGACATGACAGACAAGGAGGCCATGATGATAGTCACACTGACTATTCCTACCCAACTTGTCCATAAACATGCAAAAAAGATATTTCTGAGTAATGGCTTATCCATTACAAATTTCAATATATTGTCGAAACAGTATATGACTGTGGTGATTGTGATCGGATTATTTCGCTCAATGAAACAAGTATTGTGGAAAAAATTCTCATTGTTTGTTCAGAATAACGTTTTGTCCTGGATGCAACTATCAACCAACTTGCACAGAGCAATGACATTTACCCAATCGGAACCATTGGTGCAGTTGTCACACTGGCAAGAAAACTTGGCTCACAACACATTCTCCATATAAAAGATGGAGAGACGGACAACGAAAAGGCAATGGTACCATTCTCCATATCTAGTTTTGTCCTTTACTTTCTCATGTGCATGTTTCTCGGTTAATTTACACAAATATTGCATTGTTCCATGTTGCAACTGCAATTGTTTGATACCTATTCAAATTTGTTTTCTTCAATGGAACAACAATTGCATAAAGGGAAATTTCCACTTATGCTCTTCAAAAATATAACAAAGAAAAGGGATGTTAGAGAAAGGATATTTTGCACAACCTAAGCAACATTTGTAACAAAGTTGCAAGAAGACATAGTACAAGATTTGAAGAAACTAACTAGCTCTACAACTATTTTTTTTTTTTTTTTATCAGGGGGGGTGGAGTTGTGTATTATATTGTTTAGTGTATTAATTCCTATGATCGTGTTTCCAGGTTGAAGGTATTTTGGTTGCAGTAAATGTGTACTCGACCCCCTTTGAGCCTGTATGTGTGAAATGCAACTCTCATGCTTCTGCTTCCGCTTTGATAAGTGATGATACATTTGATTGTTTGTGATGCAATGAAAAATGTCCATATATATATGGACATTTCCTCAATGCTACCATTTGAACCGTGGTAAACACAATCGTGAATTGTACAATTAGGCAACCTCTGTTACAAGATGTGCTTCCTGGGTTAGCAGAATTGTCGTATGAATCATACCTACAGAAAAAGGCAAGAAGTGTCTACATGATGCGCGACTTTTGGATACACAACAAATTTACCTTAAATGAGGACAATGCAATATTGCATATCGGCTGAAGAAAAAAATAAATAAAAAATCATATCAAGCTTTGGCAGGAAATGAAAATATCTCATGTGTCTCTGTAATATTTCTTCAACACCCAGATGAATGTTCGTCGGACTTGAGTACTTGAGAATCTAATTACAAATGCAATCGATGTTGTTATGTTGTTATTTTGATGTTTTCTTGCATCTCCCAGTAAGAATTTTGCAATGTGTCTCTACAATACTTCTTCAACACCCAGATGAATGTTCAGCGGACTCGAGTACTTGAGAATCTAATTACAAATGAAATCAATGTTATTTTGATGTTTTCTTGCATCTCCCAATGAGGATTTTGCATATTTGTTTCGGTGTGCAAATAAAAGAAAAAAAACATGGTGGGTGGTTGTTGCTTTGATGGAGGATCCTTCACATTTTTCGGGTGCCCAAGTTCGACAATTGTTTTTCAACTATTTAGCCATGACAGGATTTCTGCAATTTTCTTTCAGGTGCCCGAATAAAATATAAATCTGCCTCAAACTATACATTTATGGTATGGTATCAACATTTTCTTGATGATGTAATTGAAAAAAAAAAAGGAACTCGACATGGATTGAAACATCAGCTTGAGATATTCAGATCTCACTATAGAGATTGCACATGCATAAGATTGTTCGGTCCAAAAATGATATCAAATTGTTTGATGCAAAGGTTGATGCATGTTTCTCTATGGAACCTTGTGGGATCTTTCTTGCGGCCTGTTTGGAGTTTACTTGGTTCTTGGTTGTATGCTTCGTCTATCAATTTGTATATCACGGAACTTCGAGTGTTGTTTGGAGGACACAAAACAATAGAATTGCGATTTTTTAGCCAGCCAACCTGCAAGTCTCCCTATCAATTTGTATAGCACGGAACTCTAGGTGTTGTTTGTAGGACACAGAACTATAGAGGACATGCTTTTCCCTTTAATATAACCTCTGTGACGCAAATGTAGTATGTGGCTCGTTTTAGCACTTTTTCTTGATCGTTGAACTTGGTAAAATTAATCTCTTGAAATAATTTGAAATAAACGAATATATACTCTGTGAAGTCCAATGGACCTATCATATCAACAAGAGGCCCTTAAAATTCAAATTGGTCGTTGTTATACTTGCAATGATAGAATTTAAAAAAAGCTTTTTTTTGTTTACTTCATTTTTTTAAAATAAGAGATTTAACATCCTTTAATAATTTTATGTAATTAAATTGTACAATATCAATATTTAATATTAATAATTTAGTATTTGAAAATAATGTTCTTAGATAATGTTAGATAGTTGATAGGGATCACCATCCATAAACAATCACAATCTTGAGCCCACCAGCCCTGGAGTTCGTCTATCAATTTGTATATCGCAGAACTCTAAGTGTTGTTTGGAGGACACGGAACAATAGAAGTGCAATGTTGAGCTGACCAGACCGCAAGTCCGCATGTCAATTTGTATATCGTGGAACTCTAGGTGCTATTTGTAGGAAACGGAACAATAAAGGCCCAATTTTGAGCCCGTCGACCCGAGAACCCGTGATCCAAAAAATGGCTAAGTATGAAATGAGGGATCCGTACATGATCTATAAAATCCCATGTCCATACTTTATAAAAGTACATATTTAGTATGTATTACTCGTTTTTCAGAAAATTTCTAAGTGCGGAAGTTGGCAGATTCACGTCTTCAGATTTTTCACTTACTTTTATATCACCAGCCTGATCGACCGCTTCCCCATTTCATATTGTACAAAATTTTTGGATAGCGGATTTCCAAATAGGTGGGTTACCGGATAAGCGGGTTCAACATTGCATTTCCATTGTTTCGTCGCCTGCAAACAACACCTAGACTTCTACGATCTACAAATTAGCAAACAAATTGAAATAAAAGAATATATACTATGTGAAGTCTAATGGATCAATCATATGAATGAGAGGACATCAAAATTCAAATTCGTCGTTGTTATACTTGTGGTGAAGCTAACAGTACAAAAAATTTACTTAAACATCCAAAAATTGATTTTCTTGTAACTTTTTGACGCTTCTCTTATACAAACAGATCCTAGAAACTATAAACATCACTCAATGTATCTATTCCTTGATTGAATAACCTATTAACATGTTTAATGCACTTCATAGTTACTGTTAAGGCCATCAATGGGGATTTCTTACAGCGATTTCTGCTTTCGAAAATTGCTATCCACTTTATTTTTTGCCCTCTGCTTTCCCTTTCTGGTTACTTACTCATTTTTTGGAAAATGTATAGGTGCAGGATTTGGCGGATTCACGTCTTTAGATCTCCATTGTTACTTTTATATCACCAGCCCAATCGACTGCTTCCCCGTTTCATATTGAACAAACTTTTTGAATCGCGAGTTCTCACATAGGCAGGTTCAACATTGTGTTTTCATTGTTTCACCGCCTACAAATAGCACCCAGACTTCCGTGATTTATAAATTAGCAAAAAAATTCTCCTTCATCTCGTTTTCTTTCGCTTTCTTTTTACTTGGTCCTTTTTCTGAATGTCTCATGCTTTTATATATAGCGCCCAAATTTCTGCAATATACAAATTTTCCTCTCAACATTGTGCTTCCAATGTTCCCCTATGTACAAACAGCACCCGAAATTCCGCGATATACAAATTGACGGTCGAAATCTGTCGCTGAGATAAAATTTGAACATCGACGCCTCACGTATCCTGGGTATATATTGTGACCCTTTTTTTTGTAACCCACCTGACCACTTTCCATACTTGGGCATTTCTTGGAATTTGTTTCGCGGGTTGGTGGGTGGAGGAAATGTACAATGCTTGGTTGTTCTTCGTCATCCCCTCTACCTTCGTAATTCTTTCTAGATATGAAATTATTAAGAATTAATGCTAGTAGTTCATCATGCAGGAATCATTAAGATTATCATTAATGTCTGGAAGGCCATAGAAGATTTGTTATTACTATGAATTAAACCAAGATTTGCGGAGAAGAGTATTATCATTTCCAGGTATTCATTTCAAACATGATGCAATCTCTTTCGTGTGTCGGTCAGTTAGCACCTTTAAGAAATCTCTAATTCTTAATTGCTCTTCGTCGTCACCACCACCTTCGCACTTTTTTCTAAATATGCAATTAGTGAATTTTAATGGTAACAGCTCATTACACAAGAACCCTAGAGATTGTCATTGATCAACAAAAGGCTCAAGGAGATATTCCATTGATATGCATTAAACCAGGATTTGTGGAGGGTTATATTATCCCTCCCTAATTTTCATTTCAAACATCATCTAGAGCAAATGAAAATTCTCATTAACTTGTGGCAGCAGTTCTGTCTAGATACAATAAACACCTTCGGGCATGATGGCTAGAGGTTCCAGTATTCTAGGGCATATTCTTACTACTCATATCCTTCGCCCAGGAGCAAAAAAGGAGATGGTCCCTTGGTACACCGAGAGATATATTTCAAGCCAAAGAAATCTAAGGCAACCCTGCCTACTCAAAGAACCTGCGCAGTTGCATTGATGGCTAGTGAAAAAGTTGATGCCATGGATTATGAGCCGGAAGAAGATGATCTAATGGGTGATGATACGACAATGGATGATGGCAGTGCAGAGACTTTTCCCACTCTTGGGCCCAAATTGAAATCAACCATAATGGGTGGAACTTCCCAGCTCAGCAATCGCGGTCCTGACAACACCAAAAGAAGGAGTTTCATAAAAGAAATCGATGTTGAATGCAATAGCCGCTTTGCATCTCGAAAGTAGGAATTCCAGAGGTCCAAATTAGTTCATTTTGGGCAGAAGTCTTTCACTATAAGGAGATTACATGTTGATGCTCCCAGAAATATATTTCAAGCCAAAAAACTGTTCAATTGCGGGACTACTATCATGTTCTCTGGATATACAATTAACATATTAGGGAATGAGGACCAGAACTCCCACTGGTGCAAGGCATATTCCTACTAGTCATCTCCTTCCACCCAGAATGGACTAATTTGGGCCTCTGGAATTGCACGTGCAACCTGTGTCCCTGAAGTTTTCCACTGTGGAGAGGTGGTTTCTTGGTGTGTCTTAAATTTCAATTAAGGGCTATTACATTTGCCCTGCAACGTTTTTCATCTTCTTCCTCACGGGAAGCTTTTGAGAACTATCAATTTTACCACAGGATGAACCATCGAGGAGAAAACTGTAAGGATTTCCTAAAAAAAAAGCATGGTAATCAGTTTTGTATGCATTTTGAAGAGCATCTCGATAGCTATTGCATGTTGTGGATCCCGTGCCTATGTTTGTGGTAGATATTTTCAATGTTTTGGCCCAAAGAATTGGGTCCACTTTCTAAGGATAGATATACAGTTCTCAATGTTATTTTTTTTTTTAAATGGATTTTCTATTAAAAAAATTTGTCTTAGAGTCTTGGTTTCTGCTTCTTTTATGGATTTAACACCTCTTCTCATTGGCATGGTTCGGTAGTCTCGTAGTTCTTACATATTGTATTTTCTTAGGTAATTTGTTCTAAAATGGAGCATCTAACAATTATATGACAATGTATTGTGTCGATCCATCAGGACTTTATGCAAACAAAAAATGAATTACACACAGTTTCAAACCAACGTTCAATTATATTCATAATGCAGATAGAACATAGCAATACCAAATCACAATGTTGCAGCAAGATCGTCATTCTTATTTCTAGACATGCAATTATTAAGATTTAATGCTAACAACCCATAATGCAAGAAGTTTAATACTCAAGTTAATATGTTACAGTAATGGAAGAATGTATCAAGAGCACACTTACACCCACAAGTTGCAATAAAATATAATCTTCAACAAAGCATTTGCTAACAATTACTAGCAAATGATGGTTTTGCAATAATGGGGCTTGTTTGAAACCAGTTCGCGCTTACGAAAATTGCCCTCTGCCTTTCTATTTTCCCACTCTTTTATCCCCTGTAGTTTCTCTTTCTGGTTACTTAATCGTTTTTTCCAAAAATGCCTTGTTGCGCGGATTGGCGGATTCACACGTTTCGACCAAGCGCTTCCCATTTGTCTAAGTTGCACTTTCCATTGTTCTGTGACCTGCAAATAGCACTCTTGCTTCTGGGATATGCAGATTTACTTCTGGAATCCCACATCATCCCCTCCTCCGTGTTACACATTTTTCCCCTCCTCCATGTTACACATTTTTCACCAAAATGTTCTGATATATACAATTTGACACTTGGGAACCCATCATCCTATTTTGAAGCTCGTTTGACTACTTTCCACACTTGATAATTTCTTGACATCTCTTTGGTGGATCATCAAGTTCGCGAGTTTAGGAAATTTCAAATTTCTAGATGTTGTTTCCTGTGCCCACTACCTTCATATTTATTTCCAAGTATATGCAATATGTATACAACTTATCCAGCAACATACAAAAAAGATCTTGCCAGGAAATGGAATATCTATTGCAGATTTGAATATATTGGACCTTCTTTTCCCTCTTCTATACTTGACCAAATTGTTGTTTCTTTTTCCCCTCTACTCTCTCTTTCTCTTTACTTAGTCATTTTTTCGAAAATGTGACTCTGACCAACCAGTAGCCATTGGATGGTTAGGCACTTTTCATATCGCTAATTCCCAGACACCCAGGCTCTATATTGAACTTCCATTGTTCTGTCGCCTGCAAACAATAGCCAGACCTCCGCCACGGGTTTCAAAATAGGCTAACAAGGGTTCCCTCATGTACAGATCCATCATTCCATACTTAGCCACTTTTTGGATCGCGGGTTCTTGGGCTGACGGGCTCAAAATTGGGCCTCTATTGTTCTGTGTCCTACAAATAGCACCCAGAATTCTGCAATATACAAATTGACAGGTGGACTTGCGAGTTGGCTGGCTCAACATTGCACTTCTATTGTTTTGTGTCCTCCAAACAACACTCGGAGTTCCCCGATATACAAATTGATAGACAGACTCCAGGGATGGCGGGCTCAAGATTACGATTGTTAACGGATGGTGATCCATATCAACTATCTAACATTATCTAAAAACATTATTTTCAAATACTAAATTATTAATATTGTACAATTTAATTACATAAATTTATTAAAGGATGTTAAATCTCTTATTTAAAAAAAAATGAAGTAAACAAAACAAAGATTTTTTAAATTCTATCACCACAAGTATAACAATGACCAATGTGAATTTTAAGGGCCTCTTGTTGATATGATAGGTCCATTGGACTTCGCACAATATATATTCGTTTATTTCTAATTATTCCAGGAGATTAATTTTACCAAGTTCATCGATCAAGGAAAAGTGCTAAAATGAGCCATATACTACATTTGCATCACAGAGGTTATATTAAAGGGAAAAACATGTCCTCTATAGTTATGTGTCCTACAAACAACACCTAGAGTTTCGCACTATACAAATTGATAGGTAGACTTGTGGGATGGTTGGCTAAAAAATTGCAATTCAATTGTTCAGTGTCCTCCAAACAACACTCGGAGTTTCTTGATATAAAATTAACAGACGAAGCATACAACCAAGAACCAAGTAAACTCCAAACATGCTGCAAGCAAGATCCCACAAGGTTCCATAGAGCAGCACACATCGACCTTTGCATCAAACAATTTGATATCATTTTTGGACCGAACAATCTTATGCATGTGCAATCTCTATAGCGAGATCTGAATATCTCGCACTCCCACATCATACCCTCTGACATGATACATAGTTTGCACACGAAAGTTCTGAGACCTGTAATTTGACCATCGGGTCCTCACGTCTCCTGGGGACCTATTGTCACCCTGTTTTGAAACCCCTGCGTCCACTTTCCATATTTCGCCATTTCTTGGAATCTCTTTTGTTCCTCCAATTCCATACTTACTCGGCTTTTTTTGCTTGTGGATTCCTGGACATGCGAACTGCACTTCCAGTTTTCCTTGACCTAT
>ML784924.1:961213-983119 GCA_009831015.1 Picea engelmannii
TGATGTGTTTCCCTGTCTTCTTTTTAATAAAGGTTTTATATTCTTTAAACTTATCAAATGTGTCACTTTTCACTTTAAGGAAATAGATCCAACATTTTCTAGAGCAATCATCAATAAAAATGACATAGTACAAGCAACCACTAAGAGAGGGAGATGACATGGGACCACACACATAATAATGAACTAGATCTAAGATGCCATGAGCTCTACTCTCACTGCTAGGAAATGTTTTCTTTATATGTTTATCAAGCATGCATCATTTACAAATTTCATTTTTACTAAAATAAATAGAGGGCATGCCACATACCATATTTTGCATATCTGGAAGTATTGTGTAATGAAGATGTCCAAGCCTTTTGTGCCACAATTCGTTGGAGCTAGTCGCATCATGAGCTAATGCCTGAACTGACTATCTTGTCACAACATGAAGTTCTCCTATGCAAGTCCTGATAGGTTATGTTGTACTCAGGTGGCTACCTTTAGCCCGTAGAAGTGTCTTCATGTCCTTGAAGATAACCCAATATCCCTTGTCTTCAAGGGTTACAAATGATAATAAATCTTCCTAAGCCCTGGCACATATAATTTTTCATTAACATGAAGCATTGCCCCAGATTCCAATCTGAAGGAGATAGAGCCTACTACCTCCATCTTGTAATATTTGTCATCCCCAAGCTCAACTTGCTCTGCAAAGGATTTTTTCTTGAAATTTGAAATAATCTCCTTGTACCCTGTCATGTGCTTTGATGCACCACTGTCTACTAACCAAGTTTTTGGCTATGTGATAACTGTACTAGATAAAGAAGAAACCAAATAATATTCTTTTCTATTATCTCTTTCATTAGAAGGACTTTTCTTATTGATTTTGCATTCATCATCCTCAACAGTTGAGGCATGATGTTTCCCTTTTCTTGGATTTGTCTTCCTATACCAGCAATCTCTAGCAAAGTGACCCAACTTATTGCAATTAAAGCATTTAATCCTAGATGTATCAATATTCTTGCCTTTGAACATACCTTTAGTATTTATCTTCTTCTGAGAGTCTTTTTGGAAAGTGGCTTTCTTCTTTCCCTTGAAACTTGATGCTAATGCCAAATGCTCTTATTTGGATGGCTCGCTCCTAGTAGCAGTGTGACTCTCCTCTTGGAGATAGTCATGCCAAACCCCTCAAATGCAGGTTGAATCTATCTCCCACTCACACTGGATAAGAAAGTCTCCCATGAAGAAGGAAGACCATCGAATATGGCCTGCACTAAGTCATCATCATCCACTGTTGCACATGTGACCAAGAGTTGATCTTTGATCTGTGCTATCCTAGAACAAAAAGATGCCATTGATTCACCTTTCTCCATTTTCAAATACTTAAACTTGTGCTTAAGTGTCCTCTTCTGACTTGGTGGCTTTTTCTCATACATATTTACCAAGTTATCCATACATTCATTGGCAATGATTAAAGAAGTCATTGTTGGCATTATACTGTCTTTGACTGAGTCAAAGATAATTGGCCTTTGCTTGAATGTTTCTTAAGGCCGCTCTCCCTCCATTAGAGGTGGGTTCCTCCATCATTGTGGTCACACATTGCTCAATATCATGCTCCTGCAAGATATTCATTATCCCGAGCTTCCACACATTGAAGTTGGATTTTCTTTATTTACAGAGCATTAGTGTTACTAGTGTTCTTTTACTTTGTTACCATTAACATATATATATCATGTATTGAGTAGTAGCAACATAAACAAGAGACATAAAATAACACAAGAGATTTATCTTGGGAAAACCCCAAATGGGGAAAAAAACCCAACAACGTTTCTTAGATAGATTTTGTTCACAAAGCAAGTGTTATAACCCTAAATTGCACCATACATGCATACCTGGCATTAGACCATCTTATTTGTTATTTTTGCCAAGCGATCATTGAATAACTCTTCTAAAAAACCATATTTTTTAATATGTACGCGCCCTGCACCACTACTGCGCGCGTACACACGCTTGTTGCACCTCTACATCTCGTGTATGTATGCTAGCTACACCATTACAACCCGTGTATACTCACAAAAATTGCAAAAAATAAAAAGTTGCAAGGGGATACAGGTTTTTAGGTAGTTTCCTAACCAATTGACCGCCCATAGTCGGTCACCCAACCAAATAACTATCTTTTTGGCATATAAAAGAAGGTGTTGGGGTCCCATTCCTACAAGAAGCATGAGAGCAAAGAAACTCTGCCCATTTCAGTATTCCCCCTTGCCCCAATTATTTGCAACCACATTGTGAGTTTGAGCCAAAATTCCTTATTTTAGCCTTTTTCCTCCATTGCAAACCCTTGCCATTTCCCTAGAGAGAACTGAAGAGGAGAAAGATATGTCGAAGCAGTTGGAACCTAGTGAAGAGGACCCTAGGACCGAGTTCGAGGAGCAGTTGTCGGTCTCATATTGTAAGTGACTTTGTGAGATTAATATAAAGAAGTATTTTTTCCGTCCCGCCAAATGATGTCTTCAATCTTTTTGATTTATTTATATTTTGTTATGATATATAATCCACTAATCAATATATATAATGCATGCTCGTAGTTTCTTGTTTGTCTTTTGGTGAATGTAGGTTGGCCTTGGGAGGAGATCTGCAGTCGGGAAACAACGAAGCACAAAGGGATCGACACCATACGCGGGGTTTAAGGTAAGCCTAGCGGATCCCTATACTTTGTATTTTATGCATGATTGTGGGGTACCGTCGGGATAGTTGTTAAAAGTAGGAGACTTTAGATGGTTAACTCTGCCTACACTTTAAAACCCTAGTGTAGTCTGTAGGGGGTTTTCCCGCTATAGCAGAATTGGCAACCATACTGGGGAAGCCTCTAGGGTTTTTAGGAGATATTTTTGGGTGTTTTAATCGGTTTAATTGTTTTTTTTTTTAGTTTCTATAAGTGTCTGAGTCTTTAAGGGATTTTGGTTTTCCATACCAGTACTCCCTACCTTATCAGCTTGATTGTTGTTTTCTTTTTTTAGAAAGTTGCAGAGGTGTACATGCCCTGTAGTGCGTCTGCATGCATACATACGCGCCCTACCTTTGGACAATCCGCGTACATACGCAGGTTGCTGAAGTGTCAGTAGCGTGCATGCGTTAAGAAAATATTTTTTAAAGAAGAGGCAGTCAACCTCTTCCCTGTCAGAAGTCATACTTCTTCGGGGTTTTCTTGGTCTAGTTTTGGTCTCTGTTATAGCAGTCTGTAGCTTAGGTCTGACCTCAGTTTAGCTTTTATTTATCAAAGATTTCTTGTGTTTTCTTTATTAGGATATTTAGACAAGTTTGTGAGTCGGTTTTGATGTGCCTTTTTGGTATTGCCAGTGACTCCCTGCGATCTGCGATGGGGCCAAAAGTCATTTCTTGGTCTTGTCTTGTCTTCATTTTTCCCTTTTTTGATTTAGAAGAAAAAAAAAAAAAATTGTTTTCGAGTTTCTTGTTTTGAAGCATAAAAACAATAAAAAAAATTATTTTCGAGTTTCTTGTTTTGAAGCATAAAAACAATAAAAAAAAAGTTTTCAGTTGTTTGTTTGGTAAAAGTAGTTTAGGTTAGTTGCTTTACTTGTCAAGGAAAAATAAAGTTTTCTTAAGTTCTTTATTGAATACTTAGGACATTAAGTAGCTCGTAGTCGAGTGAAATCTTGTTTTAGGTTTTTCTTCTCAAAGATCTGAGAAAAATAGTTACGAAAAGTTTGGTTAAAGAGTTTAAATTTGCAAATCTTTATTTGTGAGGAAGAAGTGGTTTTGTTTTCAGTTTCATTTTATACTCTTCTCTTTCATCTCTTAAAGAACACCATTGGTTTCACTTCCGTTCCCTTGACTTAAGACAAGCCACTAAAATTAATGTTTAATTAAAATTTATTAGACTTTGTGTTTGTAGGGTCCATCAATTTAGTCGAGGTTAGAGCCTTGATTTAGGATTGGAGAGGAAACTCTTCAAGGCTACAAAACAAACATAGCAGTCTGTACTAGGGAGTGCTCAAAAGTCCAGTAACCGTGAAAGTTAGCTGGGACCCCCCTCTAACACAGGGGCTAAACACAAGGTCATGTGCGGAAAGGTAGCGGAGATAACCCCTCCAAAGCCGGACCAAGCGTAGTGGAGAACGCATATAGAGGGTTTATCTTGGGATTCTGTTGATCGCATTTGCCACAGAGCTTTGCGGGTCTCGAAACCGTTCGAGGTCCTCAATGGTCTTCCGGAACACTTTCTTTCGATACCCTTGATAGGTTTTGGGCTTGATACCCTTCTAATTGCACTCCACCCGACTGTCAACTGTACCCGCCTGGTCACTGTTCGCACCCTGGCAACCTAGTTGCCTTTATCTTAGTGACTTACACAGGTGACTGCGGGGGTATACCGCGGTACCTAGGGCAGACATTGGGCCACACTTTGCAGAGTATACCCGGAGGATGCTTCTGTATTCGAGTTGCACTTGCACCGATAAGTTGCTCTAGTGTTGGCTGGTGTAATTGTTCTTCCAACTAGCTAGTGTTCTGCTTGTTTTATCTCATAGGAGTTTTTTCTAGTGTGTGTTGGTTTTTAATGTTAATAAAAAGCCCTAATGTGTCTTTGATATTCTCACACCGTGGAAGATCAGGAGCTCCGCCAGTTGCGAAGGATTCTTGGCCTATCGCCGGTTACTTTGGAGCCACCCCCGCCACCGCTAAGGCGAAGATTAGACCAACAAGGGTCTTTTGAGACGATCGGGCCACAGGAAACTGTACCCAACCCATCTCCAAGACGAGAGCATTTGATTCTGGAGGAACCAACCATTTCTGACCTTGGAGCGGAAAATCTTGGTTCATATAACCCTCCGATCATTGATCTATCCGCGTCGGTCATCGTACAGGTTGTCCCTTCACAGATAACACATCACGAGCGTCAGGTAGTGTCACAAGCAGCGATGGAAACAAATGTTGCAACTTTTCCAGGGAGTCCCCATACTCCCTCCATGGCTGTCACTACAGGGGGTGTTTCGCCTTCCTAACCAACCGTTGTTGGTTCGGACCACCATGGTCTCGACCGCCTCTACCTCGGGCAGTGGTCCGATACAGTCTATGGCGACGATCACTGCTCCTTTCACCCAGAGTACGACAGGCCCTCCGTTCTCATACGGGATGCCTAGGTTCGATACAAACTCTGTCATTTCCTACTCCACTTTGTAGACTTTAGGTATGGGGGCAGGGAGCTTGAACGCTCCTCTGCAAGTTTCCATGGGGGGCACTTCAACTCCATATAACGCTTTCCCTTAAGGCGGAGGTCATATACCTCCTTCGTCCCCTTCGCTCAACGGTGCTCACCAGCACTCCGTCGGGCCGAACATAAACTTTAGTTTGTTTGGAGCGGGTAGTCAAGGAATTCCTTCATATAGCATGTTGGTAGGTTCAACATCGTTCTCTTTGTTTGACGCGTTTGGTAACAACGCATTCTCGTCAATTGTCGTCTCGGTCAGCGACAACCCCGGTTATGGACAAAAAAATCATATGTAGGGTACTTCCTGCACAGGGGGCAAACACAGGAGTTCCCTCCTCACAAGGACCTTGGAATCTGTGGCAGGGATCAGTTCCCTCGTCAGGGATGTCGACCGGGGGAAACCCCTTCCATAGCCAATGGAACCCCGGGAAAGGCTCAAGACCTATGCCCGTTGGATCGACAGGGGGCAACCCTTTCCAAAATCCTTGGAATACAACGTAAGCCCAACCCTCCACATCCTACTACGGGAGTCATCCGATGACGTCTCAACAAACGCAGAATCTGTACGCTGGTCACGACCATAGTTTTTACCGTAACCCTGGCCAATAACCTAAATTTTCATGACAACCTAGTGCCAGCCAAACTACGGACTCTTTTTTCTTTGGTTATAACCAACAACCCAAACTTCCATTTCTCGCAACTTTGCACTTGCCATACTTGACAAGGTTATTAAATGATCCCATCTGTCACGATCCGCGTTGGCCTCCTATGCCGACCAAGTTGCCTTCAGACATTCCAAAGTTCGAAGCTAAGCCTAATGAAGACCCGGGCGATCATGTGACTACCTTCCACTTATGGTGCTCGTCCAACTCATTGAGAGACGACTCCGTCCAGTTGTGTTTGTTTCAACGCACTATCATCGGGAGTGCTGCAAAATGGTACATTGAGCTCAACCGCTCAAGATACTCTACCTTTGGCGAATTGAAAATGCTTTTCTTAAACCATTTTCAATTACTTGTGAGATATGACGCCAGCACCGAATTGTTGGCCAACTTTGAGCAGACAGAGACGGACCATATCTCGGATCACATCCGAGAAATGAGACGTCGGAAGAGTTTGATAAAGGCACCAGTCCCACCACCATTCCTGTTTCAGTGGTTCCTTAAGTCTTTGGTACGACAGTTATCCAAAGACATAGCAACGTCATGGGTCTTTTAAGAAGAAGAAGCGATAATGAGAGCTCAACAGCGAGAGCTGATTTACTTTACGAAGTTTTTCCAGATGCACTGCGGTCGATACTTGACAAGACCAGAAAGAGATCTGGACCACATGCCGATGGTATTGTTGGTTCAACACAAATGAAGCTCGTTGATCAGTTGTCAAATCAATTGCAGCAATTGTCAATACAACACACAGCGGCCATCCAGACCACTAGTTCGACTGCTCCCCCTACCCAAACGTCGGATGTACACAATGTGCAATCAACAAACCCGAAGGCCACCCAACAGTCTAACAGAAATAAGAAACAACGAAAGAAGGGTAAGGGGGATAAGAAACCCACCAACAATGCTGGTGGGGGAAACACAGAAAAGAAGAAGTTGAAGTATCCGTGTAACCTTTGCACGAAGGACCATCCGACTCACCTGTGCCCTCGGCTTGTGGAGGCCCAAAAGTCATTGGCTCAGCAGCAGCCTATTGTGTTAACGAACCCATTTCCACATGGGCAAAATTTAACTCAAGCCTCTTCGAGCACAGATTGGAGTAGTCAGGGACCCCCTCCGTCTTCGAGTAATCCTTCGTTTGTGAATGTGTATATGTTGAAAGGTGATGCCCACATAGCAACTAAGAAACACGACTACGAAATTCCTAACACCTCTGAGAAGGGTAAAGAAGCCGAAAACCCACCTCTTCCTCTCCAGATTGAGAAGACATTGGGCGAAACAATGACACACATCCCAAAAGTTGCGTTCAAGATAGCTTCCCACAATCCAAACGCAAGGGCCACCCTAAACTACTCTGTGGTGGAGGATTTGTCACAAACCCCTTGTGCAATGTTTTGCTTTAGAGGTCCTCCAGAGCTGCCCTTCCCAGAGAAAGGCTATGTTAGCTGCCTTAGGATCTGTTGAGACTTTTAATTCGAGAACGATCATGCTTGATACGACCAACTTAAAACATCGTCTCCCCTACCATGTGGTGTTTCATATAGTAGTGGCTTACACCACGAAAACTTTTACTCGGACCATTTTCCGCACGGTGGTTGATGAGAGTGCCTCGACATGCGTGATGTCGTTGGTGTGTTGGAAGGCCATTGGCCAACCCGTTTTGCCTCTGTCACCTACTCTTCTTACCGTTTTCGATGATCGTTCTTTCCGACCACATGGAATCATTCCTTCTTTCATCGTGCAGTTAGGAGGAAAGACCATGTGTGTCGAGGCTGAAGTGGTCGATGCGCCTCTTGACTACAACCTTCTGTTAGGAAGGAGTTGGACCTATGCTATGCATGCAGTGGCCGCAACAGTTTTCTGAGTCTTGTTGTTTCCACACGAGGGTTGGATCGTGTTCATTGATCAGTTATTCTTCTCCCATCCCGACCCTTCATCAGGGGCATCCACGGTCCCTATGATTGATAACCCTCAGCCCGACATCGTTAACATAGGGGTTGGTCTGTGCCCACCTTTGATGGGTACTTTCGATTACCCGCCTCCAACCGACGATGTCAAGTACATATCGACTGTCCTCGACTAGCCTAGGGCCGATATTTTTCAAGTCTCGTTGTTTCGCATGACTTACTTTAATGATCCATGGAATCTTCCTTCCCCATCAGCGACGATGGAAGGGACAGGGCACCATGGCATGGTCATGCCCTTGTTCGCGACATAAGTTGTGTACTCTATAGTCCAACAAGCTTCCGTTGACCCTGATCTGACTCCCGCACAATAGTTAGATCTGGTTCTCGAGCCTATTTGGGCTCAAGGTTCCCTCGCCGATACTAATTCTTTAGACTTAGTCTTGCCCTTAGACGAGGCGATTATCGAGGCAATGACTGGTCCGGATAGACCCTGGGACAATCTCCATCACAGATCCTATTTTCTCCCAGAGTTAAGAAGAATTGAAGCAGGTGAATTCACGTTGACTATGACTGGAGATAGGTCTTGTCCTATCAATCCTTTGGCTATGCACGCAGTTTACGTTAAAGGTAATATGGCAACCATCGCTAAAACGATACCTATTGATATCACCAGAACCCCTAGCATCATGGAGAATGTCTTCATCGGAGCAGACTGCTCCCCCGAGGATATTCGAACCTGCACAGATTTATTTAAAGAACTACGCGACGTGTTTTCCTGGTCTTAGAAGGAAATGCCAGGCATTGATTCAAGAATCGTCGAACACAAAATCACAACATATCATGACGCTAAGCCGGTCTGGTAGAAGCTTCATCCAGTTAATCCTAAGAAATCATCATCTATTAAGGTTGAAGTAGAGAAACTGCTCAAAGTTGGTTTCATCTACCCCGTCCAATTGACTCAATGGGTGTCAAATCCCGTTCCAGTCAACAAAATACAGGGTATGATTCACGTATGTACGGACTTCCGTGATTTGAACAAGGCCTATCCAAAGGATAATTTTCCCACTCCATTTATTGACAAGATCGTTGATGAATGTGCATGCTGCGAGGTCTTTTTTTTCATGGATGGTTTTTCGGGATACAATCAGATACAGATCAAACACGAAGACCAACACAAACCCGCTTTCATTTGTCTGTGGGGTACATTCACTTATCGGAAAATGTCTTTTGGTCTGAAAAATGTTGGAGCCACTTTTCAGCGGTCCATGTCTTTTTCTTTCCACGATATCAAACACATAGTCAAGGCTTATCTCGATGATTTAGCATCACGATCTCGTAAGAGAGTTGATCATCCCACACACCTCTGACTTATCTTTGAGCGATGTCGCTACTACCGGATTCGCTTGAATCCAAACAAATTTAGTTTTTGCGTCACGCCGGGTCGTCTGCTAGGTTTCATAGTTTCGACAACAGGGATCATGGTCGATCCTCCAAAGGTTGAGGCGATAGTTCAGTTCCCTCCCCCGTGCACAGTTCCTCAACTTCAAAGTTTACAGGGAAAATCAAACTTTTTATGGCGATTCATCGCAAACTGTGTCGAGATCACAAAGGGTTTCATGCGTTTACTGAAGAAGGACGTTCCTTTTCATTGGGATGAAGCCACTCAACGCTCTTTCGAAGCGTTGAAACGCGCCCTCACGTATGCCCCTCTGCTTTGACCACCCAATTATAATAAATATTTCTTATTGTACTTGGCTGCTGCGGAGTCGACCATCGATATGGTCTTGGTTCAAGAGGATGATTTACTTGAAGAACACGTGATTTATTACCTGAGCTGAGGCCTGGTTGGACCATAACTTAATTATTCCCACATTGAAAAACTTGCGTTGGTAGCAGTTCATGTTGTCCAACTGTTTTGTCATTATATCTTGTTTCGCAAGACCACCGTCATTATCGTTGTGAATCTGTTTCAATACGTGTTGACACGACATGTAATCGGCGGAAATATCAATAGATAGATATGTTAGCCTATGGCTTACCTTTACCAATCACTAAGTCTAAATTGTCATCTATATTTATATTATTCATTTAGGATATTAGTAATATATCCTCAAGTGATGACTAATGATTTAGTTAAGATTGCCTAGCCTAGTCATCATGCATGATTTTAGGATCGCTAGTAAATAATAAAGTATTGGCTAGTGAGCCTTTTCCGCCATGTTGTTGTTCTTCTCTATATTTTATCAATTGGTATCAGAGCTCTTATGGTCTTAAGGGCTTGATGTATCCATGGGAGTTGAAGTGTGCGTTGAAATGAAGTATCTACACCAACAAAATTGCAAATCTAAATCCACTTGAAGGTGCAATGGAAAAGTCAAGTTTAGTTCTCTCATTCTCCTGTTGATTTAAATGGAAAGTGTCTTGTTGTTTACAAAGATTAAATACATGTTGGTTGTAAAGGATTTTGCAAACCAGATTCCTTTAAAAGATTAGTTTGATTTCAACTTTTGGTCATACCCAGTGCACATAGTTGATGGTTACACAAAATGCATTTGATGCACGATATAGTGTTGTGATTTGCCTCTCTTTCACGCGATCTAATCTTTTTCCAAGAAAGGATTTTCATATGAAGGAGATTCGATTACTTTTGTTGTTGTTCAATGGATTGCCAGATCTGATCTGCATTAGCGATCCTTAGTCATTAAAACAATGAAGCCATCATAAATTTGTTGAATGAAATCATTTAAAATCTGTGGGACCAATTTATTTTTATAATCAAAGGGCATAAGAGGTGAGCTGGAGTGTGGGCGACCTGGAGATCCGATCTGCATAAGCGAAGAGGCTTGATTGTACGATGATAGTGACAGAGTGAAGATTAGCACAAGTAGATTGGGCTCTAGAATTTAACTCTTTGGATTCTTTAGACTGTGGAAATTCAAGGCAATCGAATTCCTTGAAATTGCATTGTTGTATTACTGCTGCAAGAAGACCAAGGTGAATTGACATGGTGAATGATAGATTGAGGTTTTGAGATCTGTGTGGAAATGACCAGAGCCATAAGTGATTGAATGTGCCCTCCTCACAAATCTATAGACACGTTTGTGAAAGGTGAGATATATTCAGGTTTATTAATTGTTTGTTCACTGAGAATGATTTAATTGGAGTATTTGATTTTCCTTTCTATCCCCGAGTTCCATATTACCGCGGAGTATTCGATTGCCTCTGTAATTTCAATTAGAGGTGAGCTTTAATCTTTCAGTTATTTTTGCAAGGGTTTCTTGTGGGGATCTATTGGTGCATATTGGTTTTACTAGTATAAATCTGTTTAATTTTGTCGAGGAAATTGGATTAGAAGATCCTTGGGACGTGGAGATAGATGAGATCATTTTCTCGAACTAATCACCGCCTTCCAAGTGCTTTTAAAATCCATCCAACACCATTTAACATGTAGTTATTAATCCGTTTGAACCGTTTGCAAATTTCAAGCAGATTTTTTAGCAAAACATTGAGCAAATTGTGGAGAGGAGCATTGTACGGATGAATTTTAACTTGCACTTTCTCGGATTTATTTTTCAATCCAATACTTGTTTTTTTGGCTCAACTCCTCTTAGCATATGACATGTCTACACATCCACTCCACACCTTCTCTTCTCTTTCACAACATTTCAGCTATACAACTGGCAACATCCTCTCCGTTCCTACTATAAGAAGCTAACATTATGAGCGGTATTTCTGCCTCAAGTGCATCATCTATAAAATTCTCAATTCTAGTACGCAAAGATAGGCTGCCAATTGTAACACAATCCCGTAGTGCACAATGCCTTTCTCGCATAACGTTTTTCAAAAATGGTTCCTTCTCATCAGTTGGCAATGATGTTGGCCACAAAATCCTCTCAAAAAAATAAAACCAACATCCTTTCCTCATCTCCCCCTCCTTTCCTGACTAGATCCATATAAACTAGATCTGTCCAATTTGCACAATCCAATCCTAGTTTCTGAAAAGCTACATTGAAGGCATGACGATTCCCTGAGCGGTTCACATCAGCAAGGACCCCTTCTACTTCAAGAAGAATAGCAATCTCTGGTTTCGTCGTTGTCTCCCGCTAGGAATCTCGGCCATTAGCATTCAAATTTATCCAGCAGGATCTCTTCATCTTCTTCTTTTGACCTAACCATGGCCCAATTCCTGAGCTTAAACGCATCTCGTTTAATTCCCAAAAATGAGAACGAAAGGCCAGCATGGCCAGCCCTAAACAACGCGTCTTGATGCTTGATGAGATGCTCATCTGACCGTGCGACAGAGAGTAAATGTTTGACAAACATGATGCCACCTCCATTGTTATGAAATCCGATGCAGAGTTGCAGATTTAGTGCGCGGAAATCATCGAAGAAAATCTACTCATCCACGATTTTCCTAACAATTTGTCATCCATAGTGAGATGTTATGCATATATTCAAGATACATTGAAGTCTCTTTTAAACTTCACCTATTAGTTATAACGTTATAAATCTTAATATGCATATAAAACAAATCTGTGCATAATTTTTTATGCATTCACTTTTGAAAAACACTTTTAAAGTGACATAGAGCTACTTCAGGTTTGGAAGTGTTTAGTTTTAACATAAAGTAATACTTTATGTTAATGTAAAAGGCTTTATGTTTGGTGACAAAAGTAAAGTGATAAGAGGATTTATGTGAGGTATTCATGTAATAGTTTAAGAGGGAAGCTTCATACTGATAGCCATTGAAATTTTATATTGTTGATGAAGACTAAGATAAAGCTTCAAAATTGTATTTGGGCTTTGTTATGAGAAAGATACTATAATAAAATTGAAGTTCTTTTTCTTGTCCTAGATCCGCCCGAAATTGAATAAGGGGATCTTAAATACATCTTGTGTAGTGTGGATTGGTGATCTTTTCATGGTTCGTTTATGATGTTTAATGTCTAGTTTTGACATAAACACGTTTGTAATGTATCATTTAAAGCATCATACATTGAGTACAAGCAAGTTAATTCAAGCACACAATTAACACTAGTGAAGTACAAGCAATCAAAGCACATATGATCAAGCATATGTGAAGAAATTTCTCAAGCATTCAAGTCATCAACCACATCAGTAATGGACAAATCAAAGTTTTTGAACTCAACACATCATGGAGCATTTGAAGTTAAATTGTAACTTGCAAACAATGTTTGTTGTAAGATTACTTAATCAGGATTTATTGTAACTTGCAAATTGTCCTTTTGTAAGTTTACTTGTCTTTTTGAAATCAAGTTGAGTTGAATTGAATTTTTCATAAGGTGCATTTTTGGCTGAGCCCGACACCCTAGAGTCATTTTGAGTCATAATTGACAAGGATGAGTACTTGAAACTCAAATCATTGTAATACTTTGGGATGCATTTTTTGTGGTAACCAACATCCTCAACTTCCTGGAAGCAAGTACAAGTGAGTGATTCAAGTGAGCGAATTGCAGATAATCCTCCTTCTATCAAGTCAAATTGTAATCAAGATCTACCTGCACAAGGAGACCTCATTTAGTGTTTTTGAAATGGCTCGAAGTCTCGAATTATTAGAATTACTGAACACTCTAATAAACACCACTGAAGACAACACAGTGATATTGAACAAAGAAATTCTTCAATCGGTGCTAACTTGTTTGCAAGTGACGCAAGCTGAAGTTAGACTTCTTCAATATCTATCCCAACGATTGAATGATGAGTTGACTGATCTAAAAAATAAACAGCAAGTGAAGTGTTCTGAACTAGTTTATATTCAACACAACCCTCTCTATGATGATAACGATGATGATTTTTTTTATCAACAGTCAGTGAAGGAACAACACAGTGATACAACTTCATAATCAGTTTTAGACGAAGTTGAATCTATTCATGAACCTACATTTCAAGAGTTTTCTTTTAATTTTAGTGAAGAAAACCTTTCAATGATGCATCAACATGCAGTAAAGTCACGTCCACGGATTTCAAAGCAATAGGTTCAGAATACTCTTTCCAAGCCCATCATCAGAAGAAATCATCTACAACAAGAATAGAACAGGATTTGGATATGACAAGGAAGTTACCTTTCATATTCCTGATTATTTCAGACCAATCAAGTTCCAAAGTAATGGATTCCTTCAAGAAGCTTCAACTTCACCTGTTCAAATTCAGCATCAAAATGATAAGTGCCAACATTGTAATCGAGTTGGTCACAAGGAGAATCGGTGTTTTGATCTCCATCCTTGCCAGCATTGTAGCAAGCATAATCATTCTTCAGAAAGATGTTCAACACTGAAGAAACCTGCAAGATTGAAGATTCACTATGAGTGGATTGATCCTTGGAAATGGTCATCAACAACCAAGCGATTATATAAGTCTTACCATAGAATTCAATCTCGAGTAAAGACCGATCTTGTATCACATAACATTTTTGTACCTCACATAAGTGGTCCCCTTATGGCGTAGCTTTCGAGCATGGCCCTGACAGGATGAGATAACATGTGGTTTTCTCTGCATGCCCACTTTGTGTTGTACTCAAATGGAACAAGTATGGTACTCTCTTGAGCCTAGAAGGGGGGAGTACAATGATGTAACTCTCATGCACCTTAAGGGGGGGAGTTCAAAATTCCAGTGACGATGATTCATGAAACCACTTTTGGTTTCTCCTTTCAGTTGACAAAGGGGGGAATCGATTATGGAATTGAAGATGGTTGTCAGACAGAAAGTTTCGACAACAACAAACATCAAATATGCTAGATGGGCATGAAATTTGCCAAATGGGCAACTGCGGTCTGTAGATGACAAACTTTACCAGAATTATGGTTCAATAAGTTTAAGTTGAATCACATAGATTTTGATTTTGAGAGCAATGATGTGAACATTTGGTTCACATAGATGGTCATTCGACCTAGCAGAGGACAAGAGGATCCTTCTGCATTACAACTTGGCATTTGATTGAGTTGTCAAGCATTTTCAGGGATGTGTCAGACTAGAAGTTGATTCACTTCTCTTAGTTCGCTCTCATCAGATTGGAGTTTACATTAAGTAAACAAATTGCATGCATCCTGGCTCACATGACTACATAGTGAGATTTTCCAGAGATGGCAAGCTTTGACAGGATTATGGTTCAATGACTTGCAATTGAATCATACACATTATACATTGGGATGTTGTTGGACACCTAAAAGTGTCAAGATTGGTTAGTGGTTATACAAAAACCATCAGATACATGGTATCAATTGGTTAGTGGTCATCCCAAACCACAGATTCAGAGAGCACTTCAGTGATGCACTGATAGTAGAGTGGTGATACTATATGTTCACCAATTAGCAGAAGACATCAGATTCTTCTAGCTAAAATACTTGGCAAAATGATTAAATTGTCAAGCAATCAGGGAATGTTCAGATATTGCAGTTGTTCACTTCCATATCTCAGCTCTCTTTCAGTTCTTTTTAGATGAACCATTCAACATCCAGATTGGCATTTTTCAGGCAGTTCTTCATTGAGGCTCAGCTCAAGAGTTTCAGTATGAAGACTTGGAATTGATACCAGTTTATGCTTTATTGTTGGTATTATTGATCGGACTTGTGATTGAGGGGAGGATTGTTAGCCTATGGCTTACCTTTACCAATCACTAAGTCTAAATTGTCACCTATATTTGTATTATTCATTTAGGATATTAGTAATATATCCTCAAGTGATGACTAATGATTTAGTTAAGATTGCCTAGCCTAGTCATCATGCATGATTTTATGATCTAGAGCAAATCTCTCTATGAAGTGGCGTCACCCATTGTACTATAAATATGTAACATTGGAGTGAATAATAAAGTGTTGGCTAGTGAGTCTTTTCCGCCATGTTGTTGTTCTTCTCTATATTTTATCAGGATAGTTATCCTCCAGGAATTTGACTTGGATTTTGTTTCGGTGAAATCCAAAAAGTCATTGGTCTTTGCAGAACTCATCTCAGAACTTCTGGTCGAGTTAGGTGATGTTTTACCCGAAGAGTTGCCTATTAAAGGAGACATGTTTTTTATCGCGTCTTCGGACCCCTGATATGGATATATACTAGTCTATCTCCAGACTTTGAAGTGCCCCGCCTCTGCTTCTTGTGATGAGCATTGACGTATATGCCATCAGGCCAAAAATTATCTCATACTCGAAGACACTTTGTATCGTCGAGGTGTAGATTGTATCCTTCGTCGGTGTCTCACTCATGAATAAGCGGAAATCGTGCTTAATGATTTCCACACCAGAGCATGTGGCGGTCATTTTTCTGGGTTGGCAACAACCCAGAAGATTCTACGAGCCGATCACTTTTGGCCGACATTAATTAAATATTGTGTTGAATCGGTCAAGAAGTGCCACCCGTGTTAGATATTCTCTCGGAAGATGAGGGCACACCCTGCTCCCATGTTTCCCATCATCACAGTTGGTCCCTTCACCAAGTGGGGGATTGATTAGACTACATGCAACCCCCCTTCAGCAAGGGGGCACCATTATATCATCATAGCAGTAGACTACTTCACGAAGTGGGTCGAGGCTATGCCAACATTCAAAGATGATGGCGAGACAACAACTCTCTTTTTGTTTAACCAAATAATAGCAAAGTTCGACATCCCGAGGGAGATTGTCATTGACCATGGAAGTCACTTTCAGAATAAAATGATGTCTGAGTTAACGTCAAAGCTTGGGTTGAGGCAAGAACATTCGTCACCCTACTACCCACAAGCGGATGGTCAGGTGGAAGCTGTGAATAAGTCCCTCAAGACTATTCTGCAGCGAACGATCAATTCGGCCAAGTCAAATTGGCATTTGATGTTGTACTCGACATTATGGGCCTACCGAACGTCTGTTAAGACTGAAACTGGTTTCTCACCCTTTCAACTCGTTTACGGGATGAAAGCAATCTTGCCTATAGAGTGTCAGATCCCATCTCTAAAGTTGGCAGTACTATTATTGTCAGACACTTCACCGCTTGAAGAGCGTTTATTATATCTTGAGCAGCTTGATGAGTAGCGTCGGGATGCGGCCTTGGCCAACGAGGCTCACAAACAAAAAGTTAAGTGTCAGTATGATCGGTCTGTTCGTCCTCAGATTTTCTCCGAAGGCGACCTTGTCCTGGTCTATGACCAAGATAAGGATCCCCTGGGGGCAGGCAAGTTCAAACCCATGTGCTTCATATTTTTCATCATGAAGGAGTTTCTAAAGAAGGGCACTTATCATCTGGTGGACTTTGAGGGAAATGCTTTGGCGGAGCCTAGAAATGGGCTCTATCTCAAGAAGTATTACTCGTAGGTAGGTCGCCTTGGGTGACTTCTTGTACATATGTATAGTTTTTATACAGTTAGTTTTTGTCTTTTTGTTTTATGGACATGTCATTTTTTATTTCATCTTTTTCACTGTGGCAGATGTCAAGTGAATCAAAGGTGTTCATTGGATTTGCAAATGACGCTAGCCGACACACTCGGAGGCTTGCTTCTGCAGCTTGGGTGATTTTCACATCTCAGGGCCAGTAGCTATCTTCAGGGGGTATCTGTTTAGGTGATGCCACAAACAATGTTGTTGAATACAACGCAGTCTTAGAGTTGCTTCGTGACGCTTTGTCGCATAGTATCTCTCACCTCTGGGTCTACTTAGACGCTTAGCTGGTTGTGTCCCAGTTAAATGGGGTTTACCGTGTTTATGATCCTACTCTACACCGATGGTTCCTTAGGATACGTCTCTTAGAACAAAGCTTTGATTACATTACGTATATCTATGTTCCTAGGAGATTGAATCAAATCACAGATACTCTAGCTAATCATGTATTAGCTTGGCATATTGCACACATGTAAGAAAAAACACACACACACACACATGTAAATACATTTGTAAATAAATGTAATCCATAAGACATAAAAAGATGTAAATACACATATATATATCGAAAATATCAGAGTACATAGGTGGGCGCAAGCGCCTCAAAAATATATATCCAGTAAGAGTCACGGGGCTTATGCCCTCAAAAATATACAAAAAGTGCCATTGTCACGTAAGTGGTCCATCCTAGCTAAGGGCGAGGCTTGTTGGCCCTGCCGTAGTGAACAACGGTGTTTTCCAAACATCGAAAGATTTGGACCCAGGTTCGTGGCACCCCAACTACGTGAGGTTGCATCGACGGTGGGAGATCCTCGATCTCTGCCATAGGGACTGTATGAGTGAGCACGGTGAGGTTCCACTCCACCTGTCTCAATACTCTATCAGCCTCTCCAACTGGAGGTCCCGCTTCTGCTACTGTTGTTGGTCCGACGATTGTGGCTGGTATTGCCTCTGGTTGAGGACGTCGCCTAGTTCTCAAGAAGTCTGATGGACGCACTGGTCCCACATCTATACATAACAGATACATAGTTGTCAGATACTCTGGTACACGTAAAAAATGATATATATATATAAAGAAATAAAAAATTAAATAACTTTAAAAAACAAACGTACCTATCTCTCCTCGATCACCTCCAGGAGGTAAGGGCATGTTCGGATCCCTGGAAAAGTTGATCCCGGCATAGTGGTAGTCCTCTATCGTCGGAATCTTTCATGCCTACCAGTCAAAAAATTTATCATCGAAGGCCTCTATGGTCCTTCCACCCCCCTGTCGTGGCAGCAATGTCGCCCATCTACATAATGCAGGGGAGGAGGCCTCATGCCCCCGCACTGTCTCTCGTGGACTAAGACTGGGTACCCTCTCGAAGAAGAAAGAACACAGAATGGTCTTGAACCCAAAGTTTTTGTTTTCTCGCCCGTGACACTCGGTGAGTTGTCTCTTCATGCAATCTAGCATGGTTGTACTCCAATCAAAAATATGTGCATTTAAGCACTGCACTGCACAATGCATGTGCGTATGGGTGCTATAACCTTAAATTGCACCATACATGCATACCTGTCATCGAGCCATCTTACTTGCTATTTTTTCCAAGCCATCACTGAATAACTCTTCTAAAAAAACATATTTTTGAAGATGTACGTGCCCTGTACCACTATTGTCCGCGTACACACGCTTGCTGCACCTCTACAGCTCGCGTACGTACGCTAGCTGCACCATTACAGCCCGCGTATATTCACAAAAATTGCAAAAAAAAAGTTGCAAGGGGATACAAGCTTTTGGGTAGTTTCCTAACCAATTAACTGCCCATAGTCGATCACCCAACCGAATAACTATATTTTTGGCATATAAAAGAAGGTGTTGGGGTCCCATTCCTACAAGAAGCATGAGAGCAAAGAAACTCTGCCCATTTCAGTATTCCCGCTTGCCCCAATTATTTGCAACCACATTGTGAGTTTGAGACAAAATTCCTTATTTTAGCCTTATTCCTCCATTGCAAACCCTTGCCATTTCCCTAGAGAGAACTGAAGAGAAGAAACATACATGGAAGCAGTTGGAGCTTGGTGAAGAGGACCCCAGGACCGAGTTCGAGGAGCAGTTGTCGGTCTCATATTGTAAGTGAATTTGTGAGATTAATATAAAGAAGTATTTTTTCCGTCTCGCCAAATGATGTCTTCAATCTTTTTTATTTATTTATATTTTGTTATGATATCTAACCCACTAATCAATATATAGAATGCATGCTCGTAGTTTCTTGTTTTTCTTTTGGTGAATGTAGGTTAGCCTTGGGAGGAGATCTGCAGTCGGGAAACAATGGAGCACAAAGGGATCGACATCGGACGCGGGGTTTAAGATAAGCCTACCGGATCCCTATACTTTGTATTTTATGCATGATTGTGAGGTACTGTTAGGATAGTTGTTAAAAGTAGGAGACTTTAGACGGTTAGCTCTGCCTGCACTTTAGAACCCTAGTGTAGTCTGTAGGGGGTTTTCCCACTATAGCAACAAGTCCAATCAGATAAACCCTAGCACAAGTGTTAGCTTAACCATAAATACCACTCAAGTTGCAACAACAACACCATACAAAAGGTAGCGCACCTCCGAAGGAGAAGCGTACAAGAGAAAGATACCAAAATATTGAGCAGTAATAAACTGTGCAGCTGCAACTACTACGTAACCTTCTCCAAAGTTGCGCCTTACTTTTGTGTAGTTGAGAGAGTGTGTGTGAACAAATCAGCTAAGGTGCCTCCTTATTTATAGTCTTCTTGTCCTTCTAGCTAGGTCGACTTCTCTTATGGGAAGGTGTCTTTTCATTATACTTTATTCTTCTGGGCTGAATTCTCTTCTAGGGTATTTCAACATCTATCCAATGGATCTCTTGCTTCCAGAATATTCTCCACATCTAAGAAAGGTCATCTAGGATGGAAAAATCCTCCCACAGCTACCAAAACATCAACACTCCCTCTTAGCTAGGGAGGCATTTTTCACGATGTCTTTGTTGAAATTAGTGCATATGCAAGAGTCATTCTCTGGGAGGATTCCATAAGACCCTAGCTGAGATCTAGGGCCCCTGGTACACTCCTGGGGTTCTTGGTTTGGGACCAAGTAGTTTGGGCCATGGCAAAAGAACCTAGTGAGCCCCCCCCCAATGTATTATTGGGGTTCTTGGTCCAGGACCAATCAGTAAGTCCTTAGATGTGTTCTAGGTCCCTTGTATGTGTTCTAGGTAATCCTTGCTCGGTGCTTGGATTGATCCTTGGATGTGTTCCTTGGTTGTTAATGATGCAAGTCCCTAGATGTGTTTTAGGGCCTCTCAATGTGTTCCATGGAATCCTTGCTTAAACGCTTGGGTTGATCCTTGGTCTTGTACCTTGGTGGATGAAAGACCCTAGATGTGTTATAGGGCCCCCATATGTGTTCTGGGGTACCCTGGTCTTAGACTAGGTAGTTCTTGGTCGTGTACCAAGATGTGATGATGTGTGATCTTCTTCCTCTCTCTCGGGATGGTCCATGAGACCTAGGAGAAACCACGAAGATGGACATGACCACATCATGGATGTTTCCTCTTATGCAGTGATGATAAAAGTTTATAAGTTATCATGAGACTTATGTAGGCATGTTTTCCATTGAAGGGAACCCCCTTGACCTTGTCTTGAACTCCCCCCCCTTGCTTGATTTTGTTTCCCTTCTTGTTTGATGTGGTGTTGGGTTTTTTAAGTCACTTTGACTTATTTGAGTTTTTAATTAATATTTTTATTAATTAAAGTGTCATTTTTTTTTTTTTTAATTTAACACTCACCCTCTTCTAAAACTATAAACAGGACCTACCCCTCTCTCATTCACACACGCATATTTCATTCCTTAGTCTGGTTTTGCTGCGACTACCTTAGGTTGGTCTCTTTGTCTTGGCATGGTCTCCTTGGTGGACTCTCTCCTACAATTATGAGGTATGGCCTCCTTGGATGTTTTATCTTGTTGGCTGGGAGCTTCTGTTCTGGTGTGCTTGCTGAGTAAAGGTGTTGTGTTTCCCTCCTTTCGTTGTCTAAGTGTGTCACTACCCTCTCTCTCAGTTCTGAGGTGTGTTGTTGCCTTCCTTGTGTTTTCTATGAGAGTTGTTCCTCTCCTTATGTTGTCCCATAGTGTCATTGCCTCCCCTTGCTACATTCCTAGTTATTGTTGGGTTCCCTAAGGCTATCATTGTCTTACTGGAAACCCTCGTTACCTCCTCTCTTGTTGTTGGTATCTTCTAACCAGAATTGTGTAGGGTTTGACAAGCCCTAATTGGTTGTAGAATTTAAGTTCAGTGTGGATATTTCTAGATGAGTTGTTTTTGGTTTCTATATCAACCCTTTTCTTGTTGATTGTCCTTGAGTATTCCTTGGCAAAGCAGTCCACTTAAGATCATGGTTGATATCAAACCCTTGGGGTTTTGATCCATTATCTTTAAACATAAAATTTTGAGCATATTAAAGAGGACGACATCTATACATCAGGTACCTCTTTCTTTATTTTTTTAAGGTAAAGTTCAGATATGATTCTACTATGATTTACTTATGTTTCTAGCTTAATTTAATATTCAGAAATGTTGTTTTTTTGTTCTTGATCAGTCCTGGATTAAGTTTGTTCTCTTCAGCATATTCAGTCTTGTATTTTAATATTTCATCTACTTCAGATTTTGTTATAAAGTGATGATATGGTCATACATCAGAGTTCAATTTTTAAAAGGATATCACTATTTTTATTTTCCCTAAATTCTAACATGGTATCAGAGCTT
>ML784924.1:1020366-1041462 GCA_009831015.1 Picea engelmannii
GTTAGTTTTGATACCAAAAAGAATATTTTTCTAGCTTGCCTTAAGTAATTATCTGACACACAAAATATAAGCTTCATAAGTTGATAAACTTAACAACTTACAAAATTATTTGGAAGAGAATACACTTATAGGAAACTTGAATGTCTTGTGGAAGGTCCCATTGATAGAGGGTCACATCTACAAAAACAAATATGATAATGAGACTTTAAAAACAATGAATTATTAAATTAAGAGGGTAGAAAAGTTAACATACGGATTGCATACCTAGCACTTGTCCCAACTCCACCTTCAGAAACATCAGATATCTTACGTTTTCTATTTTTCTCTGTTGTTCTTATCACTATACTAATCTCACTTGTTATTGGAAGGTGGGTTTTCTTCTTAAATCCATCTATTTTATGCCTATAAAATGCTTGACCCATTTGCACAAGAACATCTAAATGATTTGAACCCCCTCTTTTCTGTGTGCATCTATGGTAAATCGTACGAGCTAGCTTATGTGATTTATCCATACCCTGTGTACCCCAAATGGCCAAGCTTCCATATTTTCTTGCAAACCATTGTCCATGTGCAAATCATTTATGCTACAAACATTGGCATCAATCTATCTTAAAATACCAAACAAATGTACCAAATGAAGTTAATTTACAATAAATTATGTATAGTAAAGAAACATACAAAGGAAAGTACCAGCGGGATGAAAATTAATATGCATACCATATAATGTGTCATATGGTTGTCTCCCCATGCTTCTATCATTGCTCTTATGAATTCTGTAATAGATTCTTGAAAGATTATTGCATCACCATCCATGAATTTTTCCTTATCCATCAGTAGAAAAAAAGATGAAAGTGACCTCCAAGCACATTTCTTCTTTCTAGTTGATTCACACCCTTCACTAGTGTGATCATCTTCTGCATCAATTAATTCTTCATACAATCCCCAACATCCATCTCCACATTTGTTTTCAAGAAAACGACGTGCCTTGACACCTGGCATTGATGGCTTTGCTGGAAGATTTCCTCATGTACCTAACCTCTTAATATCTTTTTCAATTTTAACATGTCCACCATGCAAACATGCTTTTGAAAGAGCGCGTTCAATTGCCTCAATTGACTTTTTACTTTCAACCTATGGGGTTTTGTTCCATGCAAACAAAATGGATAAATACACCATCTTATCAACTATTCTCACAAATGCATGCAAAGTGCACATGTGCACCCTAATCAATGGTATAGGAAGGACTGCATCTAGATTTGGATCAATTTGATCATGGTTGGGAGGAAGGGTTTGATGACAGCTCAAAATACAACCATTCCAACTTCGATATTTTTGTTTTTTCTTCATGCAATATAAGCAACTATGCATTGCATTTGCACCATGAGAAATGTTGTACATACACTTGAGAGTTTTAAAATCAGTTGCAAGGTGCCATTCCACAAAATATGAACCATATCCTTCCACATATAATTTTTCCCTTGCATCATGTGAAGACATAATTGATGGTAGAGATGTTTTGCTGAAAACAAATTTCAAGGACTCATGGGACTCCTTGTTGACACGAAAAATTCCCAACCAAAAAAGGTGATCTTTAGATTGAACTTGAAAATATTTATCACTTGTCTTATCAAGGTTTGGCTCTAATGCACGATTCATTCATGTGATTGAAACTCTTTCATATTTTTCATTGTTGATTAACTCCATCTCATCCAATTTTAGGACAACAATCAATTTCCTACATGCCTCCTCAATAGAGATGTCATAGTACCTCACCATAAGCTGTAATACCCGCTCTAGGTCATACCACAAGTTATTTTTTCTCATTAATGGAATAATTTCACTTGATACTTTCTTTTTATTCTTACTTGCAACTTCATGCACTGCTTCTAATTGATATGCGTCTCCCAAATAATCAACAATTTTTTTTTCGTAGTCCACGCTCTTTTTGCACATGAAAAGGGCGAGGAACCAAAATCTTCTTAATTCCAACATTCAACATTATCTCTCTCATAACTTTAAAAAAACTTGCATATGCTTCCCTGCTAATCCCTCTATCATCACAAACTCCCTGAACATCCTTTACATCAATTTTTAAGTTTTCAATGAATTGGTTAACTACTTCTTTCCTCAAAGCATCAAATTCTGGTTGTTTGAGCATTGATTTAATGTCCCTTTTCTTCAACACAGTTTTGCACAAATCCACAATATCGGTACAACTTGGATATAATATGGACTTCACCCCAAACACCCTTTTTTAATAGGCACCTCCCCTCTTTACCATACATGATAATGGTTTCAACTCTTTTGATCTATTCCTCAACCCCACTGGAGTTTCCTTTAAGGAAGACAATTTCTTTTGGAGACGATAGATATCATTTTTCAACATTTCAATTTCTTTTGTTGAGTTGGATTTCACTTGAAGCAGTTCATTCACATGTCTTTGATTCAACATTTCTATTATTTGGTTCAATCTTATGATTTCATGATACTCAACCATATTTGAGTGATGGAGATGATTTAATTTGACACTAAGATATTGGATTTTTTGTTCAAGGGAAATCCGGTTACCATCCAAATTTTTACAGTATCCTAGAAGACCATTGTTTCCATAGCATACAAACCAACATAGTCATATTATTGTTTTGAAATCGGTATGAGATTTGGACACAGGGTCAACTGGATAAAGTTCTCCTTTCACCCAAATATCTAAATTTTCAGCTCCAGATTCCCTTAATGCACTATAGTCAATGTTAGGAACCAATTTCTGATTTTGTTTATGGATTGGTGCCATATCCTGACTTAAATTTATGCGGGTAACATGGTGATAGTTTCTTACACCATTTTCATCTATTGAAGAGTCCTGCAAACAACCAATATTATGAAAATCAAAACATACTAGAAAATCCCACAATGAGAAAATCAACTTGTAGAATAAATAATTTCGGAGATATTCTAAGGAAAAGACAACTTTTCAAATATTGAGGCATACCTCAAAGCTATCAGGCATCTTGTAGAATATTGTAAATTCAGCTAAGCTTGTATGTTTCCATCTGAAGACAATATAGATTAAAAACTGGTGATTAGAATATAAGAAACCAATCTTATAACAATAGACAATCTAAATGAATAAATGACATGTATCCCACTTGGGTTTATTCCCCCTCTAATATGAGCATTTTCTAATTAGTTAGATATATTTATTCACAACAATTAATAGACTTCTAAGTTTTTGTCATTAGAACAAAAATATAATCACCAACAAAAGTAATAGATGGATTTGTCAATGAAGCATAGAGTATGAAAGGTTCCCTTTCACATTTGTCTTCTACATTGTGAACCCAATCCCGTCATCTCCTTACACCTACTTGAGAAATATCTAAAGTATCTCACCGCAGTTTTTGTGAAATCCAACACTAAAACTGCCATTTTTTGCAAATTTAGGGGATATCCAAAAAAGGAATATAGTTGTTTATTGTAGAAAAACAACTCAGTGCGCTGAATTTAAAATTTAATCTTATCAGAATCTAGTAGGGCACCAACTTTTAACACATCTGGTAGGGGATGAACACATCCTTTAATTCTATTAACTGGAATAGGATGTTGACTTGTTTATTCTCTTATGTTGATATGTTCAGACTGGATTACAGTCTTTAGCTATGAGGACAATGGCAGCTTTCGCAGTGCCTCATAGGTCATTGGACACACATGTTCTTGAACCAACTAACAAGAAGGGATATCTCAAAAATAATGTACTAGTCAGTGCTCATAAGCCATCTAATGTTAAATCTAGCTGAAATAAGAAAATCAAAGAAGCTCCATTGGCATCACTAGAATGTGGTGCTGAAAATCTTTCCATTTCCAAAAGACCCCAAAAACCAACTGAAGCACTGCCTATTGAAAAAGGCCTTCAAGTTATAAATTGTTTGGGCAACAGTTGTTTTCCTCATAAGATACTTGTACCTCACCTAAAATGGTAAGACTACATGCAAACATATTTATCTATTATTTAACACAACTTTTATTTCTGTTGACTGAAATGTGATGCTAATTGTTTTATTCTCTTGTGTTGATGTGTTTAGATTGGACTACAGCCTTCAACTACGAGGATGATGCCACCTTTTACGATGCCTCAGGGTTTATTGGTCACACTTGTTGTCAAGACAACCATCAAGAAGAGGCAAAATAACGGGATAGTCAGTGCCCAGAAGCCATCTAAAGTTAAAGACAACCAAAGGAAGAAAACCAAAGACAACCCACAAAATCCCATCTCACTTATAGAGGAAAGGGGTGTGGGAATTTTTTGGGACAATTAATAATACAAGAGATATTGTTTTTACCAACCTAGATTCCATCAATCTATTTTTTTCGAGCAGCTTCAAGGCACTCCAAGGGAATTCTTTGGGAGATTAGAGTTCTGCAGAATTGTATCTAATTGCGTTGAACATCAATAATCTTTTTTTTTTTTTTCAGTTCTCTAGTTGTACAAAATTCATCAATAATGTTGTGCTTATTTGGACTGAAAGGATTGTACAATGGGAATTCTTTTGACACAGAGATCTCTTCAAAGATAAAATTGTGTTCTTCTACCCCTCAAACTATATTGTATATTTAGACAGAATTTCATCAATCTGTTTCTCAGCCCAAACAAGTCATCTCAAATAGTAGTTTGTTGTTTTTGGTATAATTCAAATTAGTTGCAATGGACATAAATACTCATCGATGAATGGTAGAGTCCACCCTTAGTAAGTAAGGTGAAAAAATTAGAAGGCAGAAAAATTGCCAAGTATTTTTCATGTGGTTGCAATTGTACATGAAAGAGGGAATTAGCACCAGAATCCACCCTTAATAAGTAAGGTGCAAAAATTAGAAGGCATAAAAATTGACAAGCATTTGCTTTTATAGTTATCAACTCTTTATTTTTGTATTGAAAATATTAATTTTACTTGAACTAAAGATGTGTGCTTGTTATATTACTCATCAGCACACAACACACAAATCACCCATACAAAAAACAAAATATGTTGAATATGTACTCCTTATGTGTGACCTTCAAAAATTCCAATGCTTGGAACAAGAAACAATAATGAACTTGAGACAGCCTGCCCAGGATCTTTTTCAAATAAAAATTTCACACATGCAAAATTGAAACAAACAAATAACTCCATTTAAAAAAGAAGTGCATCAAGAAGTGGTTCTCCAAAACCCTCCATTCTAGTAGCATTAGAAGCTTTCTTGAAATAAAATTTGATCAAGAAAAATTTCAAGTACTGGAACCCCTACAATCTTCGACTTTTTCTTGTAGAGTACAAGTATATTTGTTAAACAACTTGTGAAACTCCATGCATTATATATATCCATGAGACCTCTCTATGCATTCACCATAAGTTCTTTAATGTTGAAAGTAAACACTTACAATTGACTATCAGTGCATGCCTCATCTCCATTCCCCCCAACATGAAGATAGTAATCTAAATCAAGCTCCCACAAAGCAGGCTTCCCTTCTTGTGGCTGAAAATATCCAAGGAATCTGTTTTCAAATACCCACATCCAAAAGAGGTTTAGAATATTAGTTATAGCTCCGAAGAAGTCCATGCTCACTCCATTGTTGCATAAAATAAATATGGTGAAAATTAGGAAGTTAAATATTGGATATCCATATGCCACCAGTGTTTCTACTTGTTGATACTGAGAGAGGGGGGAAGGGGGGTGAATCAATATCAAGTATAATTTGTCACTTTTTCAGCTTTACTTTTCAATCAAATAATATGTCCAATATACAATAATTTATGGAATCCTACGTACAAATTTTCCCCATCAGTATAAGCATTGTTGTAATATCATTTGATTGATTTCAAAAACTCATGAGCTTGTGTTGTAGCTTTCGAATTTTGTGACTTCTCTATGAAGACTTGGAAATTATGTGGAGGCACATTGTACACCTACAATAGTAGATTAGAGAATATTCATATGTAAAGTAATAATCCTAAAGAAAAACCACCATACTGAATTGCAAGAGCATCACCCATACTCTGGTACATTTCCATTAGTGTAGCGGCAATGCCACTATCAAGATCCACTTTGGGTCCATTTGACAAGCCCGTAGCATACAAGTGATGGCCTAAAGCTTCTAGACCATATGCAAATTGTGAAACAAGTTTACGATCCAGATAGTCAATGCAATTTGTACGGAGCACTCCACTCTAACATATGGGTTCTCTTTCATTTTCTGCATTCTTTTTGGGGTGTTATTCCAGCATCACACTCTCCATCTCGTGTAAACGAAAAGATTCCAGAATCATTTCTATTTCCAATCTTTCCAGGATCTATCCCTGATGAATTGTATCTAAAATAACCTACAGTAGTATCTCTGCAGCTTACACATTTTTTTGGATAGAACTTTTGAGATATAGACATTTGGATTTGCGGGAAGAAAAAGTACCTCATATTCACTACCCTCTCCTGAGAGAATCACAACTAGAAATATTATGATTCTAAAGGAGTTGGTTATGAGAGAAATAATAACACCGCCAAATTTTCAAGCAAGCTGCTTACACAACTACAACACAAATATTGTAAAATGCATCAGTTCTATAAACACACATGCAATTTAGATGAGGTATTCACAGATACAGAGGAAGTACTTTTTCTATAAGTCTTGTGGCCCTGCATTCCTCTAACATGTCAAGCAGGATAAGTACGCACTCCTCATGTCCATTGATTCATCCATATATATTCTGACATTGATCGTGCCTTTACACTCCTCGTCAACTTTTGTCAGCGTCAAAGTCTCATTGAAAGGCACACTTTGAATAGACAGTAATCCATGCCTCATTATTGGCTTCCTTTAATACTCAGAGGATTTGGGAAATTTTGATGGAAATTTGAAGAAATCTTCATTGTTCTAGTTCAGTATGCCAAAGTATACATTTGAGGCTAGAGATGCCATGTCTATTTATAGAGAAGGTGTTGGAGGCAGATGAGTAGGTTAATTGCCATGTTCTATATGATGATGGAGAGCCTTAATCTTGATGAAGTTAAGAATTGGAAGGGTTCCCTCAGAGGAAAGAAGATAAAGGATGGTAAAGACCCTATTCTTAAATCCATAAAAGAATTGCTTACACCCTCCATTTTTTTTGTTGTCTTTTAGATAATGAAACTCTTCTACAAATAGAGCACCATATACTTGTGATCCTGGATCATGTATTGTGATAGTAACCTCTTTACCACAGTTTGTCTACATACTAATAATTTTTCCAATTGCTTCTCTATTCTAATTACTAGAAGAATCATTGTAGAAATTGTGTACAAACAGTATATCGTTGTACACTTTTCAGAGTGCTTTATGGTTAATTAATAGGTTATTAACTCTGATTGATGTGTCATATGTCCAACGAATTTTCTATGGTAGCAAGGTATATTTTTTTCCAAAATTTAAACAAGTTTGATTGATCCTTTGTGTATTTATTTGGTAATATTTCTCTCTTATTAGTTTGATACATGTATCTTGCAAGTAATGCATTTGTCTAGCCTGACTGCCAGCTAAGATACGTTGTTAGTTTATTTCCACATTCATCAACCCTGTTTAAGTGAAATTATTCATTCTAAATATTGGATGAAGTTTTGTTATATAAGTAAAGCATCAATTAGTTTGTAAAACAATTTTAGTGTTCAATAAATGCATGTTTATGCCCCTTCAAAGTTAATGGGTTATTCTTATCATGCCATCATTCCCATCTCTAATATAGATTTTACTTGAGGATATGTTTATCCAAGGTGATTCAGACAGAATTAGGTGGACCGGCATCTAGGGCTAGCAATCAACATCAACATTGTTAAATTTCAGTGGACCTGTACCTGTTGTTAGATTTCATGCATCAACATTGTAGTTGGTTATGTTAGGCTTGGATTTGCCTTTCAAAGACACCTGATATGAAAGGTCTTCATAGAACTACTTCACTCAAGACAGGGATGAAAATCAGCCTTTTGGGATTTTCCCTTGCCCTTGAGAGTTGAGACACTTAAAAGAGAGATAGAAATTTTCTTTTGGGAAAATATTTTAAAGGTATGTGTTTCCTTAATTTGTTAACATTGTCAAAGTTCCATTTTCTACTGCTCTTTCAACAAAGAAAAGGGAGGATTGCATGTCTAATACATAACTTCATTCATGATAGTTAAGTGGCCATTCTCCTGAAAATGGAATGAGCCTCCTTGTATCTACAGTAACACCTCTATTGGCATGTTCTCTTATCTTCTTACTTTTCTCTAAAGATTTGCGACCCTTAACATTGATTGTCTACGAGATTTTTCTGTAGCCAACTCCCTTCTTTTCATCTATCTCTGAATCCATTACAATAGATGTTTCATTGTAGTTGGTTTGCTATGAATCAACGTAGTTTTAGTTTGCTTCTATTTTCATCGTAGAAGACCTCATGATTACAGATTCTTCATCATATTACATTCTTGCAATGAAGGCTGAACTTAATCATGCATTTCAAATGATGATACTTTAGGCATCAATGGACACCTCAATTCAGTCTATAAACCAAAAAAATTTAAGGATATTAGAGGGAATGGTTGGCAATACTTACAAACAAGCACCTATTGTTTGAGCTTGGTTCAACAATTCATCCCAGACTACATCTACGTTAGGCTTTATTTTATAGTAGTTTTCATGGTACTTCAACATTTTCTAACTCATAGCACTCTACCAGGGAGAAGTTAGCTTTCTTTCCAATTCAGTTCCCCTAAGCTTGCCACATAAATCATTTAAATGATCATTCCCTGTGAAAACATCCTTAATGTCTCCTTCATATACTATTGTTTCCAAAAACCCATAATTGTATAAAGGACAACTAATGTTCTCTTGTTTGATGCTGACAATGTTGGAACTGCCAAAATTATTTACTCATGGAAGAGGAATGTCAAATCAACATTTTTTCTGACTCAAAAAACTTATTGGCTTTCCTTCATTCTCCTCATGGTGTCTACAAAATAGATATGAAGTACAAATTACACCAAACAAGAAAATATATATGACGCTTGTCTCAAGGCTTCTCTCCTCAAAAAAATGTCCATTAAAATCAGAATGAAATGTATCTAGCAACAAACATCAATTAGAGTTGTAAAGGCTATATAGGGGTTACCCAAGATTACCATGGAAGCTTTACCTTGGATTTACTTGACAAGGGATCTTCGAACCAGTAACTACCTTTGGTGTTCTATTTGTAATTTTGTATAGGCCTATAAAATATTTACTCACTAGGTCAGGGTTCTTCTATTCTTTTGAGCTTACAAGGATTATCATTTGTGTTTGTAAAACACTAATAGACCCATTTGCCTCCACTTGATAGGTCATTGTTTGTTGGGACATTCTCTTCCTATTCAAATGTTATTGCTTCCAACCATCGAATAGCAATGGATCCCATTTGCCTCCCCTCGCAAGAAGTCATTTTTCCTCTTGACAATACCAATGGTAGTCCACCATGCATGCAAACTTCAAAGGAAGCCTTTAAAATTTAAATTGGCCATTAGAAGCACCAAATATCAGTCAGGTTGCAACACAGTTGATTAAATTTCATGGAAGCTATCAAAAAAAGAATAGAAATGACCATTTAAATGTGGTTTAGCATTTTTCCATGCTAATCTAACTCTGTCATAGACCTATAGGAAATATTGTGCAGAGTAGATTTTAGAGTAGTTGGATTCTCCAAAATAGCAGTAAAGGGATCTAATAATTCCAGAAGTTCGTAAATTGTAGGTGTCTAAATGAAGGAATTAATATCATCCACAAAATTATTTTCTTACTCCATTTGATCAAGATGATTGGCATAGGGAATCAACTGGGTGTTCTCATTCTAGGAAGATGGCATACTCAATTTGCACATCTAATCAATGATATCAGTAAATCTTCTTATTTATACATCAGATGCTTTCAACTGCTCTTGTAAAAATAGTAATGTTTTCTTCTTAAGGATACTTTTGGCATCAATGGACACCTCAGTTCTATCTATAATATCAACAACTTAAGGACATTAGTTGGAATGGTTGGATACTTTCAAATGAGCACCTGCTATTTGAGCTTGGTTCAACACTTCATCCCATAATTCATCTACATTAGCCTTTATTTTATATTAGTTTTCATGGTACTTTAACATTTGCTAACTCATAGCACTCTTCCAGGGAGAAGTCAGCTTGCTTTCCAACTTAGTTCCCCTAAGCTTTCCACATGAATCATTTAAATGATCATGCCCTATGAATGCAACCTTCACATCTCTTGCATGTACCATTGTTTCCAAAAACATAGAATTGTATAAAGGACAACTGATATTCTCTTTTTTTATGTCGGTGATGTTGTAACTACCAAAAATGTTTACTCATGGAAGAGGAATGTCAAATGAACATTTTTTCTGAGAGAACTGAGGTGTACATTCTGATTCATCAAATTTATTTTTCTGATTCAGAACTGAGGTGTCCAGTAATGTGTTCTTCTTAAGGATACTTTTGGCTAATCTAACTCTATACATGAAAACACACATAGTCTTAGACACAATACGCCATACCACCATGGCTTCTTGGCTTGCTTACTGGTTATGCAAAACATCCTCAAATCCCAAGTAGTTTCCCCCACCATCACTTAAAAATGAATTGTAATTTGCACATTGGATATAATTTTCCAAAGCAACAAAATAAACAGTGAAAGAACAATAACAAACATACCTATCAGAAGAAACATGCCATGTGTTTGAGAAAGCTATCAATCAAACCAAATAATTTTGTACATAACAACCCTCTTAGTTGAAACCAGTCAAAAACTGCTCTCTTTTTGAGTTGAAACCGGCCAAAAACTGCTCGCTTCCAGTTGAACACTGAATAGAATGACCACCATGGAATGAAATGGGGTTCAAACGAAAGGTTAAATAAAAGTCAAAAATAATTTAAACCCACAAAAAATCGATCATTTACCTCCAAAATCTGAAATTTGAGGGTTTCCATTTCGATCGCATTCGCGCCAATTTTTCTGATCAATGGTCGAGGAACCAGATTTGGATGAAAATTTAGAGAGATCCAGTTGAAACCATGAAATTTTGATGGAGTTTTGGAGATATCCATTGGAACCCATGAATTTTTTAAGAGAACCAAGGCCATAAATCTATGTTCGACTGAATTCGAAAAATAAATGCCAAGTTTGGTTGAATTCGAAAAATAAATTCCACGTTCGGCTGAATTCAAAAAATAAATGCATGATATCTTCGAGGAAAAATTGAAAACATGAGAGAATTTTTGTGAACAGTGGCGGATGAAGCAAGGTTGAGAGGAGCCCTCGTCGTTGGTTGTAACTTCCCCTGCATCTCTCGATTATTCTATGCATCTACAGATGCACCCACAACCTGTACTAACACATCCAACAACACATCATTGATTTAATGTCATTTAATTCAATTCGTCCTCATAAATATTGATTTAATATAAAATACATATTCAGTGATTTACTAACACATCCAACAACACATCAAACAATTTAATGCCATTTAATTCATCCTCATAAATGTTGATTTAATATAAAATAGATATTCAGGGTAGGGCAACTTTGATAAAAGTGAAATAATTCTGGGCATCTTTGATAAAAGTAAAATATAGAATTAATCTATTAAAAAAATGTCTACATGGCATTATTTTATCAATTTATTGGTTTTTTCTTAGGAGGACCATTTTGAGTTGAAATTTCCTCTAATGATTGAAGAGAACCCCCTTGACCTTGTCTTGAAGTCCCCCCCTTGCTTGATTTCGTTTCCCTTCTTGTTTGATGTGGTGTTGGATTTTTTAAGTCACTTTGACTTATTTGACTTTTTAATTAATATTTTTATTAATTAAAATGTCATTTATTATTTGTTTTAATTTAACCCTAACCCTCTTCTAAAACTATAAAAGAGGACCTACCCCTCTCTCATTCACACACTCATCTTTCATTCCTTAGTATGGTTTTGTTGTGACTACCTCATGTTGGTCTCTTTGTTTTGGTATGGTCTCCTTGGTGGACTCTCTCCTACAATTATGAGGTACGACCTCCCTGGATGTTTTATCTTATTGGTTGGGAGCTTATATTCGTGTGTGCTTGCTGAACAAAGGTGTCGCATTTCCCTCCTTTTGTTGTCTAAGTGTGTCGCTTCCCTCTCCCTTAGTTCTGAGGTGTGTCGCTACCCTCCTTGTGTTGTTTATGAGAGTTGTTTCCCTCCTTCTGTTGTCCCAGAGTATCATTTCCTCCCCTTGCTACATTCCTAGTTGTTGTTGGGTGCCCTAAGGCTGTCATTGTCGCTGCCTTACTGGAAACCCTAGTTACCTCCTCTCTTGATGTTGGTATCTTCTAAACAGAATTGTGTAGGGTTTGAAAAGCCCTAATTGGCTGTAGCATTTCAGTTCAGTGTGGATAGTTCTAGATGAGTTGTTTTTGGTTTTTGTATCAACCCTTTTCTTGTTGATTGTCCTTGAGTCCTCCTTGGAAAAACAATGCACTTAAGATCACGGTTGAGATCAAACCCTGGGGGTGCCCTCCTTCTGTTGTCTAAGTGTGTCACTTCCCTCTCCCTTAGTTCTGAGGTGTGCCGCTACCCTCCTTGTGTTGTTTATGAGAGTCGTTTCCCTCCTTTTGTTGTCCCAAAGTGTCATTTCCTCCCCTTGCTACATTCCTAGTTGTTGTTGGGTGCCCTAAGGTTGTCGTTGTCACTGCCTTACTGGCAACCTTGGTTACCTCCTCTCTTGTTGCTGATATCTTCTAACCAGAATTGTGTAGGGTTTGACAAGCCCTAATTGGTTGTAGCATTTCAGTTCAGTGTGGATAGTTCTGGATGAGTTGTTTTTGGTTTTTGTATCAACCTTTTTCTTGTTCATTGTCCTTGAGTCCTCCTTGGAAAAACAATGCACTTAAGATCATGGTTGATATCAAACCCTGGGGGTTTTGATACATGATCTTTAAACAGAAAATTCTGAGCATATTAAAGAGGACAACATCTATACATCAGGTACCTCTTTCTTTATTTTGCTAAGGTAAAGTTCATATCTGATTCTACTATGATTTACTTATGTTTCTAGCTTAGTTTAATATTTAGAAATGTTATTTGTTTGTTCTTCATCAGTCCTGGATTAAGTTTGTTCTCTTTAGCATATTCAGTCTTGTATTTTAATATTTCATCTACTTCATATTTTGTTATAAAGTGTTGATCTGTTCATACATCAGAGTTCAATTTTTAAAAGGATATCACTATTTTTCTTTTCCCTAAATTCTAACAGTCTTCATCTGGTAGTCCACTGACTACTCTGTAATCTGCTAGAAAGCACATGGCTGCTACAATGCCTTTAGTAGCTCGAATCATCAGGCACAGTCTCTGTGATCAAACGGTAGCACACACAGCTACATCCAAACGATCTGGTAATCTCCATGACAATCAACTAGTATCACACAACTACTACAACGTCATCTAATAGATCAAAATTGATGCCAAGTAGTACACAACTATTGTCTAGTGACACACAGTCACTGCTAGTGGAACACATCCACTGTAGTAGCACACAACTATTGTCTAGAGTCACACAGCCTTCGCTAGTGGAACACATCCATCGAAGTAGCACACAACTATTGTCTGGAGTCACACAGTCTTCGCCAGTGGTACACAACCACCGAAGTAGCACACAACTACTACCCCGAGTCACACATCCTCCGCCAATGGAACACATCCACTGTAGTAGCACACAACTATTGTCCAGAGACACATAGTCTCCTTTAGTGGTACACAACCACCAAAGTAGAACACAAATACTGTATGAAGTCACATTGTCTTCACCATAGTCTTACGACTACGTGTGTGATGGTTCTTCTCTCAGAAGGTCTGACTGTGCATTACCCCCTCAGTAACCTCACGTGGTTGATCCAGGGAACCCTTGGCCAGAGGGGTTAGCTATAATGAGAAGAAACAACACATATCCCTCTCAACAAGGATGGACATTTGGCAACACTCTAAGCTTGTCCCTTAAGTACTCATACTTCGCTCTTGACAAGGGCTTGGAAAGGATGTCTGCTATCTACTCGTCCGTGGATATGAACTGGACCTCCACATATCCTCTCTGCACCATGTCCCGGATGTAATGATATTTTATCTCTATATGCTTAGACATGTCATGGAATACAGGGTTCTTGGTAAGCTTCACACAACTTTGATTGTCACAATGTATCAAATTTGGCTCCAATTCTAGATCAAATATCCCAACTAGCAACTTTTGGAGCCACACTGCTTCACGACTTGCCATGCTTGTTGCGATATACTCTGCTTCTGATGTACTGAGTTCCACTGATGTCTGATTCCTTCTCAACCATGAGATCATGCCTGATCCCAGAGTAAAACAACATCTAGAAGTACTCTTACAATCCACTGCACTCCCTGCCCAATCATAATTTGTATATCTGTGCACCTTCATGTTCAAATATTATAACTGCAAAGAGTATTCTATTTATTATTGAGTCATTATTAATTATATCAATCCCCTTTTGTGGATTGATCATGTTGGGTTTTGTAAATGACCAAATCCCCCTTTGTGGATTGGTCAAACCCTAATTATATCATGCTAATTAAGAAGTCAACCCCCAGGCCTAATTAAAGTGGTTTTAGCCACTAAGTGAAAAGGTCATCCCTGCCCAGTGAAGAGACACCTCCCTAGCGCCTACCAGCCAATATAAATAATAGAGGCTAGCGCCTCATTTGTTCACTCACTCATCTCACTCATCTAGTGCGCAAGTTTGAAGGAAGTTGCAGTTTCTAGTTGCCGGAAGGAGGAAGAGAGAGGTACACTGCTCAGTGTTGGATATTCTCTAGTGTTTTGGTTTATTGTCTTGGCATTGTATTGACTATCTATATTAAGAAAGTTTTTGTTGGGTTTTATCCCCCATGAGGGTTTCCCGGAATAAATGTTATGTATCTTGTGATTGTGTTTCTCTCAGTGATCCTGCATATGTTATTATTGTCTAGTAAATTGAAAAGAAACTTAATAGATGCTCTAAAATTTAACATCGTTTCAAAGAAAAAATGCACTTATGGGAAAAGCAACAAGAACAACAATGTATGTACAAAACAGATTATCCCATAGTGCACTTGGGTTCAAAACCCCCGAAGAAATGTTCTCCGGAAAGAAGCCAGAAGTAAGCCATATCAAAATATTTCGTTGTCGAGTGTTTGTACATATTCCAAAAGAGAAGAGAACCAATTTGGACCCTTCAGGAAAGAAGGGAATATTTTTTGGATATTGTGAGGTCTCTAAGGCCTTCAAAATTTACATACCAGGTTATCATCATATTGAGATCAATAGAGATGTAACCTTTGATGAAGATGCAACACTCAAGAAATCAAGGAGATGCCATCTTGAAGAAGTATATGAAGAAGAACATGTAGTTCCCAGAGTTGCAGAACCAATGAGGAAAGTCAAAGTTTCCCCCGATGATGAGATTCATGAATATTATGATATGATAGAATCTCAAGAAACTCCCCAGATGACTATCTCTCACAAGAGAAAGCCAGTTTGGGCAAGGGAATTTATTCAAGATGGAGAGAAGTATGTTGCCCCTGAAGGAACCATGAGACAAGTTAAGAAACCTAATCCATTGTCCAGTTATATGGCTTTGATGTGTGATCTCATAGAGAAGGAGATTACTTGATTTGAAGAATCCATTCAAAAGAAATAATGGGAAGATGCCATGACATAAGAATACCAATCCATTATAAATAATGATGTATGGGAAATAGTTCTGAGACCGAAGATCAAAGATGTGGTATCTTCCAAATGGCTATACAAGATAGAACATGTCGTTGATGGAAGTATTGAGAAATATAAAGCAAGGTTTGTAGCTTGTGTCTTTTCTCAAAAGGAAGGCATTGATTATGAAGAGACGTTTTCTCCTATAGCCAGATAAACTTCTATCAGAACCATCATATCCCTTGCAACTAAGATGAAGTGGAAGTTACACCAGATGTATGTGAAAACAACCTTCTTGAACAGTGTCATTGAAGAAGAAGTGTATATAGAACAACCTCAAGGGTTTGAATTTGAAGATAGAAAGACTCATGTCTACAGGTTGAAGAAGGCTCTGTATGGATTGAAGCAAGCTCCTAGAGCTTGGTATGGAAGGATTGACAGTTTCCTGGAGAGCTTGGGCTTTACCAAGAGTAAAATTGATTCTAACCTTTACTTCAAGGTTATGAATGATTAACTTGTTATATTTTTTTTGTATGTGGATGACTTATTCTTAACTGGAGAAGAAAATCTCATCATTGATTGTAAGAAAAATCTCATTGCAGAATTTGAGATGAAATACCTTGGCCTAATTCACTATTTCTTAGCCATGAGTTTTGGTAGAGACCAGAGAAGATCTTCCTTAACCAAGGAAAGAATGAAGTTGAAATACTGAAGAGGTTTGATATGTTGGAGTGTAAATCCACGAATACACTCATGGAAACAAAGTTGAAGCTCATGGTTGATACTTCGTCATAATTGGTTGATGCTACGTTGTACAGACAGATCATTGGATCGTTGATGTATCTGATGAATACCAAGCCCGATATATGTTTTGTTGTGAACACCTTGAGTCAGTATCAGGTAGAGCCTAGACGTGTTCACCTTGTTTCTGCAAAACATGTCATGAGATACCTTAAGGGTACATTGGACTTTGGTCTTTGCTAAAATGGAGATCAAGACTTCATATTGATTGGTTATACCAATTCAGATTGGGCTGGAAGTGTTTCTGACAAAAAAATCACTTCAGGATGTTGTTTCAGTCTAGCGTCAACCATGACTTCATGGTAGAGTAGGAAGAAATCTAGTACTGCTTTCAGCACAATAGAAGCGGAATACATTGTTGCATGTTCTACCAGTTGTGAAGCCATATGGCTAGGAAATTTGTTGATAGGTCTATTTGATGTGGAGATGAAAACAACCATGATTCTATGTGATAACCAAAGCTTCATAAAGATGACAGAGAACCTTGTGTTCCATGACAAGTCGAAGCACATAGAAATCCGGTATCACTACATTCGTGATATGGTGCATAGGGGAGCCATAAAGCTCCAATATGTTGGCATAGATGAGCAGGTTGCAAATGTGTTGACCAAGCCTTTATCTCGTGTAAAGTTTGAGCAATTTTGAGACAAGCTTGGTATAGTCCAAAATGAACTACCTCAAAAGGGGGAGTGATGTTGATGATATTATGGTATCCTGACCAACAACAGGTAGTTCAGTTAGGATTTTATATCCTAGGGGACTGATCATCCCTGGACAAATCCCGAAGGTCCAATAAGGATGGTCTGTTAGAGTACATGTGCATGTATATGTTAGTTGTGGTTAGTAGTGGTAGCTCCATTAGGATTTTTATAATCCTATGGAATCTTTTGATTCCTGGGAAGATCCCGAAGGTCCGGTAAGGACGGTCTGTCAAAGTACCACATGGTAGCTTCATTAGGATTTTATATCCTAGGGAATCTTATGATACCTGGGCAGCTCCTTATGGAATGTCAGAGTACCACAAAATGTTGTAACACCTGCCTCATTCTGTTGCACCATAATGACGATGATGTTGTTTCTCTAGCCTTCGTGTTGTGATGATGTTGTTCTAGCCTTTGTGTTGTGATGATGATGTTTCTCCAGCCTTCATGTTGTGATGTTTTTGTTGCTTCAGACTTTGTGTTGTGATGATGTTGTTGTTGTTGATGTTATATAAACCTCATGTTGTTATTGAGGATGATGGTGTACTAATTTATGTTGATGCAAATGATGATGATGCCATTCCAGCTCCTTATTGTGGATGATGATATTGATGGTGAGAAAAACCTCCAATGATTTATAGATATGCTAGACAGTGTTCCAGATGTTGTTGATTTTGTTGCCCTCTCTCTCTCCTGATGATGTTGTAGAATACCCTTCTTGTTAAGGGGGAGTGTTGAAATATTGTAACTGCAAAGAGTATTCTATTTGGTATTGAGTCATTATTAATTAGAGCAATCCCCATTTGTGGATTGATCATGTCGGGCTTTGTAAATGACCAAATCCCCTTTTGTGGATTGGTCAAACCCTAATTATATCATGCTAATTAAGAAGTCACCCCCGGGCCTAATTAAAGTGGTTTTAGCCACTAAGTGAAGAGGACGGCTCTGCCCAGTGAAGAGACACCTCCCTAGCGCTTGCCTGCCACTATAAATAAGAGAGGCTAACACCCCATTTGTTCACTCACTCATCTCATTAATCTAGTGCGCAAGTTTGAAGGACGTTGCAGTTTCCAGTTGTCGAAAGAAGGAAGAGAGAGGCCCATTGCTCAGCGTTGGATATTCTCTAGTGTTTTGGTTTATTGTCTTGGCATTGTATTGGCTATCTATATTAAGGAAGTTTTTGCTGGGTTTTCTCCTCCGTTAGGGTTTCGCGGGATAAATGTTGTGTATCTTGTGATTGTGTTTCTCTCAGTGATCCTGCATATGCTATTATTGTCTAGTAAATTGAAAAGAAACTTAATAGCTGCTCTAAAATGTAACACTTCACATCTCCACCTAAGACATATCTCAATCCATATCCAACTATACCATGAAGGTACCTCAAAATATGCTTTGCTTCCATCTAATGTACCTGTCTAGGTTCAACCATGTGTTGACTCAAGGTGTTCATTGCAAAGCATATGTATGTCCTAGTGTTAACCAGGTACATCAAGGATCCAATTAACTGTCTGTACATCGTGGGATCCACAAAATTTCAATATTTGTCACTCGGGAGCTTCAGATTTATCGTCATAGGTGTGGTCATGGACTTGCAGTCCATCATCCCGAATTTCTCCAGGATCTCAACAGTCTATTTTCCTTGGCTAAGGAAAATCTCATCTAATCTCTGCCATACCTCTAATCCCAAAAAATAATGCATCAGACCTAGATCCTTCATCTTGAACTCTGAAGTGAGCTCCCTCTTACACCCAACTATGAGATTCTCATCTCCTATTAGAAACAGGTCATCCACATGTAGGATCAATGGGCAACCATCAAATAATTGTCTGATCCGGCATACCATGCCCTAGGTGTCTGCTTGGGCTCATACAAAGCCTTCTTCAATTTGCAGACATGAGACTCCTTCTCATGTATCTTGTGGTTTCTCTATGTACACTTTTTCTGGCTACTGGAGAAAGTGTCTCGTCATAATATTCTCCCTCTTGCTGGGAGAATCCTCAGGCCACAAATAAAGCTTTGTACATCTTTATGTTGTCATCTACAACATGCTTGATACTATAGATCAACTTGGAAGTCACTATTGACTTCCCTTTTGGTCTCAGAACCACTTCTCACACATTATTCTTCATGATGGACCGATACTCCTCTGTCATGGAATCCTTGCATTCCTGCTTCTCAACAGCTTCTTCAATGGTGGAAGGCTTTGAATCAATGATGTTGCTCATCTGTGCCACATAGTTGGAAAACATGTGTGGTTTTTGGAACTGAGGAAAAATCTATATCCCAGTCCTTTTGACCGGTTTCCTCATCTATCACTGTAGCAAGGTCTATCGAGACAAGGGAATCCTCCTAGGAGATCTCACATCTCCTAGAAGCCTCTGAAGCTTCAATCTAGCCTCCTCAACTCATGGCACCTTTCTGTCAGTCTTGGAAGACGTCTCAGCCTCCTAGATGAATCTGAGAATAAATACTTTACGAATGAAAGTCTCTAAGTCAATGACTCTCTCTGAGATCATGTTCACTCTGAATCTGCATGTTTCCTCTAAAGCTTGAATCCCTCTAAGTCTATATGATCTATGGAGCCACCTGCTTCCACTGCATCTGTTGAATTCTTCTAAATTCTGATCTCCTATGGACTATGATGGGAGGTTTCTCCTCCCTACTGGATCCTAAGGGTTGACTCCCTCTGAAATCTAGCTCCTTATGAGCTAGTACTTGGTGGGGTCGCCTGCCTCACCACTGGTGGAGTCATCTGCCTCTCTTCATATTATGGCTTATTAATGCCATGTATCTATATTATAACATGCTTGTTTACTGCATAGTTTCTAGGTAGGCCCTTATGGCACTACTGACTCTTCCTGATGATCTCAAGAGTGGTCAAATTAACTATACGGTCATCTTTGGAGCCTTCTACTCCTCACAATTAATCTCCATAAGAGATACTCTTCTTCATATTCTAATTCACAGAGGTGTATACATTCGTGTACACAGTTCTATGTCTCATCTAGAGATAGTTCTAAATCTTTCCCTCCTGCAACCGTCATCATAGCTCCTTCTCAAAGCTATCACCTATGACCTAATATGAAAACATGGTGTCTGGCATTGTTGTCCTGCTTGAGTTTCCTTCTATTGTTCATATGCATGGAAACACAATTGTATAAAATACAAAGTATCCATCCTTTGATGCCTTTAAGTTCTCTTCAGCATCTACTGCATGTGCATAGTGTTTCTTCTTCTCCTTTTCATTTCTATCTGGACATTGAAAGGCATAATATCCTAGCTTCTAGCAACTGTAGCATCTGACCTTTGACGCATCCTTATTGTAACAAGGTCTCTTAGAATTCTTCAGGTTGCCTTCTTCCCTTTTCTTTCTCTTCTTCACTTGGGAAACAAGTGCTTGATTTTCTTCCTCATTAGTCTTTTGTGTCTTGTATATCATCATGGATTCCTCTTGAGTGCAATCTGACCATAACTTGCCAAACTTGGGCAATCTCCTTCTTGCGTAAATTCCTTGGACAAATGGGTCCCATGAGGGAGGGAATCCATTGAATGTGGTGTTCACAAGTTCAACGTCTTCTATTGGATCTCCAATAGTTGCTAACTAATCCTTGATATGTGAGATCCTTGTAAAGAAGTTAGCTATCGTCTTTGACTTGTTCATAGTCACATTTCTGAGTTGATGTCATAGGGTAAGCTTTCGATTGGTGTTTTTGCTTTCATAGAGTCTAGTTATGGAATCAAACATCTCCTTTGTAGTTTTTAGTTCTGATACATTGGGTATCAGGTGATCCTTGATTGAGTCTATCAAGATCATCTTGGCCTTGACCTCATTCTTCTTGAACTTTGCCTTTACTTCTTC
>ML784924.1:1042259-1053992 GCA_009831015.1 Picea engelmannii
ATATATATATATATATATATATATATATATATATATATATATATATATATATATCCCACTTGAGGATTTAGATCTATTTCTTTCTTGGGAGCGTCCTCTTGAAAATAAGAAATCTATGCTCTATCCTTCCATGTTTTTCCACCTCACCTCCTTCGACAACAAGGATGAGACTACATCATCAAAGCTTAAAGTAGTTGCATTAGTACCTATGGATACAACCAAACTATCCCACGAGTTTGGTAAATAGCACAATAACTTGATACAATTATCTTTATCAGAAATATTAATATCAACAGAAAATAATTGACTTACCACAATATTGAAGTAATCCAGATGCTCTATCACCAAGTCTCCATCTTTCATCCTCAGGTTGTACAACTTTTTCTGCAGGAACAATTTTTTTACTAGGGACTTAGACTAATACAAAGACCCTAACTTATCTTATAATGCTTTGGCTATAGCTTCCCCTGACACATTTAGTAATATTGAATCTGAGAGACACAACCAAATTGTGCTCTTTGCCTTCCAATCCAACTTTGCACAGCCTTATGTTGACATTCATATAGGTTCAGTACCTAGATTCACATCAATCCTTTGATCTTTTTCCACCAACAGATCTTCCATATTGAGCTTCCATAGCTAAAAACTTTTCCCATTAAATTTCTCGATCTCTATTTTGAACTACTCACCATTTCATTTCATTCAAGAATCAGTATTGCAGCGCTCCCAATGTAACAAGGTTTATTACAAACCCAAGCCAAACCCCTAACCACAAAGACGCCCCTCTGAGGCCAATAACTACTATGATACCAAATGTAGATTTTAACCTTGTACAAATAATTACTCCAAATGGATTCTCAATAAAACATAAAAGATATAATGGCACACACACACACACACACACACAGATTTTACCTTGGAAACCCAAACAAACAAAACCAACAACTTGTTTAGAGCCACACCTCTAATTCTTTATTCATCTCTCTTCATTGTTTACAATACAAATATATATATTATCTCATGACATCCAAAACCTCTAATCTATTGACCCAGATTAGTAAACAACCAGAATTAGAAAACCATCAACGAAAACCATTAAAAATGGATGCAAAAACCGCCAAAAACAAATTTTGGGGGCTCTGCCCCCTTGTGACCCCCCCCCCTCCCCTCGCATACCTGAGCAACACAATTACTAGGTTTATTTATGCAAAGAATATAACACATGCCCAACAGTGAGATCCAAAGCTAGCAACAACCTACTTAATTCTAGATAAATAGCCATAGGAATCAATAACTTATCTTGAATAAGTTTTTGATCTAAAATGGATCATTATATTTTGGTGCTTTTCTAGGTGGGAAAATTGGAGCTATTTGTTGGATTAATCTTGACTCGGTCATAGAGTAGATAAGATAACCTTAATACAACCACTAATGGGTTTACTGTTGGTGGTTTACAAGCCCATGGTATTGGGAAACCCATGTTATTTGATGTGATGAAGCCTATTTAAAGGCTCAAAGAACTCCATTGTAAGATGTCTCAAATGGCCTAGAATTTGGCCAACTTAGATAAGGTCAATAAATATATATATCTTGAGTGTTGGTTTTCTCAGTTAAGGGTTTTCAGGGTAAGCATTGGCTTTATATGTGTTTGTGGATATTTCTATGTGCATGGCTTTTGTGTTGTATTTAATATTTCTCTCTTAGTTTCTAACATGTGGTATTAGAGCTTGGTAGACCTAGACTCTCTAATGAGAGTGATCTGATGCTAAGATCTGTGGATGGTAAAGTGAGTGTGGAAGATACTCATGCATACAAATTGAAGTGATGGTTCATGGGTTTATAAACCATAGTTAATGGTACATGGAAATGGAGCACTGGTGAAAGCACATAAAGGATGACATCTAAAGAAGTATTCAATGATTGAATGCTTCATTTGGAGTAGAGAGGATTGCAAGAAAAGAAGTAGGTAGATGCTTCAAGCATCATTTTCTCGGGCACAATTGTAATCATGTTTATGGGGTTGATTTTTTATCACATCTAAAATGGCCATATTGTTGTAAGACGTATTTAGGCATGCATACCCCAGGTTTGAAAGTTCACCAATGTAAACTCGAGACGTTGACTTAGGTGATAGAGAGGGGGGGGGTATGTCGTATTCCTGGAAACCTGGTAAATAAAATTTGATGGGGGTAGGTGAATATCCCAAGTCTAGTTTAGAGGGGGCAATGTTGGGTTAATCTTGACTCGGTTATGGAGTAGATAAGATAACCTTGAGACGATCATTAATGGGTTTTCTATTGGTGGTTTATGGGCCCATGGTATTGGGAAATCCATGATATTTGTTGTGATGAAGCCTATTTAAAGGATTGAATAACTAATTTGTAGTATGCCTCAAGCATCCCGGTGTTTGGCTAGTTTGGATAAGGTCAATAAAGATATATATCTTGACTGTTGGTTTTCCCGGTTAAGGGTTTCCAAGGTAAATACTGGCTTTATGTGTGCTTGTTGATATTTCTTTGTGCTTGGATTTTGTGTTGTATTTAATATTTATCTCTTAGTTTCTAACACTATTGGCTTATACGACCCATTTTAAGGGCAAATCCTGCTTTGCTGATTTGGGGTCCACAAACTTTTGGAGCTTGTTTGATTCCTTAAACAATCATTGTTGGGGTCAAAACTTTATGAACACAGTTCTATTGTTTTGTTGTTCTACACAGAGATATTTTCAACAATGTGATGATCACATTAATCAAATTTCATATAAGGAAATTATGTCTCTCACAAGTTGACCTATCTTGTTGACCCCCATGACGCCGAGTGGATGCCACATTAGCTTCCATTACTCACACATGTGGAGCTAGTCACATGTGGACTTTTAAGAATATTCTAGAGGTTCCAAAGACCTAACCCTAATAGGAAGTTGAGGCATGCAAAACCCTAACCCTAAATGACTATCAAGACATGTTAAACATTAGGTCATTAAGATAGGTAGGGGTTCGATTCTTATTGTACCATTTAATGTTCCATAGTAGAATGGAGCATTAGCAGTGAGATATTGAAGTAGAAAAAAGGAATTAGAACTCCATAGTGGGTGCACTTTCTTTGTATTTGCATTCCATAACTAATAAGAAAATAGCAAGGCATGGGCCTTACCTTCTAGCTAGTTTTTTTCCCATGTTTAGTTTTCCTAGGGTATATCTTGTGTTCATCGTGTGGATGGTGTGTTATTTGCTTAGCTTATTTCATTTCAATCTTAGTTTATTTTAGTATTTTGTGTGCTAAGTTAGTAATATTAAATCTAAATCCAATTTAAAACACTACACAATAAGAGATTGAACAATCTTGTAAGATATAAAGTGACAGACTATTCCAATGGAATATCCATTGTAGTTTACAATCAATAATGCTCAAGCAATTGAGGAATATGGATATTGAATATCCAAATCAAGATCTAGTACTAGCTCTAGAAATATAAGATTATTCAACAACATAAGCACATTCTTCTACAAGTAAGTTCTCCCTCAACATCATTTCCACCATCCCTTCCATTTTGAACACTAGAACCATCCCTTCCTGTACTCTAAATTAACTGAGTGGATTCAGATGTTTCACACTAAAAACCTATGCCCCAAAAGTTCTTATCCATGAAACTTCATGGCCTACTAATCGTGAACATTTATGTGTTGATCTTGTGTGTTTTATAGTACATGTTGTAGATTGTTATGTCTTTGATGCATGGACTTGTCAATATAGCATATAGGTCGTGGGCTTTGTGCAAATGGAGGAGAATGTGTGTTGTTCCATGCCTCATCGTACTGTAGGTTCTTTTGCTCCATCGATGTCGGATTTGGTTACTCCCAACCACTAGATTCATCCTATGAGGTGTTATTATTACCATGACATGGAATCTGTGCTAAATTTCAAGAGTGTTCTAGTCACTGAACCGATGAACACCAAATCCATCATTAATGGTGAAGGCCTCTAGTTCACTTCTTAGTGGGATTCAATTATCTGTCAGGTTCAAGCCTAGTAAGGCTAGTAGTCGTTATCTCGTTGCATAATGTAGACTTAGGGTTGTAGTTATTCATTGATAGCCCTATGGGTCTAGGAGCAAGACATTGGTGGCATTGGGTTCTGTGAATTGAACACAAATTCTAGCCTTGTATCTCAAGCTCTTGTATGATCCATATCTAGATCTCAATGTTGTAAATACCTTGTGTGAGATTTCATACACATTTATTGTTTCTATATACATTTATTTATATGTTTATGTTATTTAGTAGGTGTGAATGATGTGTTGCACTAGTGTGTATTTGGGTTGTCAAGTGTAATCCATTTGTGACACTTCTAGGTTACATTTGGTGTTTTTCGTCAAACTAGTATTCATGGTAAGTTCTAACTAAATGTTCTAGTGGAAAGATCCAACATAAAGTGGATTGAATATCATGTAGCCAAGTGTATTCTTACAAGTGTAAGGTGCTAAGTCACAACAGCCTCTGTAGTTCATACATCGAGGGACAAGAAGCTCCAAAACCCTTTGTGTTGAATTCGGTCTCTTATTGTTCAATGTGTGGTGGGAATAAGTGATAAGGGAATGAAGGAAGGCATGCCACAAATAATATCTTGTGAAGGAAATCAAGCCACATATAATAACTTTCTTTCTAGTCGGAGCCACAGATAATCAATTTATAGGAAGGTAGGCAGGCCAGGGATAACATAATACAATAGATAAGGACATTATCGGTTTCTCTATTCTATTATATATATTATACTGAAAGAAAGAAATATTACATCAGTTATACTCTACTTAGATGTTAGCTCCTCACAAGATTACACTATGTGTCTCAAAGATGATCCTCTTTTATTCAGATCCCAAGCTCTGATACCATGTCAATTTTTCACATGCAAGTCTATGTGACTAATTTTCATATCTGAAAATTGCTTCCTAGTGAACTGATAGTAAACCCTAGTTGTTATCACTAAACAATTTTACATTGAAAATAATTAACTGAAAATATATGCGGCGGAAACAACAAGATCAGAGGTGAATCATCAACACATGGGACACAATTTTTGTTTTGTAATATTTTCTCAAATTCAAAAATGCAGAGGGAAAAACTAGCCCTCCCAGCTGACACCCAACTGACACAAATATTCACCAAATATGAGGACAAAACCAGTCCTCTCAAATCACAAATATCAACAAATACCTAAGAAAAATCCAACTCGCAAATTTGTTGTAGACCACTTGTATGGTCTGCTGATGTCATTTGTACGACTATTGACGCCAGCTTGTATGGACCTGCTCCTACCTAGAAAGCATGTATAGATGTGCGCGATTCACCTTACTGCAACCAGCATACATACACGATTTTTCCTTACTGTAGCTAGCGTATATGTGACTGTGCCCACTGTAACTTGCGTACATATCTTATTTGTCCCACTACAACTCGTGTACAAGTACGGAAAAATTTCATACGATTCATTTCACATGTGCAACCTTTTTCCTTCTTCGGATCTCTCTCTCTTAGGCCATATTTCTAGACTTGCATAATTTCCCTTGCTAAAATCACCAATCCTCCTAGCACAAATGTTCACTCACTTATGCTAACTCCATGTCGCAATGTGATTATGAATTGTCACAATGACCTCTCTCCTTTATATACAAGTCTTAAGGGTCATCATAGGGGCCCCTCCACAAGTCAACATCAAATTAGAATTTCTTGTGGGTGTAAATCCCCAACACAAACCCACAAAACCCATCACCAAACCCCCAAGCCCCCAGCTGAAAATACAAGGGGGTTTTCACCAAACAAAAAGTCCATTGTGGTTCCCACGATGATTCCCACGTGACCGACACCTAGGGCACCTGTGGGAATGCCTCTCGATGCTACAAAAGCATCAGCACATCCACTATCAATGTACCATTGGTTCCCTTCATTTTGAGCATAAAGTACAAGTCCACATTCTTTCTTCTTCAGTTTTTCTTTATTCCTTTTCCACACTCTGGTGTATTCTTATCTATGCTTGGTGAGAACATCTTCTTCCCTGTTTTTTTAGGAGACTTTATCATGCTATTTCTACATTCACGTGTTATGTGCTTGTAGTTATTGCACTTATAACATTTAGTATCAAGTAGAGGAGCAAATGAATTATAGTTTATGTGCAAACCCATGAGAACTTCTAGTTTTGTTGCTCATATAATCATCCTTTGTAGTTTTGTAAGAACCTTTATTTCTATCTCTCACATGATCAGTTCTTCCATAAGCTCTACAATCTATTGCTTTATGACCAAAATTGTTGCGATAAAAACAATAGCCAAGAAAGAGGTACTCGTTTGTGAAAGGTCTTCATGGTGGAACAACTCTTCTGAACACGTTCTTCTAAGAACAATCAGGTTTCCGTTGGTCATCATTTCTTTTCCTGGTGTTGCTTTCGTTTGTGGTGGAGCCTTTGAGAATATTAACATAGCTTTCAGGCTTTTCTTCATTTTATTTTTCTGATGGCTTTGTGACTTTAATGCTTGCATCTCCCTTGATGGTATTTTGTTTATCGTCATAGCTGACACCTGTCTTGATAAATGGTGACCTTTGGAAACTGAGAATATTATCTAATATTTTAGTACTCTTTCCAAAATTCAAGCTTCTATTCAACTAGTTAGTTTTTCTCTCTAGTTCCTTTCTTAAGGAAACTATTTCAACTTCTAGCTTCTCACAATTTTCTTCCTTTTCTTTCAGTTGTCTTCTCACCACTTCTTCTATCCTCTTTGCCTCTTCTAGTTGAGTCTTTAGGGTAATAAATGTCTTCTTTGTTACTTCAAGATCATGATCCTTATTTTCATGTTTCTGCAATTTCTTCTTCTAGTTTATATTCTCTTCCTTAAGTCTGTCTATTTATTTTAAGGCACTAACAAGTTCTTCTTCAAGATTCACTTCCCCGTCAATGTCTATTTCTTATTAATCTTCATTTTCTTCATCAACGAGTTTTTGTCTCCATGCTTATGGAGAGATATTCTTCTTTATCATCACTATCTTCCCTTTCTTTGGATTTTCTAGATCCTACTTTTATTTTTCTCACAACTTGTGCTTCGATTCTGTCATTGACTCACAGCAGGAACAATCACCGGATTTATCTTCACCAGATATCTCTTCATAAATTTTTCGTAGCTCGTCCCAAATTTGTTTAGCTATTGTACACTTCATTACCTTGACAATCTCATAATCTAGTAGGCCACTCAAGATGACCCCTATCTTTTTTTCATTATTTTCACTTGACTCCTTCCCAACTTTATCTCTATAACCTGTTGTGACTAATTCCCAAATATCAAACCCCAAGGGCTTGCAAATATATCCTCATTATTATACTCCATGTTTCTTTGTTCCATCTAACAAAGGAGCTCTAATTGTAGGACGACCTTCCTTACAATCCATATGTGCTCAAGATCTGCCTTCCAATGGTTAAATTGTTTTTGAAGGAACCCACTCTGATCCAAATTGTTGAGTTTATGCTTATGCTCAGGGGGGGGAGGCGAATTGGTATACAATACTTTTTACTTTAATTAATCATTCATTAATCTATCATTAGATGAGAAACAATAATCACATATAAACTCAAATCACAATGCATAGAGTTTAATGTGGAAACCCTTGCGAGAGAAAACCACAAAAACTTATCTTTTATAAATGTATGTAGGCACCAACCCACTGTTATAAATATTGTAGGCACCAACCTATTATTACAAAGATTGTAGGAACCAACCTATTGGAGACACCAATCTCCTTAGTTGAGCACCAACTCATTAAGATGTAGGCACCAACCTACTGGAGAGACGAATATCCTCAACTGAGCACCAACTCAACAAGATATGTGTAGACACCAATCCACGATCTTCATACACATAATACTTCTGACTTCACCTGCATGATTCATTCCACAAACAATCCTTCAAACCCTAATAGGCCTCATGGCATCATTCCCATAATGTAATCATCAATGGAAACATTCACTCACGACAATATCCACTAAAGGCAACATCCAATCACAACAACATCCACTAACGGAAACATCTAGTCATGGAAACATTTGCTCAAAGAAACATCACAACCTCATAGCACTGTATGCAACAACATCACAACCTCACGAGAACATCACAACATTATAACATACCTTGCGAATAAGAAAAACCTTAAGAGAATCCCTTAGACTTCTCTTGCACACAAGAAATACACCCCAACACCTTTAACGCACCTTGGACTTGATCTCTTGTTTGGTTGCACTAAAAATGTGATATTCTATCTTATATTTATAGTAATTTTATCCCTGAAAGACTCGTTAAGCCGACCTCAATTTTTTGGCTAGGTTGTCGGATGAAAAAATTCATATCTCCTCATTCCTAGGGAGTTAGAGGGACTTCCATATACCATTGGAAAGGTCTTGGAATAATCTTTCCAACCATGTAAGTTGTGCTCCCATTTGAGTTAGGTATGCATGGTAAAAATGCCTCCAAAGATAGGGTATCAAAATTGACCAGAAATAATACTTTCAACAATCTCCATCTTGCAATCTTTATCTTGGACATCTTGTGGGCTCCCACTATCTTTTACATTAATGACAACAATATTTCCAACAATAAGATGTTGGTTTTTCAAATAGGCCTGGACTATTGCTATAGTACCCAAGCATGCATATTATTGAAATTACCAACTGGTTGTTAATTCACTCCTAGTTAATGTAGATGAAGCATATCACCAACACACGGTGGTTGAAAAGCCATATGCCTCAATTAGTTAGGAGACATTTAAAATGTTTTAGGTTTCCTCTCGTCCCTGTGCAAGTAGATTCATGGGAAGCTGAAAAAACCAAATTCAAAGAAACTAAGATTATGAGGTACCTAATCAATCTTTCTAAATCACTCTTGCATCCACTCGTTTTCAATGTAGGATTGGTGATGGTTGCTACTATGCATGTTATTGGAAGTCTATGATTCAGCGACAGTGACTCATGTCAATACTTCCATGAGTTGCTCAAGCTTTCATGCTTAATTTCTATTGATTTCTTCTTGAATAAACAAAGGGGATAAATTGGGTTCCCTTGAAAACAAATGTATTTGATTTGTTGCACTGATTGATCATCACATCAATTTTATCTTTGTTAGATGTTGCTACTAATATTTTAATGATTTCATTATCAATTGAAAATAATAGTTATTGGGTGACAAATTTGTTGGTGAGAGTCAAAATCCATCAAGTAGTTGTGTGAAAACTGGAACAACAAGCAACTACAGGAATATGATTTTGTGATTATTATGCTTTCCCATAAATTCTTTGTTATCAATAAATAAATTTAATTCATTCCAAAATTGTTTTATGTAAAAACATTAATTTTCAAAAACAAATGCAAAATAAAATTTATATAAAAAAATTAAATACAAATTTAGTATTTCCCATATAATTGGAGTGATTCAGTTTAAATATTAAAATTTAGTATTTCCCATATAAGTGGAGTGATTTAGTTTAAATATTAAAATTTTTATTTAGTATTTTCCCATATAAGCAGAACTATTAAATTTAAATATTAAAATTTTAAATGATGGTAAGGACTAGCTAGATAGCACCTTATCCTTGTTTGTCTAGATTCTATATATGTCACTCTATTATCTAGGTGATTTCTTGAATAGAAGGTTTATTGTTCATAGTAAGATTAGGGAAAAATTAATATGTGACGGGGGAAGGTAATAAAATGTAAGAGGATATGTGAGGTGTATATATGAAGACTTCTTATTTATTTATTTAGATTATATGTATGTGTCATTCTACTATCTTAGAATTTGGTTGAGATGATAAAAAAAAAATCAATGTCGTGGAACCTTATCATTGTTAATGTGTAAGAAGTTTACCTAAATCACATTAAGATGCATCACTAGGATTTGTTCTTTCACGTTGTTTCTCATTTAAACAAGGAATTAGAAAACATTGAAATGCATGCTCTACTCATTTATTTCTAATAACTCCCACTTCCAAACTCTTAATATGACCCTCTCTCTTTAATAAATGGTAATGTAACATGGTATGATCTATAAGTATAAGTTTCGTTAGTAGCATCATATCAAATTTATCTTTAATAAATAGTCATGTAACATGGTATGATTTATAAGTTTCGTTACTAGCATCATATCAAATCTCTAATCAGTGAAAAATGGAGAGATATACAAACTTTTGATTCATAGAGTGTTGTTGAGATTTTCATGCTATTTGAATCCAAGTCTAACATAAGTAATTAAGGATGATATTTCTCGTACAAACCACCTTACATATTTACAATGATTGCTTATTTTGGTTGTGATTTCACAACTCACTTTCCTATGATGTCATAGATAACACGAGCTCCTTCTTGCCTCATGATATGTGTTCATCCCCCAATTCGTTTTGGCATTCCCATTTACCCAATTTGGGGTATGATAGTTATGTATGTATGCAAGTTGTTATTAATAGTCCCATTTCGCCCATTGCAAGTGAGGTGTTCATGTATTAGAGGAGAGACTTATGAATCATCCTCGGGTGGGAAACTTCACAAATAAGCTACCATTGAGGTCTAGGTCCCATCATATGCTCATTCCTCAGGTATGGGTTTTTAATGAAAGCTTCCACATTATTTGTACGTTTCCACTCCTTCATTTCTCATTTCTACCTAATGGTCTACAACAAACTTTAGTCTTATTTAGTTTGAATGTTTTTGTGGTAATGTGACAAATGAAAGCAAGAATAAAGTTGTTGTCCATTGCAAACAAAAACAAGGAGAAATTTTTTATTCACCTTGTACTTGTCATTTTGTTCTAGATTATTAGTGATATATGTTCTTTAGCTTCTTTGATTCACCCTAACAAGTATTGATTTATGTGTATGGAGACAACCTCCACATCTTTCCAGATTGGAATTGTTAGAAGAAATGGTAAACAACACTATTGCATCGAATCGCCTCATGCTTATCCATGCACTCGTAATGGTACATGATATTTCCCTTAGCAAACATTCTAATGTTATTGTGAAGGTAAAGTACTGGGACAGTGTGTAAGAACATGAAAATATTTGTGGTTTGGTGACATGATTAATATTGTTTAGAACAAAGCATGGAAATGTAAGTTGAGCGTTAAATGGTTTAAGTGAAACTACAAAATAGGACACACATACAATACTTCGTAGGAGATGGCTTCTAATACTAAGAGTGATATGGTTGCCCTTGTTAAGGAATCCATTACATTTAGCGAAGTCATTGAGTTTCAAATTTGGCATATTCAAACTATGCCATGTCTTATGCCACTCTATAACTCACTTTGATATAAGGTACTTGTTCATTTACCAATTTGACGAGCCCTTATTTCTCTTCAAAAGTATCAGGAGCAATGTTATAACAAAATAACTTGTCAATTACAAGTTTTATAGCAAAAACTGGGCATCTTCAATATTGCATAATCGATGCTCAAACAATTAAATTTTGTTTAGAAATTGCATATTAGTGCCCAAACAATGATTTAAATGGATACCCAAATTATGAAAATGGTTACTCAAATATCAAAATTGTGTATTCAAGGTTCGCAGGAATATTATGAGGGAACTCTATAAATTGATGCAAATGCACAACTTGGTAGAAAACTCAATACATAAGATGGTCTTTGTAGATTTGAAGATTCCAAAGCAACAATATTCATTCATAGCATCGCCACCACCCTTACTACGT
>ML784924.1:1057805-1079167 GCA_009831015.1 Picea engelmannii
TTACACAATATCATTCAACTCCTATCTGCCAAGCAATATCAGATTACAACGAGTATATACTATAAATTATGCATTGAAACCACTTAAAACCCATAATAATGGTCTCCATAAAATAAAGAGCCAAATATTTTTTTCCTCAAGGGCTCTTGCACCCAAACCCCCAGCCAAGGTCAGGACTGTGGGCCTGCAAAAACGTGCTGAGTTGCACAGTCTATACCTGCAAAGAATACATCTCATCCAACATATATCAGGAAGTCCATGCGGTTACTTGGAGATTAGTGTAGAATGTTGACATGTATAATGTTTGGATGAATGGAATCTTTTTAATAGCATGTACCAACTAGTCTTAGCATGGCAAGCATCAATTGTTTATGGGTATTTATTGGGCCTCGATGTTTCCATTCGGTTATCATGCGTTCATTTTGAAATTCAATGGATACGCTAATAGAACTTAAACAATTACAATGTTAAGCGGCATGGTCACAAACGGTAAACCCATAGTCACAAGATATGACTGTTTTCAAAATTTATATTGGATATTGTATATTATTAAGGGTTCATTTGTTTGACTATTTCAATGGATATGTTTACACAATTCAACCACCAAGAATGGCAATCCCATGGTTACAAGATAAGTCAGCTAATTGTGTTCGCTTTTATGTTTGAATCTTTGTTGTGTACTAGGACTGATTGATCAAAGAAAGCTTTCTATACGAGTTTCATTGACCACTTTTAGTTACCTCTGGACATTATCATAATCTCTTTCTTCATTTGTAGTAAATAGAATTTCCAAAGTATGAATAGATTTTAAGTATTGTTGGTGAAGTTCAAAACAAGTTTACTAAACTAACAGATCATGCTCTTCTCACTACATATTGTCAAGAGAGAAGAGCTATTCTACTGAGTAAGCCTGTCCAAATTCTTAAAATGGTATGACATTATGAATTGTCTAAATAGAGATATTCTTTGGAGTTAGATATTTACCGAAACAAGTCCACTTGGATAACTATTAAAACGGGATAACAGTTGAGTAATATATACAAATAATTAATTACATATAATCTGAATACTCTTTACATTTGGACTCTATCATATAGAGTGTATAGGTTGTTATTAGATCTAACTTATTCCAAATACAAAAGGATAGGTTGAGAGAATATCTCAACAACACACCAAACAAGGATCTCACAAATCCAATTCTCAAACAAACTCCTAAGAATAAGATCACAGAGAGATTGACTCTACTTCTCAATACATTAGAAAGCATATTAGATAAGTAGGAATTATATATTCCATCACTCTCCCTTAATGACTACTTATCTAAATATTTATGTAGTCATATCTTCATCAGTGACGGGGCTTCAATCTTTCAAACTTTCTTCTGCTTCCTCTTGTACCTGCATCTGATTTTTGGTGTCCATATAAAAAACAATCCATCTACTGGAATACATGGGTCATCAATCGTTGTAACCACCAGTTCTCTAGAAATGCTTTTCAACTACATGGTTTATCAACATATTAAGCTCTCCCTTAATAACTTGGCCCATCACATTCTTAGGTAAATCCATTTCACATTCCCCCCTTGAATCGAAGATTCAATTTCTTCGACTCCACATCCTCTCTAAGCATAAGAGGATAACTATGTGCAAATCTTCAACACAATACGTATGCCTGAATAGCAGGGCTTACAACAAACATGGGAAACTAACTTGCCTATGATGAGGCAATACAACTTGGACCAAAAAATCCTGGGGTGTCGGGTACAACCGCATCCCCTACAACAGTTTAATCAAGTACAAAATGTTGGAATACTGAGAGGGGGGGTGAATCAATATTATCCCTTTTTATCAATTAGCAGTTATTTTTTCTATTTTATTGATTACCACAATAAATCAACAATGAATTGCATGCAAAATCAATTATAAAAATATATTTAACAGGGATTACAAGGTTTTATAAAGAATAGTGAAGGACACCAATCCTTTTTAGAGCATCAACTCTATGAGACACCAATCCCCTTCTTCAAGGCAGCAATCCAAGGAAGCACCAACTCCCTTAAATTACACTTTAAAGGATATAAATCCTTCCGTGCTCCTCCCTTCCACCCTCACTTCATAAGAATCATCAGTTCTTTTTCTTAGACTTTGTTGTTGTTTTGATCTTCTGATATGGACTACATAGACCATTTCTTCTCACCACTCTTTCTTGTTTATATACTCTTCCAACTGGTGTGAGCTATAAAACATTGTGTCCCTTTGTTTGGACCATTGCACCTCTTCATTTTAACATTCACAATAATCATTATTATTATTCAAACATTATTGTTAATTATTTAATTCAGTGAGATTGTTTTTCGTAAATCAATCACAGATATGGATCGATTTATTTTTAACTCGATTCCATGTCTCTGCATATATTGCAAAAATCGAGTTCTGCAAAGGCGCTTCCTTCAAACCATGTACATGTGACCAACAACGCAAAACCACGGGCTTATTAACTAAGCGATGTACCCAACATCTTATGGCTTATATGTTTGTAACCCATGACCGAGGGTTGGAACCAAGTCCTTTGGTGCTTCGTCCTTCGGGAATTCAGGGCTTTGCAACCTTCCAAACCTCCCGAAGAAGATTTCACCGAAGTGTGTATACGGTATTCACTTGCAGATCGAACGTTCCATATTTAATCTGCTGTGATCGGACGATCCTTATTTATCTAGAGGCTTTAATCACAATCGACGACCATGACTTAATCAAGAGTTGAGATGAACGGTTCTCTTTCATTTTCGAACTTCAGCTATTCGTGGCTCCTGGACTCTGAAGTAGCAATTCCTCCTAAGTACCTACCGAATAAGTCATAAAGCGGTGGTGATCGCTTGATGTCGGTTAACACTTCTACTTACGCTATCCTTCCACTATGCTTGATCTTCGGTTGAGAATGCTCTTGAAGTTATCTTAGATCAACAATCAGTGTTGACTTCGGCCTTCGGTGCTTTGGGTGACTTATCCTACACAGGCCTTCAATCTTCTGGAGTTCATTTCGCCGAAGTAGATTGGATGGTTGGATTTTACTTGCACGATGAACAGTTCTCATTCATCTCGGAACTTCGGGACTTAAAGCATTTTTTGGTGGTGAAACTCCCGTAGTGATGTAACTTGTTGACGTCACTGCTGACTTGGCACTGGCCGAGTGGCTGCCATGTGTCACCTAGATTCGTGACTTTCGTAACCTAAAGTGTCATCTGGACCTAGACACTTGTCACCATCTGATTGCGCCACGTGTCCTTTCACCATCTGATTGCGCCACGTGTCCTTGCTGACATGGTCTGTTGACGTGGATATCTTGATGTGTGTGCTACGTGTCTTCACTTCGTGACTTCAGAACTTTTGCCTCCGGGTGAATTTACATGTTCTCAACCCATTCTCGCCGAAGTGGTCAACGCCGAATTTGACCACTATCCTGATCCAACAGTCATCATGTATTATGCAGATCTGATGGTCCTCATTTACTTCGGGACTTCAGGGCTCCGACCTTCGTCTTTGCTTATCGTATCCTTCCACTTTATATAGATCGGACGATCAATATGACTCCCAAAATATTTCTCAGATCGGACAACTCATGTTCTCTTCGAAACATTTGCGGCTTACATTGTCCTTCCACTTTACTTGATCCAATGGTTGATATATCATGCGAAGTGTTTCTTGGATCGGGCGACTCATGTCCACTTCGGGACTTCGGCCTTCGGGTAATCTTACCCATTTTGGGCTTCTTTTCTCTGGAGTAGTCAGTGTCGGGGTTGATTGTTGTTCTACTCAACTTTAATCCAATGGCTAAGAAATCTTCCGAAGCTCCTACTTCAGATCTGTCCGTTGAAATCTAATTCTTCTAACTTCCCCTCGATCTGACGGTCCTAATTTTTCCCGAAATCTACATCAACAGACAAGATCATTTTCCTTCTTTACGCAGGTTTCCTCTATGATCCAACGGTCGGGTTTGCACCTGAATTCTAGATTAATGGATCTCGTTGCTTGATTTTTTCTAAAGGTTTCCCTTGTTCAGTAAGCTTTTCTCCCGTGGGATTTCTGCAGCGCCATCTCTCTTGAACTTTGATCATAGGATCATTGTTGATCCTATCGTGATCAACAATAATCACGAATTGCTTCACCCTTACGGTGATTTTCTGTTGTCAATCTTTAGTATACTTTTTCTCCTGAGATTAACCTTGCTGCTCTGCTGCATTCTCTTTTCATCATTGTCCCTTCATTACACATGGACAGAGCTTATTGGCAATCCTGACATTAATGCTAAGTGTATAATTGTTCATGATTGATTCATGTTGCTATCATAACAACTTATCATGACTTTCGACATCAATGACAACATATCAATGGCAATATGTCCAACAATCTCCCCCTTTGTCATTGAGGGCAACACACTAACTTCATACACAAACTCCCCCTGTGATGATGATTTTCTCCTATGAAGTTACTCTCCCCCTTTGACATCAATGGCAAAGGGTTGCTCCCCCTATGATTAATCTATGTATGTATGTATTTTGCTGACCATAATCTGAACTCGGGTAACTCCCCCTGCAATCATGCTCTACCTGCCATAATTGAATGACTCCTCCTGTCAAATATTCTTTCTCTCTACTTCTAACTTCTCTTCCCCTTTTGTTTCTAAAGGGGTAGTTCTTCTTGACAAGATCTCTCCTCCTGTTATTTCTAGAGGATGCCATGTATACTACTATATACATCCTATTGTTTCCGTTGTCGATACTGTTGTCCTATTGGAACACTGTGCAACTAAAGCTTATACTTTTCAAACGACCTTTCAACCCGTCCATTGCTACTCATTGATCTCTAACCGGATGTATCCATCTTTATCCTAGATGTTTTTTTATTGTACACTGCTTTTAAAGTCATCCGATAGACTTTATATTTTGTTTGCCACATGACTTGGCTTGCTGATAGAATGTAATCTATTCAACTATAATTGATCTAGTTATCCACTTATAACCATTTTGAGACCAATACATAACATGTACTGTTCCTGAGCAGATGAAGACCTGCAATAAACTATGTCAGATCTTGCATAGAGATATATCATCAAACCATGATGCTTTCAATGATCCTATTCATTTTTATGTGCTTCAATGTTCATAGGAGCATCAACAAGAATGATTTTATGTCTTCCCTGATTTTTCCTTCCCTTCTTTGTTTTTAATTTTTCTTTGAGGAGTTTCAGTGGATCATTAAAATAGGATTGAAAAATTTATGAGATAATCATCACTCAATTCTTCTGGTTGTTCTACTGTTGAAGATTCATCATCAACGTCACTATTATGTGCATCATAAGTTTTTTTATCCTTGTTTTGAGAATATTCCTTTATTAATTTTCATTTGTTGAGTAATGGATAATCTTCTTCTATGACATTATCAAGTTTTGGAATTGTGTCAGATTTTTCTTTAGGGGTTTTCATGTCTTGAGTTTGATCTACTTTATAGCTTTGATTATTATATTCTTTATTAGAAGTTTTACCCACCGATCTCTTATTATTAACTTTATCAATTTCAGGAGCAATATTTTCATCATCTTTCTTGTTTGATACTTCAGATATTATTTTCCATATCTTCTTATTATGTTTGTTAGGGTTTCTTGTTTTTAGGGATTGCATTGGTAATCTACATTCTCTGGTTTTATGACCATAGTTGTTGCATTTTTTACATTCAATATTGAAGTTTTTCAAAGGACAAAATGAGTTATAGTTTCTCTTCTCTGTCATGTACTTATTGTTCTTAAATCTTTGGATATTTCTACGATTGTATTGTCCATATGCTTTGCAATGTACTGCCTTATGTCTAAAATTATTGCGAAAGTAACAGTATCCAATAAATAGATGTTTAGGGGTATTTCTTCTGGTGATTGTTCTCTTCCTGTCATTTTTTACTTTAGTAGGGAATGTTGATCTTTGTTTATGTGGAACAATGTTCGATGGTATCATATTTGCCATATTATATTCTCTTCTTAGGGATCCCTTTAGAGCATTTGCATAACTAATTGATCTTTTGACAGATCATTGGGATGTAGAAGTTGAGTCTTGGGTGTATCCCAAACCAGTCTTGTTGTTTGGTGATCTTTGACTACTGAGAATTTCATCCAAGATCTTTGAACTATTTCCAAATTTTGATCTCTTCTTTTCTTTCTCAAGTTCACTTTTTAGCAGCTTAATCTCAGCTTCTAATTTCTCACATGCTTGTTTTTTATCACTAAGTTGTTTTAAAATGACTTCTTCAATTTTATTAGCTTCCAAGAGTTGGGATTTTAAATCATTGATGATCTGCTCTGATTCTTTGATAGTTCTTAATGCATCTATTTCTTTTGCTTGATGTGATTTTTCAAATTCTTGAAGTTGTGCCCTAAGTAGCTTGTTCTTCCTTTTATACTTTCTTAGTTTCTCTAGAGCACTAATCAGTTCAACTTCTAGGTTCACTTCTTCAAATTCAGAAAATTTTCCATCATCTACATTATTATTTTGAGTGTTCATTCCCATAAATAGAAGTTTTGAATCTTCATCTTCACTTATGTATGAAGAGTTGATGTTTTCTTTAGAGTAGAAGTTTTTCTTTTTCTTATAAAAAAAAATTTGTATTGGTTTTCTTGGTTGTGAACTTCTTCATCATTTTCCTCCTGCATGGGATAGGGACATTTGTTAGCAAAGTGTCCAATTCTGTCAGAGTTGAAACATTTGAAAGGTAACTTTCCTTTATATTTTCCAAATCCTTTATGGAGTTTCTTTATAAAGTTGGTCTCTTCTACATCTGATATATCTGATAACTTATCATTGCTCTTTTGCTCCTGCCTCATTTTTTGTTTTAGATGCTTTAAAGGTTGTTTCACCTTTTGTTGGTTTATCATTTCCTGTTCTCATTTCATATGCTGTAAAAATTCCATGAAGTTGATCAACTGTGAGTGTGTTTAGATCGGATCTATCTTCAATTGTAGAAATATTTGCATCATATATCATAGATAATGATCTAAGTACTTTTTGCACAATAGGTTTATCTATAAAAAAAAATTCATGTCTCTTTGATCGAATTAACCACTTCATCTACCCTATGAAGGTACTCAACAATATTTTCTTCTTCTTTCATTTTCAGATTTTCAAACTGAGTTCTAAAGGTCTGTAGTTTGTCTTCTCTGACTTTGTCACCTCCTTCATATACAACCTCCAATTTGTCCCATATTTCTTTGGCCGATTTACAATGCATAACCTTTACACAGATAGAATTTGTCAACTCCCCTAGAATTGCATTAACTACTCTTGAGTTGTCATTACAGATTTTCTTTCCTGTAGCGTCTTTGGGTGGAGCAGTTGGTGCAGCGTAACGATCTACAACAGATTGTCAGATATTAAAACCAAGAGCCAACATAAAGCTTTTCATTCTTATTTTCCATAGAGCATTGCCTCCTCCATTGAGCAATGGTGTTTTGTTGTTAGACATTCCCTCTTGTTGATCCATTTTCATGATCTACCTTCTAGTTGTTAGACTGTGTTGAAAGCACCCGCTCTGATACCAATTGTTGGAATACTGAGAGGGGGGGGTGAATCGGTATTATCCATTTTTATCAATTAGTAGTTACTTTTTCTTTTTTATTGATTACCACAATAAATCAACAATGAATTGTATGCAAAATCAATTATATAAATATATTTATCAAGAATTACAAGGTTTTATAAAGAATAGTGAAGGACACCAATCCTTTTTAGAGCGCCAACTCTAGGAGACACCAACTCCCTCGATTTTAGGGCACCAACCCTAGGAAGCACCAACTCCCTCGATTTTAGGGCACCAACTCCCTTAAATTACACTTTAAAGGATATAAATCCTTATGTGCTCCTCCCTTCCACCCTCACTTCATAAGAATCATCAGTTATTCTTCTTGGAATTTGTTGTTGTTTTGATCTTCTGATCTGGACTATAGAGACCCTTTCTTCTCACCACTCTTTCTCGTTTATATACTCTTCCAACTTGTGTGAGCTATAAAACATTGTGTCCCTTTTTTTGGACCATTGCACCTCTTCATTTTAACATTAACAATAATCACTATTATTATTAAAACATTATTGTTAATTCTTTAATTCAGTGAGATTGCTTTTCGTAAATCGATCACAAATATGGATCGATTTATTTTTAACTCAATTCCATGTCTCTGCATATATTGCAGAAATCAAGTTCTGCAGAGACACTTCCTTCAAACCATGTACATGTGACCAACAACGCAAAACCACGAGCTTATTAACTAAGAGATGTACCCAGCACCTTATGGCTTATATGTTCGTAACCCATGACCGAGGGTTGGAACCAAGTTCTCCGGTGCTTCGTCCTTCAGGAATTCAGGCCTTTGCAACCTTCCAAACCTCTCGAAGCAGATTTCGCCGAAGTGTGTATACGATATTCACTAGCATATCGAACGTTCCATATTTAATCTTTTGTGATCGAACGATCCTTATTTATCTAGAGACTTTAATCACAATCGAAGATCATGACTTAATCAAGAGTTGAGATGAACAGTTCTCTTTCACTCTGAAACTTCGGCTATTTGTGGCTCCTGGACTCTAGAGTAGCAATTCCTCCGAAGTGAGTACCTACCGAATAAGTCATAAAGCGATAGTGACCGCTTGATGTCGGTTAACACTTCTACTTACGCTATCCTTCCACTATGCTTGATCATCGGTTGAGAATGCTCCCAAAGTTATCTTAGATCAATGATCAGCATTGACTTCGGCCTTCTGTGCTTCAGGTGATTTCTCCTACACAGGCATTTAATCTTCCAGAGTTCATTTCGCCGAAGTAGATTGGATGGTTGGATTTTACTTGCACGATGAACGGTTCTCGTTCATTTCGGAACTTCGGGACTTTGAGCATTTGCTTGTGGTGAAACTCCCGAAGTACAAACTCTCGGAGTGATGTAACTTGATGATGTCACTGTTGACTTGGCATTGGCCGAGTGGCTACCACGTGTCCATCTGGACCTGGACACTTGTCACCATCTGATTGTGCCATGTGCCCTTGTTAACGTGGATCTCATGATGTGTGTGTTACGTGTCTTCACATCGTGACTTCCGAACTTCGGCCTCCGGGTGAATTTACATGTTCTCAACCCATTCTCGCCGAAGTGGTCAACGTCGAAGTTGGCCACTATCCTGATCCAACGGTCATTAGGTATTCTTTAAATCTAATGGTTCTCATTTACTTCGGGACTTTGGGGCTCCGACCTTCGTCTTTGCTTATCGTATCCTTCCACTTTATATAGATTAGACAATCTATATGACTCTCGAAATATTTCTCCGATCGGACGACTCATGTTCTCTTCGGAACATTTCTGGCTTACATTGTCCTTCCACTTTACTCGGTCCAACGGTTGGTATATCATGTGAAGTGTTTCTTGGATCGGATGAATCATGTCCACTTTAGGACTTTGGCCTTCAGGTAATCTTATCGGTTCTGGGCTTCTTTTCTCTGGAGTATTCAAGGTCGGGGTTGACTGTTGTTCTACTCAGCTTTAATCTAATGACTAAGATATATTATGAAGCTCCTGCTTCAGATCTGTCAGTGGAGATCTAATTCTTCTGACTTCCCCTCGATCTGACGGTCCTGATTTATCCCAAAATCTACATCAATGGACAAGATTATTTTCCTTCTTTACGCAGGTTTCCTCTATGATCCAACAGTCGGGTTTGCATCTAAATTCTAGATGAATGGCTCTCGTTGCTTGATATTTTATAAAGGTTTCCCTTGTTCAGTAAGCTTTTCTCCAGTGGGATTTCTGCAGTGTTATCTCTTTTGAACTTTGATCATATGATCATTGTTGATCCTATCGTGATCAACAATAATCAAGAATTGCTTCTGCCTTAAGGTGATTTTCTTCTGTCTATCTTTAATATACTTTTCCTCCTGAGATTAACCTTGTTGCTCTAATGCATTCTCTCTCCATCATTGACCCTTCATTACACATGGACAGAGCTTATTGGCCATCCTGACACTAATGCCAAGTGTATAATTGTTCATTATTGATTCATGTTTCCATCATAACAACTTATTGTGACTGTTGACATCAATGACAATATGTCCAACACAAAAAACCACACACAAATTATCATAACTCCAAATCCCTTTTACATCATTTCATTATTGACCATTACATACATAACCACTTATACCATTAAGGGAAGCTTCACACAACGTGAATGACATAACTATGCACACCTTCAAACAAAATTGTACACAACTTGAATCACATAACTGTGAGTCCGACGGAATGGGCATGTACACCTCACTTCGCTATAACACAATCAACGTAGAAATCAACGCATCTAGACAACAACATCCTTTGGGACAACAACAACATCCTTCGGGACAACACATAATCGATACTCTCTTCCTCTTCGGTTGGCAACTCCTCAAAACACAGTTTCCTAATTTCAATCCATATTATACTGCCATACGTAGAAACGCCCGTCCAATCAACGATTGTTTAGCACACAACAACAATCACAACCTCAACAATCTTACTCACAAGTGCAACAGTTCCAACAATCTACACAGTGTTAAATTTTAGAGCTTGATTTAATATGTGAATTATTTCTTTAGTTTCTTCAACAATTTAAACATAATTTAATTTATATATCAGCAAAATGTATATTCGAAATGATGAACAAAATTAGAAGAGGTACTCAAATAGAATCTCACACATGCACAAGAATTTACCCCGGGGAAACCTTATACAGGGAGAAAACTCTAGCAAACAATATTCCTTTATTGCAAATAATATGTAAGATCAATTACAATAATCCACCATGAGAAGTACCCAACTGTCAGACCAGCAAACAACAAGCCTTTACTGACTTTTTCGGTTTATATAAACAACACTATTTGTTGTCCTCTATTATTGATATAGACAACACTGTTTGTTGTCCTTTATTGCTGATATACACAACAATATTCGTTGTCCTTTACTATAGAGATACACAACAATATTCGTTGTCCTTACACAACAATGCATGTTGTCCTTTACTACTGATATACACAACAATATTTGTTGTCCTTGCACAACAATACATGTTGTCCTTTATTGTTGATATACACAACAATATTCGTTGTTCTTTACTACAGAGATAGCCAACACTATTTGACTCCTTCATTGCCATGTCTCCTACACTTTGCGTTGCATAACAATGTGTGTGGAAGAGGAGGTTGATCTCTGTATATAAAGGATTGGAGAGGAGAGGAGAGGCATCTTTAATTAGAAGGATCCTCACATGTCTTTTGTAACTAGACTCAACTCAAATTAGTAACTTGACTTGAGACTCGACTTGGCTATTTCATGCCAACTCAACATGCAACTTTGACATGCATGCATGCATGTATGCATGCATGCATGCAACTTGACATGCAACTCCGACATGCATGCATGCATCTTGACATGCATGCAACTAGGCATGCAACATGCAACTCGACTTGTCAACTTGACTTTGACCACATACAACTGACAAATTGAGTTTGACAACTCAAATTAAACATCCAAACCGAATTTTACAACTGAGTTAGACAACTTGAACTTCTTTTCATGGTGGATAATGTTACACGTGCCAACGCACTAGATCAATACATTTACATTATTTTCATAAGGAAGATTGTTTGTTTCTAGCTCATAGGAATTGTACATTCAACCTAAGTTTTGCTAGATGCCTTGACTTTTTCTCATGGCTCACAAGGCTTGACTAGGCTCATAAAGGTTGTATGTTGCCCTTTACTTTTGCACTAGTCTATGTATATGCTCACAGAGTTTGTATGTTCCCCCTGACTTTTGCACTAGACTGTCTATGCTCACATAGGTTGTGCGTTCCACCTGAATTTTGCATTAGACTTACATCTTGAATTTTGTCTTAGAATTACAAAGCTTCTTCCTTTGCCTTGGCTAGACTCACAAGATCATATAACATCTCATTTGTCCCGACTTTTGGTTTGACTCATAGAGGTTGTACGTTCCCTCTGGCTTTTGTCAATACCTCACAAGACTGGTTGATTCTCCAAATCTCCCTAGCTAGCCTCAGGGTGTCCCACATGGCCTCTCATTGTAGAATGACTACCGATGCTGCCAAATTTAACGCTCCCTCTCAGTGAGGGAGTCATTCTCAGCCACACCAAGCTTACCTCTGAGTTGCACAAGTTGTCTCAATGGCAATGGCTTGGTCAGGATATCAACTACATGCTCGCTCGTGGTTATGTACTGTAGCTTCATAGTTATTCTATGGACCATGTCTCTGATGTAATGGTATTTCATGTCAATGTGATTTTACTTGTCATGAAATACCAGGTTCTTTGTCAGCTTTATGCAACTTTGATTATCACAGTGAACCTCTATCAGCTCTAGCTTATTACAAAACAATCCAGAAACCAATTTTTCGAGCCATATTGCTTCTTTACTAACATCACTTGTTGTAATGTACTCAATCTATGTTGTACTCTGTGACATGGATCCCTATTTCTTGCTTGACCATGAGATCATAACAGATCCTAAATTGAAGCAGTATCCGGAAGTATTCTTCTGGTCCACTGGGCTTCCTGCCTAGTCTGCATCTGCATACCCATGCAAAAACAAACCACCACTGGATGTATATCTCAGACCATAGGCAATGGTCCCTCTGAGATATCTCAAGATGTGCTTTGCTGCCACTGATCCAGATTTATGCAGGGACACAATGAAATACAGAAATACACATAAACGCAGAGATGCAGCGGAAGTAAAACTTCATTTCATTAACAACAAATGACTGAAATATGCTTACAAACAGAATGGAAATAAAATAGCTCGGGCGTTGGTAGCTTATCTATGAGAAGAGATGTGGCGGCCACTGGCCTCTGAACTCTATGTTACAATGAGGCTCAAAGGCCTATATATTATTGAAAAACAATGGAAAACCCTAAACATCCAAAAACCTAACCCTAGGAGATGAAACGCTAGAATATGGGCCCCGTTGGGGTAAATTGGTACATCAATTTCTCGGGGTCGTAACTTTGGCATACGATCTCCGTTTGACGCACATGATACATCGTTAGAAATATCTATCCGAGGACTACACTGCTCATAGCAAATATCAAACTTGGAACGGACTCATATTTATGAGAGCACTCATGCCCAAAAAACGTCGTTTAGGGCCTCAAAACGGCTCCGGAAGTTCAGGACCCGAAAACTGCTAAAAATAGTAAATTGTGTTATAATTAAGGAAACTGAAAAACTGAAAGAAAAATGGTGTGGGTCCAAGTGGAATAGGTGGGTGGCCACCAACATCCACCTGGATCATTCCTCTCCCCTTACGAAGCAATGATCCCCATTGCGTTGAGTTCCTCCATGAGATGAAGAAACTTCTACTGAACTTGGTCCTTGGTGAGCCACTTGCCCTGGTGAAGGAGTTGGTCTGCTTTGACAACTCGATATCGCTGGATACTTTGTTGGTGGGTTTTCTTGATCTGTGTGTCCATAATCTGATCAGTTGTGGCTTGTTCCATGCAATCTGGGTTTAACTTTGTTGGGTCACTAGGCAGACCAAGGAATGGTGGAATACTGAGCTCAAAGGCATTGTCCCCTACAACCTTGGTGATGGTGTATGGCCCATATCAGAGTGGGTGAATCTTGCGGTAGGGTCCAGTGAGGTGCTCCTTTTGCAAATGTAGCCACACTTTGTTGCCCACATGGAAGTTGTGTGGCACCCGATGTTGATCATGTCATTACTTGTACTTAGCATTGGCTATGTCCAAGATTTCATGAACCTGTTGGCGGATGTGTTGAATGTGCTCAATGAATTTGTTTGCGTTGTCAGCGTCAGACTGGACATGGGCTGAATCTGCCTGAGTAGCCGCAAATGGTATGGCTACATCAGTGGGACATAGTGGTTGGAATTCCAAGCCCACCTGAAAGGGGTTGTGGTTGGTTGAGCTATGGAGAGCCCGGTTGTAGCTGTGTTGTACATAGGGGAGGTTCTCATCCCATGTGTGTGGATGCTTTGAGTTGTACATGCGTAGAATGTGTACAATCATCTGATTGACGACCTCTGTCTGGCAATCAGTGTGCGGATGGAAAGTTGTGGACTTGGCGAGCTTGGTGTCTAGCATCGACCAAAGGCTGGACCAAAATGTACTGAGGAACCTGTTGTCCTGATCTAAGATGATAGACTGTCGGATCCCAAAAGTGCACCCACACTCGTTCAGAGAAGAGTTTAGCAGTGGATTCTGCTGTGATATTCTTCTTGCAAGCCATCATAATGGACATTTTCGAGAATCTATCGATGACCACAAAAACACAGTGATTGTCATGCTTAGTAGAAGGCAGGCCCGACATGTAATCCATGGAGATGGATTCCCAAGATCAACTAGGGGTAGGTAGCGGAGTCTAGAGGCCTTGCTTCTTGATGGTCGGTTTGGCAATGGCGCAAGCAATGCGGGACTTGATGTACTTCCCGACATCCCGTCGAAGGCTCGGCCAACAGAAATACTTTTGCAGTACTACCACGGTTTTCTCGACCCTGAAATGCCCAGTGACCCAACTGTAGTGCACCTCCCAAATCATCTTGGCACGCTCGCTTGAAGGAACAAAAAGGTGTCCCAGATGACATAGCAGGGCATCCTGCAGGTGAAAATTAGGAACTTGCTTACCCTCCAAGAGCGTATTGTATGTGTGGCCGAATTTTGGATCACTTTTTTAGAGAAGCGACCAATCAGAAGTCTCATGCCCACAAGAGTTGAGCACCGTGGTTAGCGCCATGATAGGGGGTTGGTTGAGGCATTCTACAACATTATTGGTGCTTCTTTTCTTGTACTTAATGTTCAAGTGAAACTGTTGCAGGTGTGTGGACCACTTTTGATGACGATCATTTTGCAACTTCCCTTGTGTCTGTATGAACTGCAAGGGTCAGTGGTCTGTGTGGATGACCATTTCCTTTCCCAAAATGTAATGCTTCCATTGTTGGCAAGCCTACACAATGGAATACATCTATTTGTCATAAGTGAGATACTTCTGGACTATGCCGGAAAGTGTCTCACTGTGATATGCCATTGGATGCCCTTGTTGAGTAAGGACTGCCCCAATAGCATAGTCGAAGGCATCTGTCTCTATCTCAAATGGTTGTTGCAAGTCTGGTAATGTGAGCACTGGTGTAGAGCATAGGTGAAGATTCAAATCGTCGAATGCCTTCTGTTGATATTCAGACCAAAATAATTTTGCTTTCGCTCCTTCCTTGGTGACTTGACTCAAGGGCCAAGTGATATGAGAGAATCCCAACATGAACCTGCGGTAGAAATTGGCAAAACCTAAAAAGTTACGGAGCACTGTTAGGGTGGTTGGGGCTAGCCAATCCTGAATGACTTGGATCTTGGCTAGATCCACATGCACCCCCCGCTCATCAATAATGTATCCCAGATACTAAACCCGCGTCATACCAAAAGTGCGCTTCTCCAAATTGACACACAACTTGTGTTGCCGTAGTGTTTGGAGGACCTGTCGGATGTGGTGGAGGTGCTCTTCCCAAGTCTAACTGAAGATCAGAATGTCATCCAAGTACACCACTACAAATGAGTTGGTGAATGGTCGCAAGATGTCGTTCATTAGTCTCATGAAGGTTGTAGGGGCATTCATCAACCCGAAAGGCATGACCAACCATTCGAAAAGGCCCTCCTTGGATTTGAAGGCAGTCTTCCACATATCAGAGGGTTCGATTGGTACTTGGCAATACCCAGACTTCAAGTTGATCTTGCTGAAATATTTCGCCCCCTTGAGTTGGTTCAGAAGGTCATCAATCTGTGGGATAGGGTACCTATTTCGGACAGTGATCTTATTCAGTGCCCGATAGTCAATGCAGAGTCTCTAAGTCCCATCCTTCTTTTGCACCAGCACGATCGGCCTCCCACAGGGCGATGAATTTGTCCGGATGTGACCTTTCTGCAACAACGCCTGAATCTGCCTCTTGATTTCGTCATTTTCCAGAACAGAGCATCAATATATTGCTCCATTGGGCAGCGACGCACCTAGGGTCAGATCGATGGGGTGCTTGACCTGACAATGTAGAGGCACCCCTGCGGGGGAGGTGAAGATGTCCTCGTACTCCTCCATGACCTTATCCATATTTTGTTGTCATGCAGAGGGGCCATGTTTGGAGGTCGTGGCCACAGTGTTTTTCTTTCCCTGAGGGCGGATCATCAGGAAAACAAATTTCTTGGTTTTGGCAATGAGCTTACTGCATTGTTTTGCAATAACCAAAGAGATGGTTGTAGGTGGTGTTATTTCCGGTACCTTGTACAGATTATTGCCCAAAGTAATAATAACAGCACGAGGCCTGGACTCATACACAACATGTCGCTTCCACAAGTATGGTTGGCCTAATAATACATCAGAAACATCAAGAGGAGCAATGTCACATAATACCTCATCTGTGAAGGGCTTGATGTTGTAGGGAAGGCGGCATTGTTGGCTGACGCGGAGGTCCCGTCCTTGGTGCAGCCACCTGATGGTGTATGGTTGTGGGTGTGTTGTGGTTGGCAAGCCCAGTCGTTCCACAACCTCTACTAAGATGAGGTTCTTCTGGCTCCCATTGTCGACAATGAACTGCAACGGGGAACCTTTTACCCACATCTAGGACTGGAAGAGGCACTCTACCTCCTCTAGATCTTCTAGTTCCTTCTTCTGGATCTTCGTGGTGGAAACGGTGGCATTGGCTTCTGCATCGATAATCTACTTCCCCCTTTCATTCCCCTTGTCGGGTTTTGATTCAAAGTCGGAGCCTGCATCTGATTCAGAAGCCTTCAACTCGTCTATCGGTGACTGCTTGGCCCGACACTTACTTGTGTTGTGAGTGGAGATCTTATGGAACTCACACCACTTCCTCGTGTCCTTTTTTGGCTTTGTGGTGTTGTTCTTTGCTTGCGGCTTCGGCGGGTTGTCCTGGGTCGCCTCGCCTTGGCTTGGTCCTTTGTTTGGCGGTTTGGGGGTACCTTTCCCTTGCTTCTGATTCGCAGACCCAAAGTCTTGCTTCTTCTGTTTGAACTTTTGCTCATTCTTGGCAGCATACCGATATGTCGCACCAAGTGAGGATATGTCGATGAACTCCATTCCCTCCTAAATGTATCTATGAATACAACCACGGTACTTTCACACCAGATGTTTCTTCGAATATTCGATACCCAACTTTGTGCATAGGGTATGGAACAGATTCATCGGCTCATGCACATCTTGGTCCCTTTGCTGCTGCAGCGTAGTCCATTGTATGTATTTGTCTTCATAGCTCCCCATGTGATTATATTGTTCCTTGATGGAATCTCGGAAAGAATTCCAAGTGGGTGCGACAAAGAACAGAGAGGGTTCCTCGTCACTCTGTTGCTCCCAATAGGTTTCCCACCAGTCCTTGACATGGGGGGCGACTTCAAGGAGTGAAAAAATAATCCTTTCTCAGTCGAAAAAGTCATGAACCAAGAAATATCCTTCTAACAGATTCAACCATCTATCAACGACATCTACATCTATTTCGCCCTCAAATATGGGAATGTAAAAGTTTACTTGTACCTTAAAAGGAGTGGCGCCTCTAAAGTGGTTGTTGGATGTAGATGCACTGCCGGTGGGCAACCGTTGAAGGATCTGGGAAAAGTTGTCCATCATCGCGTTCCTTTGTTTCTCGAGGGTCTCCTCGAGCAATAATTTGATAGGATCTCCTGCTCCCTCATCTTTCTTTTCTTCCCCCATTGGCGGCCGTCAGGGTTTGCGAGGCTGATCTTGCAACGGTTCAACCAGATCGAGCCCTAACTCCTTATACCCTGACCTCGTTGGGGATAGGCAAAGAAGGATCGAGAAAGAGTAGACTGCTCTGATACCACTAATCCGGATTTATGCAGGAACATAATGAAATAAAGAAATACACATAAACGCAGAGATGCATTGGAAGTAAAACTTCATTTCATTAACAACAAACGACTGAAATATGCTTACAGATAGAATGGAAATAAAATAGCTCAGGCGCTGGTAGATTATCTCTGAGAAGAGATGTGGCGGCTACTGGCCTATGAACTATGAGTTACAATGAGGCTCGAAGTCCTATATATTATTGAGAAGCAATGGAAAACCCTAAACATCCAAAAACCTAACCCTAGGAGATGAAACGCCAGAATATGGACCTCGTTGGGGTAAATTGGTACATCAATTTATCGGGTTCGTAACTTTGGCATACTATCTTTGTTTGATGCACATGATACATCGTTAGAAATATCTATCCGAGGACTAGACTACTAACAACGAATATCAAGTTTGAAACAGAGTCATACTCGTTGAACACTCATGCCCAAAACACGTTGTTTAGGGCCTCAAAACGGCTCTGAAAGTTCAGGACCCGAAAAAATACTAAAAATAGTAAATTGTGCTATAATTAAATAAACTGAAAGAAACAATGGTGTGGGTCCAAGTGGAATAGGCGGGTGGCCACCAATATACACCTGGATTAGCCACCCAGTGTCTCTGTCTTAGATCAGTGATGAATTGACTCATTGTAATCACTGCATAGCATATATCTAGCCTGGTATGGATCATATACATCAATGATCCAATTAACTGCCTATACATGGTGGGATCCACCAAATCTGAACCTGTATCAGAATCATGCAGCTTTCTCAGGTTGGTAATCATTGGAGTAGACATGGATTTACAATCCATCATACCAAACCTCTTTAACACATCCATTGTGTATTTACCTTGTGTCGGAAATATCTCGCCCTGTCTTTTCCAAACTTCCAATCCTAGGAAGTAATGCATCAAGCCTAAGTCTTTCATTTCAAATTCTAATATTAGCTCCCTCTTATTCTAGGCTATTATCCCTTCATCTCATGTCAGAAAGAGATCATCAACAGACATGATTAATATAACAGGTTGGTTCCCTGTTACCTTAAAGTACAAATTCACATCATCATCACTTTTTTGAAATTCCGGGATTTTAAGAAAGCCATCAATCATGTCATGCCAAACTCTGGGAGTCCGCTTAAGACCATACAAGGCCTTTCTTAGCTTTCATACATGAGTGTCTTTGTTATGCAGTGCAAAAACATCTAGTTGTTCCACAAAGACCTCCTGATCAATCCTTCCATCCAAGAATGCTGTTTTTACATCCATCTGATGTAATTTCCAACCAAGAACTGAAGCAAATGCAATAAGAACTCAAATGGAGGTATACCTGGATACAGGGGGGAAATTCCCATCGTAGTCAATTCCTTCTTTCTGAGAGAAGCCTCTGGCTACAAATCTTTCTTTGAAATTTTCCACATTCCCATCGGCTACATGTTTGATCTTGTAGATCCATTTGGAAGAGACCATTGATTTGTCCTCTGGCCTTGGCACTATGTCCCAGACATTGTTCTTTAGAATAGACATGTATTCCTCAAGCATGGCATCCTTCCACACTTGTAATTTATATGCTTCTTCAAACAAAGAAGGCTCAACATCACTAATGTTGTTCATCAGTGCAACATAGCCTCCATACCTATGAGGCCTCTTACTTTCCCTGAAAGTTCCTTTGGGAGCAACTATATTTTTTGCTTCCTGCATTGTATATTTAAGCCATCCTGGCTTCCTTTTCGATGGAGGTTCTTCAAGAGTTCTTTCCAAATCTTCAGCGAGTTCTAGGGGCTCATCACTTGGCCCTTCATGAGGTTCCTCCCTCTGATCATCTGACCCTTCACTTTCAGAAGAGGGTGAAGCGGTTGCACTGCTTCTGATTCCTGCAGTAGCTCTCTGGATTTCTTGAATGGAAAGTCACATCCCTGCTAACCTCTATCTGCCTCTGACCTGGTACATATATTATGTAAGCCTTGAAGTTTTCGTTGTATCCCACAAAAATTGTTGAAATAATGTAACTGCGAAGAGCATTCTTATTATTATTGGATTAAATCCCCATTGCAGATTAATCATGTCATTATTATTATTATTGTTATTGGATTAATCCCCATTGTGAATTAAGCATGTCGGTAATTGTATAAGGACCAAATCCCCTTTTGCGGATTGGTCATCGGACAATTATAAAGGGCAGAATAAGAAGTCGGCCCCAACAGTTATTATGGAAGACCCATAATTAATTAAAGGTGGGTTTACCCACCCAGAGTGAGAGGTCGGCCCTGCCAGTTCTAACCTTTCACACGTGCCAGTATTGTATAAATAAGAGGCTAGCGCCTCACTTCAAACACACAACTCACTTGCTCATTCTCTTATGAGGCAAGCTGCAATTACCAGTTGGAGAGAGGGAGAAGAGTGGCACATCTCTTGGGGAGGAATTTATGTATTGGTTTGAGTTATCTCTTGAACATTGCATAAGGTATTTATGATAAGGAAGTTTTTGTTGGGTTTTCTTCCCCTAGAGGGTTTCCCAGGATAAATGTTGTGTCTCTTGTGAATGTGTATTTCTCAGTGATCTTGTTCATATTATGCTCTTATCTATTGAAATGCAAATAACTATAATAATGGCATAAACATTAACATGGTATCAGAGCCAACCTGAAGGAAGCATATTTCGCAAGAGGAAAAACGTCACTGTTACCATACCCAAAAATTAGGGTTTTGAAAAAGTGAATCTTTTTAGCTCCCTAACCACCTAGAAAGTTGCGCCCTCCCCCAAGGATCATTTTGGCACTTAGAGTGCACCTTTTCAGTGGCTAGATCTCTCGGAAAATGAAACCCTAGTTTCACAAAGTACCAGAAAACTAGTGTACCAGAAGTACCAGAAAACCAGAAGCACCAGTCCAGAAATCCGCAGATCAAGTTTGAGGGGGTAAAAGTTGGATTTTTGAAATTTCGACTACACCAGCTAACTCGCCTCAGTCCAACGCATCTATCCCCTGGATCAAAATTTCAAAATTTGAAGTTTGAAAAATTAGGGTTTCCTCATAAAACCCTAAGTTGCAGTTGCAGTTGCAGTCTCAGAACCAGCTGCAGTTGCAGTTGCATTCGTAGAACCAATTGCAATCACTCTTGAAGTTTTTGGTAATGATTACCGCTGCTACCAGATGGAGCCACTACCTACAAATGCTATCCGAGGTATGTATTCACATATGGTTAATGGTTAAACCCTAAAGAGTATTTGCAGGAGAAGGGATCTTTTGCCATAGATCAAAAAGGATCTCAAGATCCAACACATTTAAAGGAATGATGCAACCCAGGTGTGATTATTCTAATATGCATCTATTTGTTATGAAATTATCTTGATCAGTGTTGCATGTTGAAGCTATGATCAAATCATTAGAAGGATTAAAAGTTGATCATAGAGCTTATCCTCTAACCTA
>ML784924.1:1083462-1094788 GCA_009831015.1 Picea engelmannii
ACTGCGAAGAGCATTCTTATTATTATTGGATTAAATCCCCATTGCGGATTAATCATGTCATTATTATTATTATTGTTATTGGATTAATCCCCATTGTGGATTAATCATGTCAGTAATTGTATAAGAACCAAATCCCCTTTTGCAGATTGGTCATCGGACAATTATGAAGGGCAGAATAAGAAGTCGACCCCAACAGTTATTATGGAAGACCCAAAATTAATTAAAGGTGGGTTTACCCACCCAGGGTGAGAGGTTGGCCCTGCCAGTTGTGACCTTTCACACGTGCCAGTCTTGTATAAATAAGAGGCTAGCGCCTCACTTCAAACACACAACTCACTTGCTCATTCTCTTATGAGGCAAGCTGCAATTACCGGTTGGAGAGAGGGAGAAGAGTGGCGCATCTCTTGGGGAGGACTTTCTGTATTGGTTTGATTTATCTCTTGAACATTTCATAAGCTATTTATGATAAGGAAGTTTTTGTTGGGTTTTCTTCCCCTAGAGGGTTTCCCAGGATAAATGTTGTGTCTCTTGTGAATGTGTATTTCTCAGTGATCTTGTTCATATTATGTTATTATCTATTGAAATGCAAAGAACTATAATAATGGCATAAAAATTAACAAAAATCCTTTTCTTGCTCGAGGGTTCCATATTTATCCTCTTCTCCTTAGGGACATGAATATATATATGACATCCAAATATTCTTAGATGCTCTAATTCAGGTTTGATCCCTGAGAAGACCTCTTCAGGAGTCTTGTCCTTCAAGATAGCATGTGGACACTTGTTCTGAATATACACGAGAGTGGAGGTAGATTCTGCCCATAAAGAATTTGGCAGATCCTAGTCAAACATCATGGCTTTCGTTGCCTCACATATTGTTTTGTTTTCCCTCTCAGCAACACCATTTTGTTGAGGGTTATATGGCATGGTCAACTATCTCTTTATTCTTTATTCCTTGCAGTAGTCCTCAAACTGGAGAGATTCAAACTCTCCTCCATTGTTTGTTCTAATAGTTCTAATGTGTTTCCCTAACTATTTTTTAATAAAGGTTTTATATTCTTTAAACTTATCAAATGTGTCACTTTTCACTTTAAGGAAATAGATCCAACATTTTCTAGAGCAATCATCAATAAAAATGACATGATACAAGCAACCACTAAGAGAGGGGGATGACATGGGACCACACACATAAGAATGAACTATATCTAAGATGCCCTGAGCTCTACTCTCACTGCTAGGAAATGCTTTCTTTATATTTTTACCAAGCATGCATCATTTATAAATTTCATTTTTACTAAAAGAAATAGGGTGCATGCTACATACCATATTCTACATATTTGGAAGTGCTTTTTAATGAAGATGTCTAAGCCTTATGTGCCACAATTCGTTGAAACTATTCGTATCATGAGCTAATTCCTGAACTGACTTTCCTGTCACAACATATAGTCCTCCTTTGTGAGTCCTGATAGGTTTTGTTGTACTCAGGTGGCTACCTTCATCCCATAGAAGTGTCTTCATGTCCTTGAACATCACCCAATATCCCTTTTCCTCAAGGGTTGCAAATGATAATAAATTCTTCCTAAGCCCTAGCACGTATGATATTTCATTAACATGAAACAGTTCCCCAGATTCCAATTTGAAGGAGATAGAGACTACTCCCTCTATCTTGTAACATTAGTCATCCCCAAGCTCAACTTTCTCTACAAAGGATTTCTTCTTGAAATTTGAAAGAATATCCTTATACCCTGTCATGTGCTTTTATGCACCACTGTCTACTAAGAAAGTTTTCGGCCATGTGATAACTGCACTGGATAAAGAAGAAACCAAGTAATATTATTTTCTATTATCTCTTTCATTAGAAGGACTTTTCTGATTTCTTTTCGATTCATCATCCTCAGTAGTTGAGGCATGATGTTTCCCTCTCCTTGGATTTTTCTTCCTATACCAACAGTTTCTAACAAAGTGACCCAACTTATTGCAATTAAAACATTTAATCTTAGATCTATCAATATTCTTGCCTTTGAACATACCTTTAGTATTTATCTTCTTCTGAGAGCCTTTCTTGAAAGTGGCTTTCTTCTTTCCCTTGAATCTTGATGCTAATGTCGAATGCTATTATTTGGATGGCTCGCTCCTGGTAGCAGTGTCAATCTCCTCTTGGATACAGTCATGCCATAACCTCTCAAATGCAGGCTTAATTTCTCTCCCACTCACACTAGATAAGAAAGTCTCCCATGAAGAAGGAAGACCATCAAATATGACATGCGCTAAGTCATCATCATCCACTGTGACACTTGGAGCTGATCTTTGATCTGTACTATCCTAGAACAGAAAGATGCCACTGATTCACCTTTCTCCATTTTCAAATACTTAAGCTTTTGGTTAAGTGTCCTCTTCTGACTTGGTGCCTTTTTCTCATACAGATTTACCAAGGTATCCATACATTCCTTGGCAGTTATTAACGAAGTCATTGCTAGAATTACACTTTCTTTGACTGAGTCAAAGATAATTCACTTGGTATTTGATTGAATCTTCCATAAGGCCGCTCTCCCTGCATTAGATGTGGGTTCCTCCATCATTATGGTCACACACTACTCAATATCATGCTCCTGCAAGATATTCATTATCCTGAGCTTCCACACATTGAAGTTGGTAGCTCCCTCAAGCCAATCCTCGGCCCTGACATAAATGGAGAATGCCTTGGAATTCACTTTGGAAACTAATCAAGCTCTCATGGATCTGTGTGTAGCTTGTTCCTACACTTTAACAAACTATTTCACACCCTTAGCTCTGATACCATGTTAAATCTTAGATCTTGATTTAATATTCAGATTATTTCTTTAGTTTATTCAACGCTTTAAATAGAATTTGATTTATCTACCAGCAAAATGTATATTTGAAATGAAGAATAGAAGTAGAAGAAGTATTCAAATAGAATCTCACAGATGCACAAGAATTTACCCTGGGGAAACCCTATACAAGGAGAAACCCCAACAAACAATCTTCCTTTATTGGAAATAATATGTAAGATCAATTACAATAATCCACCATGAAAAGTACCCGACTGTTAGACCAACAAACAACAAGACTTCACTGACTTTTACCGTTGATATAAACAACACTATTTGATGTCCTCTATTTGTTGGATTTTATTTATTTACAGAGCATTAGTGTTACTAGTGTTCTTTTACTTTGTTACCATTAACATATATATCATGTATTGAGTAGTAGCAACATAAACAAGAGAGAGAAAAGAACACGAGAGATTTATCCTAGGAAAACCCCAAATGGGGGGAAAAACCCAACAGCCTTTCTTAGATAGATTTCATTCACAAAGAAATTCCAATGAGATAAACCTTATCACAAGTGTTAGATTAACTAGAAATACCACTCCAGTTGTAGCAACAACACCATACAAAGCTAGTGCACCTTCGAAGTTGTAGAGCACAAGAGAAAAATACCAAAAGACTGAGAAATAATAAATTGTGCAACTACAACTACTACGTCACCTTCTCCAAACTTGCACCTTGCTTCTGTGTAGCTCGGAGAGTGTGTGTGAACAAATGAGCTAAGGAGACTCCTTATTTATAGTCTTCTTGTCCTTCTAGCTAGGCCGACTTCTCTTATGGGAAGGTGTCTTTTCATTATACTTTATTCTTTTGGGTCGACTTCTCTTCTAGGGTATTTCAACATCTGTCCAATGGATCTCTTGCTTCCAGAATCTTCTCTGCATATAAGAAAGTTCATTTAGGAGGGAAAGATCCTCTCACGGCTACCAAAACATCAACAATCCCTCTTAGCTAAGGAGGCATCTTTCACGATGTCTTTGTTGAAATTAGTGCAGTGGCAAGAACCATTCTCTGGGTGGATGGCATAAGATCCTAGCTGAGATCTAGGGCCCCCAGTAAACTCTCGGGGTCCTTGGTTTGAGACCAAGTAGTTTGGGCCATGGAAAAAGACCCTAGTGAGGGCCCCCAGTGTATTACTGGGTTTCTTGGTCAAGGACCAAGCAGTAAGTCCCTAAATGTATTCTAGGGCTCTTGGATGTGTTCCAGGGAATCCTTGCTCGATGCTTGGAATGATCCTTGGATGTGTTCCTTGGTGGTTGATGGTGTAAGTCCCTAGATGTGTTCCAGGGAATCCTTGCTTAAATGCTTGGGTTGATCCTTGGTATTGTAACTTGGTGGATGAAAGACCCTAGATGTGTTCTAGGGCCCCCAGATGTGTTATGTGGTACCTTGGTCTTGGACGAGGTAGTTCTTGGTTGTGTACCAAGATGTGATGATGTGTGATTTTCTTCTTCTCTCCTGGGATGGTCCATGAGACCTAGGAGAAGCCACGAAGATGGACATGACCACATCATGGATGTTTCCTCTTATGCATTTATAATAAAAGTTTATAATCTATCATGAGACTTATGTGGACATGTTTTCCATTGAAGAGAACCCCCTTGACCTTGTCTCAAAGTCTCCCCCTTACTTGATTTCGTTTCCCTTCTTGTTTGATGCGGTGTTGGGTTTTTTAAGTCACTTTGACTTATTTGAATTTTTAATTAATATTTTTATTAATTAAAATGTCATTTATTATTTGTTTTAATTTAAACCTAACCCTCTTCTAAAATTGTAAAAGAGGACCTACCCCTCTCTCATTCACACACTCATCTTTCATTCAGTCTGGTTTTGCTACGACTACCTCGGGTTGGTCTATTTGTCTTGGTATGGTCTCCTTGGTGGATTCTCTCCTACAATTATGAGGTATGGCCTCCCTATATGTTTTATCTTGTTGGTTGGGAGCTTTTGTTCTGGTGTTCTTGCTGAGTAAAGGTGTCGCGTTTGCCTCCTTTTGTTGTCTAAGTGTGTCGATGCCCTATCCCTCAGTTCTGACATGTGTCGTTACCCTCCTTTTGATGTCTATGAGATTTGTTTCCCTCCTTATGTTGTCCTAGAGTGCCGATGCCTCCCATTGCTAGATTCCTAGTTGTTGTTGGGTGCTCTAAGGTTGTCACTGCCTTACTGGAAACCCTGGTTACCTCCTCTCTTGTTGTTGGTATCTTCTAACCAGAATTGTGTAGCGTTTGACAAACCCTAATTGGTTGTATCATTTCAGTTCAATGTGGACAGTTCTAGATGAGTTGTTTTTTGTTTATGTATCAACCCTTTTATTTTTTATTTTCTTTGAGTCCTCCTTGGAAAAACAATCCACTTAAGATAATGGTTGAGATCAAACCCTTCGGGTTTTGATCCATGATCTTTAAACAAAAAATTCTAATCATATTAAAGAGGACGACATCTATACATCATGTACCTCTTTCTTTATTTTGCTAAGGTAAAGTTCAGATCTGATTCTACTATGATTTACTTATGTTTCTATATTAGTTTAATATTCAGAAATGTTATTTTTATGTTCTTGATCAGTCATGGATTAAGTCTATTCTCTTTAGCATATTCAGTCTTGTATTTTAATATTTCATCTACTTCAGATTTTGTTATAAAGTGTTGATCTGTCCATACATCAAAGTTCAAATTTTAAAAGGATATCACTATTTTTCTTTTCCCTAAATTCTAACATGGTATCAGAGCTTAGGGTGTGAAAAAAGCTCACTAGTGGCAGACTTTTGAGCTTGCGTAGATCCTTGTTTTAGGGTTTGTTTTGCAAATCAACAGTAAAGTTTTTTTATCCTTAAACAAGCATGGTTTTATCTCCAGTGAAAGTAGAAGATAGGCTAGAAGGGGCCTCCAAGCTCAATGCTTGGAAGGCTAGGGTATTTAACATACTAAAAGAGGGTGACTTGGATGAGCTGGTTACCAGGGTGATAGAAGAACCCACTTCAAATACAGGCAGGGTAACATATAAGAAGAGGCATGCCAAATCTAAAAGAATCATCTTTGATTCAGTTAAGGACAACATGATTCCCCTCATTGGTCATCTAATGATATCCAAAGAATGCTTTGATTCCCTAGCAAATATTTATGAAAAGAAGGCTCCAAATCAGAAGAGGATATTGAAGAAAAAACTACGTACATTAAACATGGGAAAGGACGAACCTATCTCTGCCTTCTTTTCCAAGATTGTTGAAACCAGAGATCAACTTACAGCAATTGGAATTGCAGTGGATGATGATGACCTTGTACAAACTGCATTTGATGGCCTCCCTGACTCATGGGACACCTTTCTCTCTTCGATCAATGGAAGAGAAGTTCAACCCAACTTTGAGATATTATGGCATGATTTCTTGAAATAAGAATATAGACTCAAAAGAAGAAATGAGCCCTCAACGGTAAGAGACCATGCTCTTTCAGTCAAAACCAAGAGATGGAAGAAGTTTCCTCAGCACAAAGGAAAAGGTAAGAAACCCCAAGGTAATAAATCTTACTTTCACTCTCATTTATCTAAAATAAGATTTTTTAACTGTAAAAGGCTAGGTCATTATGAAAAATATTGCAAGAACCCTCCTTCACAGCAGAAGCAGAGAGGTAGGTTTCATGCTTCAGTTGAAACTGAGGAAGAAGAACCTCAAAGAAGAAGCACCAAGGTTTCCACCAAAGAACAAGAACAATGTCGAGAATGTTATCTTATCTCATCCCTCTCTGGCACTTTAACCAAGTCATAAGATGTTTGGTTAGTGGACAGCGGGGCCTCCAAACACATGATAGGCTTCAAACAGAATCTTGTAAACTATCGAGATAAGAAGTTCAATGTGAAGGTAGAATTGGGTGATGATGACACCTATGACATCAAAGGGTTTGGATCAACATCTTTTCATCTTCAGACAGGTAATGTATTTCATATCGATGAAATTATTTATGTTCTCGAATTAAAGAAAAATCTCATCTCAGTTGTAGTGCTAGAAAAAAAGGGTACTCAGTATATTTCTCCAAAGGAAGGCTCTCATATGGCCCTCAAATGGAAGTTTAAGCTCAACCATGACAATCGGAACTCAAGAAAGTGGACTGTACAAAATCACTGGTCAAGTTTTCAAGCATTAGTTCACGAGATGATAAACCCTTGCGAGCTATGACACAAAAGGCTTGGACATCTTAACTACAACACACTCCCAGTTTTGCAAAAGATTGTAACAGGTATTCCAGTTTTTTCATTTGAGCATGATAGTGTTTGTAGAGGCTGTGCTCTCAGTAAGAATACAAAGAAAGCATAGTAATAGAAAAACTAATGGCATTTTAGATCTTATTCATTCTGATCTTTATGGACCTATGACTGCTCCGTCTATGAATGGCTGTCTTTATTACATCATTTTTATTGATGATCATTCTCGTAAAACTTGGATTTATTTTTTGAAGACTAAAGATGAATCTTTCAACAATTTCATGACATTAATAATCTTATTGAGAATGAGACATTTAGACACATCTGTGTTTTCAGAACGGACAATGGAAAATAATTTGACTCCCACAAGTATGATGATCTCTATCGGGCTTCAGGGATTAAGAGGGAGTTGACTGTGCCTTATAATCCCCAACAGAATGGAGTTGCATAAAGAAAAAAGAGAATGATCTATGAAGCATCTAGAGCCATCATGTATGATCAGAATATACCTTTATCTCTTTGGGCCAAAGCTGCACGCACTGTAGTCTATATTCAAAAAAGGTGTCCTCATAAATCCCTAGAAGAGAAAAATCCAAAAGAAGTCTTCACCAGTAAGAAGCCTTCAGTTGATCATTTGAGAATCTTTGGTAGTCCAATCTACATTCATATACCAAAAGAAAATAGGACTAAGTGAAACCTCAAAAGCATACAAAATTTATGTGTTAATGTTTAAGCCATTATTATAGATGTTTGCATTTCATTAGATAACAATAGCGTAATACAAGATCACTGAGAAATACACAATCACAAGAGACACAACATTTATCCTAGGAAACCCTCTAGGGGAAGAAAACCCAACAAAACTTCCTTAATATAGATCGCCAATACAATGCCAAGAGATCTCTATGCTAAATCAGAAAGTCCTCTCCAAGATATGCGCCACTCTCTCTCTCCTTTTCCGGTAACAGATCAAAACTTGTCTCTCAAACTGAGCAAGTGAGTTGTGTCTAAGTGAGGTGCTAGCCTCCTTTATTTATACAAGTCTAGCACGTGTGAAGTGTCTCTTCACTGGCAGGGCCGACTTCTCAAATTGGGTGGGTAAACCCACCATTATTATATTTCTGGGTCTCTTTAATAGCTGTTGGGGCCGACTTCTTATTCTGCCTATTACAATTGTCTTTTGACTAATCCACGAAAGGGGATTTGGTCCTATTACAATAACCAACATGATCAATCCACAATGGGGATTGATCCTATGAATAATATATCAATAATAATAAGAATACTCTTTGCAGTTACAATATTTCAACACTCCCCCTTAACAAAAAGGGTATTCTTCAGCAGTATCATGCGAGAGAGAGAGGACAACATCATCAAGAGCATCAAGTGGGAGGACAACATCATCAATATCATCTTGGCTAGCATATCTATAAATCATCAAAAGTTTTCTTCATTGGCAGCATCATCATTCTCAAAGGAATGCCATCATCATCTGCATCAATATGTATTAGTATAAAAACTGATACATCATCATCATCACAATACAAGACTGGCTTTACGTCACAGCTGTCAAGCTGGAAGTTCAGTACTTGTCTCATCTCATCGTCTTGCTTTACGTCACAACACTCAAGCCAGAAGCAAGATACTCGTCCTACTTTACGTCACAACCATCAGGTTGGAAGCATGATACTAGACTGGCTTTACGTCTCAGCTCTCTAGCTGGAAGCTCAGTACTAGTCTCTCATCGTCTTGCTTTACGTCACAACACTCAAGCTAGAAGAAAGATACCCGTCTTGATTTACGTCACAACCATCAAGTTGGAAGTAGGATACTAGATTGGCTTTACGTCACAACTCTCTAGCTGGAAGCCCAGTACTAGTCTCATCATATCATCTTGCTTTACGTCTGACAACTTGGTTAGAAGCAAGGAACATCTCTTCTTGCTTTACATCTAACAACTCGATCAGAAGAAAGGAACATATCTTCTTGCTTTACGTCTCACAACTCTGTCAGAAGCAAGGAACAACTCTTCTTGCTTTACGTCTCACAACTTGGTCAGAAGCAAGGAACATCTCATCTTGATTTACGTCTGACAACTCGATTAGAAGCAAGGAACATCTCATCTTGCTTTATGTCTGACAGCTAGGTCAGAAGCAAGGAACACATCTCATCTTGCTTTACGTTTGACAGCTAGGTCAGAAGCAAGGAACACATCTCATCTTGCTTTACGTCTGACAATGAGGTCAGAAGCAAGGAACACATCACATCTTGCTTTACGTCTGACAACGAGGTCAGAAGCAAGGAACACATCTCTTCTTTCTTTACGTCTGACAACTAGGTCAGAAGCAAGGAACACATCTCATCTTGCTTTACATATGACAACGAGGTCAGAAGCAAGGAACACATCACATCTTTCTTTACGTCTGACAACGAGGTTAGAAGCAAGGAACAAATCTCATCTTGCTTTACATATGACAACTAGGTCAGAAGCAAGGAACGAATCTCATCCTGCTTTACGTCACAACCATAAGGTTGGAAGCAGGGAATATCTCATCACAACAACTACTCCCCCTTTCGAGGAAGGTCCTTTCAGACTATGCCAAGCTTATGAGATAGGGGCTTGGTCAACACATCTGTTCATCCATGCTAATGTACTGGAGCTTCAAGGCTCCTCTTTGTACCATGTCGTGGATGTAATGATAGAGGATCTCTATGTGCTTTGAGTTGTCATGATTCTTTGTCATCTTTATACAGCTCTAGTTGTCACATAGAATCACGGTTGCTCACATCTCCAAATCAAATAGGTCGGTCATCAACTTCTAAAGCCATATAGCTTCACATCTAGTATGTTAAGCCCTAATATTGGCTCATTACCCCTTAATTGGGGCATATTAGATTAGTAATGTTATTTTATTTATGTCGACTTTAGGCCATTAGTTGTAATTATACCTCCTAGTCTCCTATATATACCAAGGAGACATTTTCATTTTGAATCATCTTGTACTTGAACATTTAATTGGGGTAAAAGGAGGTTGCCCCCTCGAACAGGCTTATTATCTGAAATTGTCTCTTTTTCAAGGCGTTGAGTACTTTTCTTGAGGTTTTTCTATGCTATATTGATGTTTGGTTCCTAACATATGGTATCAGAGCTCAAGGTCTTGGGGTTTTGCTGCTACATCTGAGACACCGTGGAATTTTCGCTATAACTTTTTTTCTACAACGTTTCAGAAGGAACGGCTTGGAGGATATTTATAATACGGATCAAGGTACGTTGGGCTCAAAATTTAGCTCCTAAGGCTTTATACTGTCGTAGATACAACCTGTACAAGATAGGGTTCTTGAATCATCCTGAAATGAGTCACTGCGGAATTTTCGCTATAAAAAATTTTCTATAATGTTTCAAACTATGAAATCTAGAGGCCATTTACAGAAATTAGTAATCTATCTGTGGTAAAAATTTCAGCTTCTGGGTCATCTTAAATTTGTAGATACACCCTGTGCAATATAGGGTATCTGACTAGTCCTATTGACTAGTCTCAAGAAGGTGTTCAAAGTAAAACAATCATAAATTCTTCCTAGAGTAACCAAATTGAGTGGGACTAGTTGCATTGGATCGTGGACAGTCTGTAGTATTTTGGGTGTGAGTTTCAAAATTTTATATCAATTATTTTGTGCGTAGCATGCTATAGAAGTGAGACCTCCTGGAAAGGCCAAAAATAAACAAGTTGTGGGGAAGTTACCGTAAATTCCACTTGACACATCCAATTTTGATCAGACCTGTGGAATTCCAGAGAAGAAATATCAGAGAACTACATAAAAGAAAGTTTCATACCCAGAAGGGCCGAAACTTGGGAGATACTATAGAAGAAATATTGTCTAGCAGAACCACCTCAAAATCAAGGTTCAAAAGTGACACTTGGCCAACATGCCACCCAAAAAGGGAACTTCTACACCAACTAAGCCTCCAGAAAATCCTACTTGGACTCTTGATGAAGGTGAAGAAATGCGTAGGGACATAAATGATTTACAAAAGAAGATAGTTACAAAAGATGAACTACAAGAGATGATGGAGGGTTTAAAAGGGGAGATCATGGAAGTATTGGAAAATTTCATAACAGAGAAGACACCTGAAAGTGAAAATTCATCCCATGAAATTCATGATGTGGACACAAGGAAGGTGAATCAAGAATGGAGAAACTCCAACTTTGGTTTGAAGACCAACCACGTTCCTAAGATTGACATGAAGAAGTTTGATGGCAAGGACCCAATCACATGGATACTTCAG
>ML784924.1:1098057-1120931 GCA_009831015.1 Picea engelmannii
ATATATACCAAGGAGACATTTTCATTTTGAATCATCTTGTACTTGAACATTTAAGTGGGTAAAAGGAGGTTGCCCCCTCGAAGAGGCTTATTATCTGAAATTATCTCTTTTTCAAGGCGTTGAGTACTTTTCCTGAGGTTTTTCTATGCTATATTGATGTTTGGTTCCTAACATAGTATAACATGCAACAATGTATTCTGCTTCCGCTGTGCTGAGAGCAATACTAGATTGCTTCCTACTCTGCCACAAGATCATGGCTGATCCTCAAACTGAAACAACATCCTGAAGTGTTTTTCCTGTCAGAAACACTTCCTGCCCAATCTGCATCAGTATATCCACTCAATGTGAAATTATGATCTCCTTCATAGCTGAGACCATAATCTATTGTACCTTTGAGGTACCTCATCACATGTTTTGCAGCCACTAGGTGAACATGTCTGGGTTCTACCAGAAACTGACTCAAGGTGTTCACAGCAAAACAAATGCCTAGTCTGGTGTTCACCAGATACATCAGCGATCCAATAATCTATCTATACAGTGTGGCATCAATCAATTCTGACGACGTATCGACCAGCAGCTTCAACTTCGCTTCCATGGGTGTATTCATGGACTTGCATTCTAGCATGTCGAATCTCTTTAAGATTTCAACCGTGTACTTCCCATGGTTAAGGAAGATCCTCTCAGTGCTATGCCATACCTCAAGACCTAAGAAATAATGCATTAGGCCAAGGTCTTTCATTTCAAATTCCAAGGCAAGTCTCTTTTTACATTTAGCGATGAGATTTTCTTCTCCAGTTAAGAATAATTCATCCACTTATAGCAGTAAGATTACTGGCTCATTATCCATAATTTTGAAGTAGAGATTTGAGTCTGCTTTACTCTTGGTAAAGCCTAAGCTCGTCAAGAAACTGTTTATATGGCCATACCAAGCTCTAGGAGCTTGCTTCAATCCGTATAATGATTTCTTCAATCTCCAGACATGAGACCTCCTATTTTCAACCTCAAATCCTTGAGGTTGATCTATATACACTTCCTCTTCAATGACACCGTTTAGGAAAGTTGTCTTCACGTCCATCTGGTTCAGCTTCCACTTCATCTTAGCTGCAAGAGCTATGATGGTCCTGATCGAAGTGTATCTAGCCACAGGAGCAAATGTCTCTTCATAGTCAATGCCTTCCTTCTAGGAAAAGCCACGAGCGACAAATTTTTCTTTATACTTCTCAATACTTCCATCAGCAGCATGTTTTATTTTGAAGAGCCATCTGGAGGATACCACATATTTATTCTTCGGTCTCAAAACTATTTCCCATACTTCGTTCTTCATTATGGATTGGTATTCCTTTTTCATGGAATCTTCCCATTCTTTCCTCTGAATTGCTTCTTCAAAACAAGTTCCTCTTCTAGGAGGTCACACATCAAAGTCGTGTAACTGGAGAATGGATTTGGTCTTTTCACCTGTCTCGTAGTTCCTTCGAGAACACTATACTTCTCTCCATCTTGAATAAGCTCTCTAGACCAAGATGAATTTCTTTTATGGAGGATCGTCATCTGAGGAGGTTCTTGCACTTCTATTATATCATGGTATTCTAGAAGTTCCTCATCAGAGGAAGTTACGACTTCCCTCACTGGTTCTACAGCTCTGGGAACCTCCCTCATTGTAGTATTTTGGATTACGGGTTCCTCTTCACATACCTCTTCAAGATGGCACAATTTATATTTCTCGAGCGCTGCATCTTCATCAAAGGTCACATCCCTGCTGATCTCAATGTGATGTTGACCTGGTATATAGATTCTGAAGGCCTTGGAGACCTCACAGTATCCCGCAAATATTCCCTTCTTTCCTAAAGGGTCCAATTTGTTTCTCTTTTGTTTAGGTATATGAATAAACACTGGACAACCAAATATTTTGAGATGGCTTACCTCTGGCTTCTTTCTTGTGGACATCTCTTCTGGTGTCTTGAGCCCAAGTGCACTATGGGACAACCAGTTCTACACATAAACAACTGCCATTGTTGCTTCTGCCCATAAGCACATAGGAAGATCTTGATCATGGATCGTAGTCTTCACAGCTTCCAGTATGGTTTTGTTCTTCCGTTCAGCTACACCGTTTTGTTGGGGATTATAGGGAGTAGTGAGTTCCCTCTTGATTCCAACATCTTTGCAGAAGTTCACAAACTCTTTTGAGGTATATTCTCCTCCATTATCTGACCTGAGTATCTTGATCTTTCTTTCAGAAAGGTTCTCTATCAAGGCTTTGAATTCCTTGAACTTATTAAGCACTTCATCTTTAGCCTTCAAGAAGTATATCCAAGTAATCATCAATGAATGATACATAGTATACATACCCACTAATGGAGGACGATGGCTTTGGGCCACATACATCTGAATGAATGAGTTCTAGGACTCCTTCTGCCTTGTTGTCCCTCTTCGGAAATAGGTACTTGATGTTCTTCCCTTGTGCACATCCATTCCATACGCCTTCATGGTCACCTTTGAGTTATGGTAAACCTGTGACCACTTTGCATATGTATGGTAGTGCCTTGTAGTTGATGTGAGCTAATATTCTATGCCAAGATTCTTCAATGGCGTGGGTCATGGCAGCTTCTGAGTGACCCTTTAGGTTATGCAAGCCATCTTCTTCTCTTCCAATGATGATTTCTTCATTTATGGTCTCTTCTTTAGCACGTTGCCTTCTGCAATCTTCACTATAGCGTTCCTCGGGGTTATTACATGTGACCTAGAGCAAGGTCAACAAAACAACAAGAAAGAATAATATCCCTCTGATAATATAAATCAATAGCACGAACAATCATCACAGTAGCTCCTTTAGAGCTATCACTTATAATTTATCTGAAGCAAAGATTAAAGGTAAGGAATACAATACGAAATGAGGTCAACACTCTCATAGTGTTGTGACCAAGCATTCTTCCATGGCAACCTGGAACTAACACACAAGGTTTCTCCTAGAAGAGGTGTTAGTTGTATCAGGCAAGGCATTTTACCTCTATATGCTCCCATGCTATCAAGTATAATACTTTACAAAGACTGTTATCTCAACTATAGTCATCAACTTGTCATGTGTACCTTTGAATCTTAACAACTTGATTTAATCAAACCTAGAGCCTTGTTCTTCAGGAATGAGTGCTTGCTTTTCTTCCAACTCTCCTTCACTCAATATGACGAGTGCTTTCTTCAACCTGTCTGTTGTACTGAGACAATACACTATCTTGACAGAAGGTTAGGTTTAGAGGATAAGCTCTATGATCAACTTTTAATCCTTCTAATAATTTGATCATAGCTTCAACATGCAACACTGATCAAGATAATGTCATGAAAAATAAATGCATATCAGATTAATCACACCTAGGTTGCATCATTCCTCTGAATGTGTTGGATCTTGAGATCCTTCTGGATCTATGGAAAGAGATACCTTCTCCTGCAAATACTTCTTTAAAGTTTAAGCATTTAAACATATGTGAGTACATACCTCTGATAAGATTTGCAGGTGGTGGCACCATCTGGTAGCAGCGGTAATAATTACCAACTCTTTACAAACTTCAGGGGTGACTGCAACTGCAACTGGTTCTGAGACTGCAACTGCAACTGCAACTTAGGGTTTTATGAGGAAACCCTAATTTTTCAAACTTCAAATTTTGAAATTCGGATCCAGGGGATAGATGCACTGAGCTAAGGCGAGTTAGCTTGTGCAGTCAGATTTCTAAAAATCCAACTTTTGCTCCTTCAAATCTGATCTGTGGATTTCTAGACTGTGCTTCTGGTACCTCTGGTACTCTGGTACTTCTGGTACTTCTGGCACTGGTTTTCTGGTACTTTTGGTACTTTGTGAAACTAGGGTTTCACTTTCTGGGAAATCTAGCCGCTGAAAAGGTGCGCTGATGATGCCAAATTGATCCTTAGGGGAGGGCACAACTTTCTAGATAGTTTTAGGGCCGAAAAGCTTCACTTTTGAAAAAACCCTAATTTGTAGGTACGACAATAGTGACGTTTTTCTCTTGTGAAAGATGCTTCCTTCAGCTTGGCTCTGAAACCATGTTAATGTTTAAGCCATTATTATAGATGTTGTCATTTCCTCATATAACAATAGCATAATCCAAGATCATTGAGAAATACACAATCACAAGAGACACAACATTTATCCTGGGAAACCCTCTAGGGGAAGAAAACCCAGCAAAACTTCCTTAATGTAGATAGCCAATACAATGCCAAGAGATCTCTATGCTAAATCAGAAAGTCCTCTCCAAGATATGCACCACTCTCTCTCTCCTTTTTCGGTAACAGATCAGAACTTGTCTCTCAAACTGAGTAAGTGAGTTGTGTCTAAGTGAGGCGCTAGCCTCCTTTATTTATACAAGTCTGGCACGTGTGAAGTGTCTCTTCACTGGCAGGGCCGACTTCTCAAACTGGGTGGGTAAACCCACCTTTATTATATTTCCGGGTCTCTTTAATAATTGTTGGGGTTGACTTCTTATTCTGCCTATTGCAATTGTCTTTTGACCAATCCGCAAAAGGGGATTTGGTCCTATTACAATAACCGACATGATCAATCCACAATGGGGATTGATACTATGAATAATATATCAATAATAATAAGAATACTCTTTACAGTTACAATATTTCAACATTATGTACCAGGGAAAAAGTTCATTGAGGTCAGCAAAGACGTGACTTTTCATGAGGAATCATCCTTTCGTCATTCCAAAGAAATTCCATGTGATTTAAAGGAGCAGGTAGCTCCATCTCAAGGACCTTCAGATACACCACTTCTAGATGAGCAAAGGGAGGAGTCCATAGAGCCTTCAGTGGATCCCTTAAGGGATTCTGTCGAGTTTCGCTTAGAGAAACCTCTTGTTAAAAGGAAGTCAGCTTGGTGTCGGGAAATTCTAAAGGAAGCGAAAAAGCATGCAACACCTAAAGGTACCTTCAGAAAAAGCAAGAAACCAGATAAATACTTCGGCCTAATAGCGCAGTTGAATCTTGTGATTGACTCAGAATGTTACACTTTTGAAGAAGCCTCCAAACATAAAGTGTGGAAGGATGCCATGATAGAAGAGTATGATTCAATATTAAATAATGATGTATGGGAGGTGGTCAAAATACCTCATGGCAAATCAGTGGTAACCTCTAAATGGCTTTACAAAATAAAGCATGCAGCAGATGGTAGTGTTGAAAAATTCAAGGCTAGATTTGTGGCTCGTGGCTTCTCTTAGAAACAAGGAATTGACTATAATGAGATCTTTTCTCCTGTTGCCAAGTATACTTCCATCATAATCATTATCTCTCTTGCTTAAAATTTTTATTGGAAACTTCACTAGATGGATGTTAAGATTTACTTTCTTAAAAGTGAAGTTGAGCAAGAGGTTTATATCGAGCAGCCTGAGGGTTTCGTGATCCATGGGAAAGAATCCCATGTCTGCAAACTCAAGAAAGCCTTGTTTGGATTGAAACAAGCTCCGAGAACTTGGTATGGGAGAATTGACAGTTTTTTACAAAATCTTGGATTCTCCAAGAGCATAGAAGATCCTAATCTTTATATAAATATTGTGCAGAATAATTCTGTTATCTTGGTTTTATATGTGGATGATTTGTTTCTTACTGGAGAGGAACCTCTTATAGCTCAGACTAAGAGGGAGTTATCAACAAAATTTGAAATGAAATACTTGGGTCTTATGCATTACTTTCTTGGCTTAGAGGTGTGCCAAAAACCAAGTGAGATCTTTCTCTCACAAAACAAGTATCCAGTTGATGTGCTCCACAAATTTGGCATGTTGGCCTATAAGTCCATGTCCACAAAGATGATTTCTAACCTGAAGAAGTTACAAGATCAAGCTACAAGTTTAGATCCAGAAGACTCCACCGCATATCGTCAGATTATTGGGTCCTTGATGTATTTAGTAAATACCAGACCAAACATTTGTTATGCAGTGAATGAACTCAACTAGTTCATGTGTGAACCGAAACATATTCATATGGTTGTTGTTAAACATGTTCTCAAATATGTCCGGGGAACTATAGCCTATGGGCTCAGATATACTTCCAGTGGAGGGGTAATGCTTCATGGTTTTACAAATTCAGATTGGATGGGCAGTATAGTGGACCAGAAGAGTACTTCCAGATATTGTTTCAGTTTGGGTTCAACTATGATCTCCTGATCCAGCAGGAAACAAGGCTCCATAGCCCAAAGCTTTGCAAAGGTAGAATACATTGATGCAAGTGATGCTAGTAGAGAAGCAGTGTGTCTCAGAAAGCTACTCTCAGATTTGTTCAATGTTGAGTTGGAACCCAGAATAATCCACTGTGATAACCAGAGCTGTATAAATCTCTCTGAGAATCTGGTGTTTCATGACAGATCGAAACACATTGAGATGAGATATCACTATGTTCAGGACATGGTGTAGAAGAAAATTCTCACTATTCAGTATGTTTCGATGGTGCAACAAACCGCAGATATGTTGACCAAGCCTTTGTCCTTGACAAAGATTGTGTATCGAGACAAGATTGGTGTTGCTGAGAATGCCTCTCTTGTTGAGAGGGAGTGTTGAAATTAGTGTAGCTGCAAGAGCCATTCTCCAGGAGGATGGCATAAGACCCTAGTTGAGATCTAGGACCCCCATTACACTCTTGGGGTTCTTGGTTTGGGACCAAGTATTTTGGGCTATGGAAAAAGACCCTAGTGAGGGCCCCTAGTGTATTACTGGGGTTCTTGGTCAAGGACCAAGAAGTAAGTCCCTAGATGTGTTCTAGGGCCCCTGGATGTGTTCCAGGGAACCCTTGCTCGATTCTTGGATTGATCCTTGGATGTGTTCTTTGGTGGTTGATGATGTAAGTCCCTAGATGTGTTCTTTGGTGGTTGATGATGTAAGTCCCTAGATGTGTTCTAGGGCCCTTGGATGTGTTCCAGGGAATCCTTGCTTAAACTCTTGGGTTGATCCTTGGTCTTGTACCTTGGTGGATGAAAGACCCTAGATGTGTTCTAGGGCCCTCATATGTGTTTTGGGGTACCTTGGTCTTGGACCAGGTAGTTCTTTGTTGTGTACCAAGATGTGATGATGCTTGATTTTCTTCCTCTCTTCCAAGATGGTCCATGAGACCTAGGAGAATCCACGAAGATGGACATGACCAGATCATGGGTGTTTCCTCTTATGCAGTGATGATAAAAGTTTATAAGCTATCATGAAACTTATGTGGACATGTTTTCCATTGAAGAGAACCCCCTTGACCTTGTCTTGAAGTCCCCCCCTTGCTTGATTTTGTTTCCCTTCTTGTTTGATGTGGTGTTGGGTTTTTTAAGTCACTTTGACTTATTTGAATTTTTAATTAATATTTTTATTAATTAAAATGTAATTTATTATTTGTTTTAATTTAACCATAACCCTCTTCTAAAACTATAAAATAGGATCTACCCCTCTCTCATTCACACACTCATATTTCATTCCTTAGTCTGGTTTTGTTGCGGCTACCTCAGGTTGGTCTTTTTGTCTTGGTATGGTCTCCTTGGTGGACTCTCTCCTACAATTCTGAGGTACGACCTCCCTGAATGTTTTATATTGTTGGTTGGGATCTTATGTTCTGGTGTGCTTAGTAAAGGTGTCACGCTGCCCCCCTTCTGTTGTCTAAGTGTTTCGATGCCCTCTCCCTCAATTATGAGGTATGTCGTTGCCCTCCTTCTGTTGTCTATGAGAGTCATTGCCCTCCTTCTGATGTCCCAGAGTGTCGTTTCCTCCCCTTGCTACATTCCTAGTTGTTGTTGGGTGCCATAATGATGTCGTTGCCTTACTAGAAACCCTGGTTACCTCCTCTCTTGTTTCTATTATCTTCTAACCAGAATTGTGTAGGGTTTGACAAGCCCTAATTGACTATAGCATTTTATTTCAGTGTGGACAGTTCTGGATGAGTTGTTTTTGGTTTTTGTATCAACCCTTTTCTTGTTGATTGTCCTTGAGTCCTCCTTGGAAAAAAAATCCACTTAAGATCATGGTTGAGATCAAACCCTTGGGGTTTTGATCCATGATCTTTAAACAAAAAATTCTGAGCATATTAAAGAGGAAAACATCTATACATCGGGTACCTCTTTCTTTATTTTGCTAAGGTGAAGTTTAAATCTGATTCTACTATGATTTACTTATGTTTCTAGCTTAGTTTAATATTCATAAATGTTATTTTTCTGTTCTTAACCAGTCTTGGATTAATTTTGTTCTCTTTAGCATATTCAGTCTTGTATTTTGATATTTCATCTACTTCAATTTTTTTATAATGTGTTGATATGTTCATACATCAGAGTTCAAATTTTAAAAGGATATCACTATTTTTCTTTTCCCTAAATTCTAACAGTCTTCATCTGGTAGTCCACTGACTACTCTGCAATCTGTTAGCAAGAACACGACTGCTACAATGCCTTTGGTAGCTCGAATCATCAGGCACAGTCTCTGCGATCAAACGGTAGTACACACAGCTACATCCAAATGATCTGGTAATCTCCATGACAATCAACTAGTAGCACACAACTACTACAATGTCATCCAATAGATAAAAATTGATGCCAAATAGTACACAACTATTGTCCAATGACACATAGTCACTACTAGTGGAACACATTCATTGTAGTAGCACACAACTATTTTCTGGAGTCACACAGCCTCCGCTAGTGGAACGCATCCGTCGAAGTGGCAAACAGCTACTGTCCGAAGTCACAAAGTCTCTGCCAGTGCCACACAACCACTGAAGTAGCACACAACTACTGTCTGGAGTCACACATCCTCTGCTAGTGGAACAATTCCACCGTAGTAGCACACAACTACTGTCTAGAGACACACAGTGTTTTCCAGTGGTACACAACCACCAAAGTAGCACACAACTATTTTCCGGAGTCACACTATCTCCACCATAGTCTTACAACTACGTGTGTGATGTTTCTTCTCTAAGCAGGTCTGATAGTGCATTACCCCCTTGGTCACCTCACGTGACTAATCCAGGGAACCCTTTGCTAGAGGGGTTAGCCGACATGAGAAGAAAAAATACATCTCCTTCTCAATGAGGGTGGACATTCGACAACACTCCAAGCTTGTCCTTGAAGTACTCATACTTCACTCTTGACAAGGGCTTGGTGAGGATGTTCGCTATCTACTCGTCCATGGATATGTACTAGAGATCCACAGCTCCTCTTTGCACCATTTCCCAGATGTAATGATATTTTATCTCTATATTCTTAGACCTATCATGGAATACATGGTTCTCGGTAAGCTTCACACAACTTTGATTGTCACAATGTATCAAAGTTGGCTCCAATTCTAGATCAAATATCCTGGTTAGCAACTTCCGGAGCCACACTGCTTCACGACTTGCCATGCTTGTTGTGATATACTATGCTTTTGATGTAATGAGTGCCATTGATGTCTGCTTCCTACTCAACAATGAGATCATGCCCGATCCCAGACTAAAACAACATCTGGAAGTACCCTTCCGATCCAATGCACTAGCTGCCCAGTCAGAATCTGTATATCCCTGCAGCTTCATGTTGAAATATTGTAATTGCAGAGAGTATTCTATTTATTATTGAGTCATTATTAAATTAGATCAATCCCCTTTTGTGGATTGATCATGTCGGGATTTGTAAATGACCAAATCCCCTTTTGTGGATTGGTCAAACCCTAATTATATCATGTTAATTAAGAAGTCGTCCCCCAGGCATAATTAAAGTGGATTTAGCCACTAAGTGAAGAGGTCAGCCCTGCCTAGTGAAGAGACACCTCCCTAGTGTCTGCTAGCCAATATAAATAAGAGAGGCTAGCGCCTCATTTGTTCACTCACTCAAATCACTCATCTAGTGGGCAAGTTTGAAGGAAGCTGCAGTTGCTAGTTGTCGGAATAAGGAAGAGAGATGTGCATTGCTTAGTGTTGGATATTCTCTAGTGTTTTGGTTTATTGTCTTTGCATTGTATTTGCTATCTATATTAAGGAAGTTTTTGTTGGGTTTTCTCCCCTATGAGGTTTTCCCAGGATAAATGTTGTGTATCTTGTGATTGTGTTTCTTTTACTGATCCTGCATATGCTAGTATTGTTTACTAAATTGAAAAGAAACTTAATAGCTGCTCTAAAATTTAACATGGTTTCGGAGCAATAATGCACTTATGGGAAAAAGCATCAAGAAAAACAGTGTATGTACAAAACAAATTATCCCATAGTGCACTTGGGTTCAAAACCCCCAAAGAAATGTTCTCCGAAAAGAAGCTAGAAGTAAGCCATCTAAAAATATTTGGATGTCTAGTGTTTGTACACATTCCGAAAGAGAAGATAACCAAGTTGGACCCTTCAAGAAAGAAGGGAATATTTGTTGGATACTATGAGGTCTCTTAGGCCTTCAAAATTTACATACCAGGTTACCATCATATTGATATCAGCAGAGATGTAACCTTTGAAGAAGATGCAACACTCAAGAAATCAAGGAGATGCCAGCTTGAAGAAGTATATGAAGAAGAACCTATAGATCCTAGAGTTGCAGAACCAATGAGGGAAGTCAAAGTTTCCCCCGATGATGAGATTCATGAAGATCATGATATGATAGAATCACAAGAACCTCCCCAAATGACGATCTCTCACAAAAGAAAGCTAGCTTGGGAAAGGGAACTTATTCAAGATGGATAGAAGTATGGTGCCCCCGAAGGAACCATGAGACAAGTTAAGAAACCTAAGCCATTCTCCAATTGTATGGATTGGATGTGTGATCTCATAGAGAAGGAACCTACTTTCTTTGAAGAAGCCATTTAGAAGAAAGAATGGGATGATGCTATGACAAAAGAATACCAATCCATTATAAAGAATGATGTATGGGAAATAGTTCTGAGACCGAAGAGCAAATATGTGGTATCTTCCAAATATTTATACAAGATAAAACATGCTACTGATGGAAGTATTGAGAAATATAAAGCAAGGTTTTTAACTCATGGATTTTCTCAAAATGAAGGCATTGATTATGAAGAGACGTTTTCTCTTGTATCCAGATACACTTCTATCAGAACCATCACAACCCTTCCAGCTAAGATGAAGTGGAAGCTACACCAGATGGATGTGAAAACAACCTTCTTGAATGATGTCATTTAAGAATAAGTATATATAGAATAACCCCAAGGGTTTGAAAAAGACTCATGTCTGCAGGTTGAAGAAGGCTTTGTATGGATTGAAGCAATCTCCTAGAGCTTGGTATGGAAGGATTGACATTTTCTTAACGAGCTTGGGCTTTACCAAGAGTAAAGATGATTCTAACCTTTACTTCAAGGTTATGGATGATGAGCCTATTATATTGTTGTTGTATGTGGATGACTTATTCTTAATTGGAGAAGAAAATCTCATCACTTATTGTAAGAAGAAGCTCGCTGCAGAATTTGAGATGAAAGACCTTGGCCTAATGCACTATTTCTTAGGCCTTCAGGTTTGGCAAAGCCCAGAGAAAATCTTCCTTAACCAAGGAAGGTATGCAGTTGAAATACTGAAGAGGTTTGATATGTTGAAGTGTAAATCCATGAATACACCCATGGAAACAAAGTTGAAGCTCTTGGTTGATACTTCGTTAGAATTGCTTGATGCTACACTATACAGACAGATCATTGGATCGTTGATGTATCTAACGAATACAAGGCTAGATAAATGTTTTTTTGTGAACACCATGAGTCAGTATCTGGTAGAGCCCAGACGTGTTCACCTTGTTGCTGCAAAACATGTGATGAGATATCTTAAGGGTACATTGGACTTTGGTATTTTCTACAATGGAGATCAAGACTTCAGACTGATTGGTTATATCGATTCAGATAGGGCTAGAAGTGTTTCTGACAGAAAGAGAACTTCAAGATGTTGTTTCAGTTTGGCGTTAGCCATGACTTCATGGCAGAGTAGGAAGCAATCTAGTATTTCTCTAAGCACATCAGAAGCGGAATACATTGCTACATGTTTCGCCAGTTGTGAAGTCATATGGAAACGAAAGTTGTTCATAGGTCTATTTGATCTGGATATGGAAGCAACCATGATTATATGTGATAACTAGAGCTGCATAAAGATGACAGAGAACCTTGTGTTCCATGACAAGTCGAAGCACATCGAAATCCAGTATCACTACATTCATGATATGGTGCAAAGGGGAGCCATAAAGCTCCAATATGTTGGCACAGATGAGAAGGTTACAGACGTGTTGACCAAGCCTTTGTCTCATGTAAAATTTGAGCACTTTCGAGACAAGCTTGGTATAGTCGGAAAGGACCTCCCTCGAAAGGGGGAGTGATGTTGATGATATTATGGTATCATGAACAACAGTGGGTAGCTCAGTTAGGATTTTATATCCTAGGGACTGATCATCCCTGGAAAGATCCCGAAGGTCCGATAAGGATGGTCTATCAGAGTACCTATGCATATATATGCTAGTTGTGGTCAGTAGTGGTAGCTTCGTTAGGATTTTTATAATCCTATGGAATCTTATAATTCCTGGGAAAATCCTGAAGGTTCAGGAAGGACGGTATGTTAGAGTACCACGTGGTAGCTTCGTTAGGATTTCATATCCTATGGAATCTTATGATTCCTAGGCAGCTCCTTAGGGACTGTCAGAGTACCACAAAATGTTGTAACACCTGCCTCATTTTGTTGCCCCATGATGATGATGTTGTTGTTGTGGTAGCCTTCATGTTGTGATGATGTTGTTCCAGCCTTTGTGTTGTGATGATAAGGTTGCTCCAGCCTTTGTGTTGTGATGTTGTTTTTTCTCTAGCCTTTGTGTTGTGATGATGTTGTTGTTGTTGATGTTGTATCAGCCTCGTGTTGTTATTGAGGATGATGATGTACTAATTAATGTTGATGCCATTCCAGCTCCTTGATGTGGATGATGATATTGATGATGAGAAAAACTTATGATGATTTATAGATATGCCAGTCAATGTTCCAGATGTTGTTGATGTTGTTTGCCTCTCTCTCTCCTGATGATGTTGTAGAATACCCTTCTTTTTAAGGGGGAGTGTTGAAATATTGTAACTGCAAAGAGTATTCTATTTATTATTGAGTCATTATTAATTAGATCAATCCCCTTTTGTGGATTGATCATGTTGGGCTTTGTAAATGACCAAATCCCTTTTTTGGATTGGTCAAACCCTAATTATATCATGCTAGTTAAGAAGTCGGTCCCCATGCCTAATTAAAGTGGTTTTAGCCACTAAGTGAAGAGGTCGGCCCTGCCCAGGGAAGAGACACCTCCCTAGTGCCTACCAGCCAGTATAAATAAGAGAGGCTAGCGCACCTTTTGTTCACTCACTCAGCTCACTCATATAGTGCGCAAGCTTGAAGGAAGTTATAGTTGCCAGTTGCCGGAAGAAGGAAAAGAGAGAGACACATTGCTCAGTGTTGGATATTCTCTAGTGTTTTGGTTTATTGTCTTAGCATTGTATTGGTTATCTATATTAAGGAAGTTTTTGTTGGGTTTTCTCCCCCATGAGGGTTTCGCAAGATAAATGTTGTGTATCTTGTGATTGTGTTTCTCTTATTGATCCTGCATATGCTATTATTGTCTAGTAAATTGAAAAGAAACTTAATAGATGATCTAAAATTTAACACTTCACATCTCCACCTGAGACATATCTCAATCCATATCCAACCGTACCAAGAAGGTACCTCAACATATGCTTTGTTTCCATCCAATGTACATGTCTAGGTTCAACCATGTGTTGACTCAAGGTGTTCATTGCAAAGCATATGTCTGGCCTGGTGTTAACCAAGTACATCAAGGATCAAATCAACTGTCTGTACATCGTGGGATCCACCAAATTTGAAGATTTTTCACTCAGGAGCTTCATATTTATCGTCATAAGTGTGGTCATGGACTTGCAGTCCATCATCCTGAATTTCTTCAGGATCTCAATAGTGTAACTTCCTTGGTTAAGGAAAATCTCATCTAATCTTTGCCATACCTCCAATCCCAAAAAATAATGCATCAAAGCTAGATCCTTCATCTCGAACTCTTAAGTGAGCTCCTTCTTACACCCAACTATCATATTCTTATCTCTTGTCAGAAACAGGTCATCCACATGTAGGATCAATGGACAACCATCAAATAATTGTTTGATTTGGCATATCATGCCCTGGGTGCATGCTTGGGCTCGTACAAATCCTTCTTCAATCTGCAGACATGAGACTCCTTCTCATGTATCTTGTGGTTTCTCTATGTACACTTCTTTTGGCTACTGGAGAAAGTGTCTTGTCATAATATTCTCCCTCTTGTGGGGAGAATCCTCATGCCACAAATCAAGCTTTGTACATCTTTATGCTGCCATCTACAACATGCTTGATCTTGTAGATCAACTTGGAAGTCACTATTGACTTCCCTTCTGGTCTCGGAACCACTTCTCACAAAACATTCTTCATGATGGACTAATACTCCTCCGTCATGGCATCCTTTCATTCCTTCTTCTCATCAACTTCTTCAATGGTGGAAGGATCTTAATCAATGATGTTGCTCATCTGCGCCACATAGCTGGAAAACATGTGTGGTTTTTGGAACTGAGGCAAAATCTATATCCAAGTCCTTCTAACTGGTTGCCTCCTCTATCACTGCAGTAAGGTCTATCCTCCTAGGAGATCTCACAAGGTAATCCTCCCAGAAGATCTCACATCTCCTAGAAGCCTCTAAAGTTTCGATCTAGCCTCCTCAACTCATGGCACCTATCTGTAAGTCCTAGAAGACATCTCAGTCTCTTATCTGAATGAAAGTCTCTAAGCCATTGACTCTCTCTAAGATCAAGTTCACTCTAAATCTGCAAACTGTCTCTGAAGCTTGACTCCCTTTGAGTCTATACAATCTCTGGAACCACCTGCTTTTGCTGCATCTATTGACTTTTTCTGAAGTTTGATCTCCTATGGACTTTGATGGGAGGTTTCTCCTCCCAACTGGATCCCAAGGGTTGATGCCCTCTAAAATCTCGCTCCTTCTTAGTTGGTACTTGGTGGGGTCGCCTGCCTCACCACTGGTGGAGTCATCTGCTTCTCTTCATAGTATGACTTATTAATTCCATGTATTTGTATGAGAACATGTGTGTTCACTGCATAGTTTCTAGGTAGGCCCTTTTGGCACTACTGACTCTTCCTGATTATCTCAAGAGTGGTCAAATTAATTGTACGGTCATATTTGGATCCTTTTGATCCTCAAAGTCAATATCCATAAGAGATACTCTTCTTCATATTCTACGTCACATGCGTATGTATGTTCGTGTACACAGTTCTATGTCTCGTCTAGAGACAGTTCTAAATCGTTACCTCCTACAACCGTCATCATAGCTCCTTCTCAAAGCTATCACCTGTGACCTGATATGAAAACCTGGAGTCTCGTGTCATTGTCCTACTTGAGTTTCCTTATATTGTTCATATGCATGGAAACACCATTGTATAAAAGACAAATTATTCATCCTTTGATGTATTTTAGTGCTCTTCAGCATCTACTGCATGTGCATGGTGTTTCTTCTTCTCCTTTTCATTTCTATCTGGACATTGAAAGGCATAATGTCCCAGCTTCTGGAAAATGTAGCATCTGACCTTTGACGCATCCTTCTTGTAACGAGGTCTCTTAGACTTCTTCGGACTGCCTTCTTCCCTTTTCTTTCTCTTCTTCACTTGGGCAGCAAGTGCTTGATTTTCTTCCTCATTAGCTTTTGTGTCTTGGATATTAGTATGTATTCCTCTTGAGTGAAATCTGACCATAACTTGTCAAACATGGGAAATCTCCTTCTTGCACAAATTCCTTGGACAAATCGGTCCCATGAGGGAGTGAATCCATTGAATTTGGTGGTCACAAGTTCATCATCTTCTACTGGATCTACAATAGCTGTAAACTAATCCTTGATATGTGAGATTCTTGTAAAGAAGTTGGCTATCGTCTCTGACTTGTTCATAGTCACATTTATGAGTTGATGTCGTAGGGTAAGTTTCTGACTGGTGTTCTTTCTTTCTTAGAGTCTGGTTAGGGAATCAAACATCTCATTTGCAATTTTTAGTTCTGATGCATTGGGTATCAAGTGATCCTTGATTGAGTCTGTTAAGATCATCTTGGCCTTGACCTCATTCTTCTTGAACTTTGCCTTTGCTTCTTTGTCTTCGGGTTCTTGAAGCATCTTCTTGATGTGATCCAATAATTCATTCTCTTATAGAATGAGTTGTATTCTATCCTTCCAGGATCTAAAGTTATCTGCTCCATCCAATCTATCCTCAACTCTCATACTGGTTGACATTTTCGTCGGTAGAAACCCTAGCACTAAAAAACCTCAATTTTTCAAACTTCACCAAACTACACGCTTGATGGTTTTAGGGGGTGTGCTAGGTTAGGGCGCACTGCTATGCGAAGGAATTATTCCCAACATCCTTGGGATAGTTCTCAATGATTTTGACAAAGTATTGCAGTTGCAAGGTGCCGCTGCAGTGATCTTCCTTCCAGTGGTCAAATTGTTTTGAAGGTAACCAACTATGATACCATGTTGGATTTTCCTTATTTACAGAGCATTAGTGTTACTATTGTTCTTTTACTTCATTACCATTAACCTATATATCATGTACTAAGAAATAACAACATCAACAAGAGACAAAAAAGAACACGAGAGATTTGTCCTGGGAAAACCCCAAATTGAGATATATATATCCCACTTGAGGACTTAGATCTATTTCTTTCTTAGGAGTGTCCTCTTGAAAATAAGGAATCTATGCTCTGTCCTTCCATGTTTTTCCACCTCACCTCCATCGACAACAAGCATGAGACTACATCATCAAAGCTTAAAGTAGTTGCATTACTACCTATGGATACAACCAAACTATCCCACGAGTTTGGTAAATAGCACAATAAATTGATACACTTATCTTCATCGGAAATATTAATATCAACAGACAATAACTAACTTACCACAATATTGAAGGCATCCAGATGCTCTATCATTGAGTCTCCATCTTTCATCCTCAGGTTGCACAGCTTCTTCTGTAGAAACAATTTTTTTACCAAGGACTTAGACTAATACAAAGCCCCTAATTTATCCCATAATGCTTTGGCTATAGCTTCCCCTGAAACATTTAATAATATTAAATCTGAGAGACACAACCAAATTGTGCTCTTCACTTTGCACAACCTTATGTTGACATTCCTATAGGTGCAGTACCTCGATCCACATCAATCCTTTGATCTTTTTCCACCAACATATCTTCCATATTGAGCTTCCATAGCTAAAAACTTTGCCCATTAAATTTCTTGATCTCTATTTTGAACTACTCACCATTTCGTTTCACCGCAAGAATCTATATTGCAGAGCTCCCACTATAACAAGGTTTATTACAAACCCGAGCCAAACCCCTAACCACAAAGATGCCCCCCTGAAGCCAATAAATACTATGATACCAAATGTAGATTTTGACCTTGTACATCTAATTACTCCAAATGGATTCTCAATAAAACATAAAAGATATAATGGCACACACACACACACATAGATTTTACCTTGGAAACCCAAACCAACAAAACCAACAACATGTTTAGAGCCGCACCTCTAATTCTTGATTCATCTCTCTTCATTGTTTACAATACAATATATATATGATCTCATTACATCCAAAACCCCTAATCTATTGACCCAAATTAGTAAATAACCAAAATTAGAAAACCATCAGCGAAAACCATGTGTTAAAAAACCATTAAAAATGAATGCAAAAACTGCCAAAAACAAATTTTGGGGGCTCTGCCCCCTTGTGACCTCCACCCCCCACCCATCGTATGGATGAACAACACAATTACTAGGTTTGTTCATGCAAAGAATATAACACATGCCCAATAGTGAGATCCAAAGCTAGTAACACCCTACTTAATTCTAGATCAATAGTCATAAGAATCAATGGCTTATCTTGAATAAGTATTTGATCCAAAATGGATCATTATATTTTGATTCTTTTCTAGGTGGAAAAATGGAGCTATTTGTTGGATTAATCTTGACTCGGTCATAGAGTAGATAAGATAACCTTAATACAACCACTAATGGGTTTACTGTTGGTGGTTTACAAGCCCATGGTATTGGGAAACCCATGGTATTTGATGCGATGAAGCCTATTTAAAGGCTGAAAGAACTCCATTGTAAGATGTCTCAAATGGCCTAGAGTTTGGCTAGCTTAGATAAAGTCAATAAATATATATATCTTGAGTGTTGGTTTTCTCGGTTAAGGGTTTTTAGGGTAAGCATTGGCTTTATGTGTGCTTGTGGATATTTCTATGTGCATGGCTTTTGCGTTGTATTTAATATTTCTCTCTTAGTTTCTAACATGTGGTATTAGAGCTTGGTAGACCTAGACTCTCCAACGAGAGTAGTCTGATGCTAAGATCTGTGGATGGTAAAGTGAGTGTGGAAGATATTCATGCATACAAATTGATGTGATGGTTCATGGGTTTATGAACCATAGTTAATGGCACATGGAAATGGAGCACTGGTGAAAGCACATAAAGGATGACATCTAAAGAAGTATTCAATGATTGAATGCTTCATTTGGATTATTTCATTTGGAGTAGAGAGGATTGCAAGAAAAGAAGCAGGTATATCCTTCAAGCATAATTTTCTCGAGCACAATTGTAATCATGTTTATGGGGTTGATTTTTTATCACATGTAAATTGGGCATATTGTTGTAAGACCTATTTAGGCATGCATACCCTAGGTTTGAAAGTTCACCAATGTAAACTCGAGACGTAGACTTAGGTGATAGAGAGGGGGGGTATGTCGTATTCCTGGAAACCTGGTAAATAAAATCTGATGGGGGTAGGTGAATATCCCAAGTCTAGTTTAAAGGGGGAAATGTTGGGTTAATCTTGACTCGGTTATGGAGTAGATAAGATAACCTTGAGATGATCATTAATGGGTTTTCTATTGGTGGTTTATGGGCCCATTGTATTGGGAAATCAATGATATTTGATGTGATGAAGCCTATTTAAAGGATTGAATAACTACTTTGTAATATGCCTCAAGCTTTCTGGTGTTTGGCTAGTTTGGATAAGGTCAATAAAGATATATATCTTGGGTGTTGGTTTTCCCAGTTAAGGGTTTCCAAGGTAAACATTGTCTTTATGTGTTCTTGTTGATATTTCTATGTGCTTGGATTTTGTGTTGTATTTAAAATTTATCTCTTAGTTTCTAACACTATTGGCTTATAGGGCCCATTTTAAGGGCAAATCCTGCTTTGTTGATTTGGCGTCCACAAACTTTTGGAGCTTGTTTGATTCCTTAAACAGTCATTTTTGGGGTCAAAACTTTATGAACGAAGTTCTATCCTTTTGTTGTTCTACACATAGATATATTTTCAACAATGTGATGATGACATTACTCAAAGTTCATATGTAGAAATTATGTCTCTCGCAAATTGACCTATCTTGTTGACCCCCATGACGTCGAGTGGATGCCACATTAACTTCCATTACTCACACATGTGGAGCTAGTCACATGTGGACTTTTAAGAATATTCTAGAGCGTCCAAAGACCTAACCCTAATAGGAAGTTGAGGCATGAAAAACCCTAACCATAAATGACTATCAATACATGTTAAACATTAGGTCATTTGGAAAGGTAGGGGTTCGATTCTTATTGTATCATTTAATGTTCCATATTAGAATAGAGAATTAGCAGTGAGATATTGAAGTAGAAAAAAGGAAGTATAACTCCATAGTGGGTGCACTTTCTTTGTATTTGCATTCCATAACTGATAAGAAAATAGGAAGGCATGGGCCTTACCTTCTATCTAGTTTTTTTCCCATGTTTAGTTTTCCCAGGGTATATCTTGTGTTCAATGTGTGGATGGTGTGTTATTTGCTTAGCTTATTTCATTTCAATATTAGTTTATTTTAGTATTTTGTGTGCTAAGTTAGTAATATAAAAATCTAAGTCCAATTTAAAACACTACACAATAAGAGATTGCACAATCTTGTAAGATATATAGTGACGGACTATTCCAATGGAATATCCATTATAGTTTACAATCAATAATGCTCAAGCAATTGAGGAATATGGATTTTGAATATGCAAATCAAGATCTAGTACTATCTCTAGAAATATAATATTATTCAACAACATAAGCACATTCTTCTACAAGTAAGTTCTCCCTCAACATCCTTTCCACCATCCCTTCCATTTTGAACACTGGAACCATCCCTTCATGTACTCTAAATTAACCGAATGGATTCGGGTGTTTCACCCTAATAACCTATGGCCCACAAGTTCTTATCCATGAAACTTCATGGCCTACTAATTGTGAACATTTATGTGTTGATCTTGTGTGGTTTATAGTACATGTTGTAAATTGTTGTGTCTTTGATGCATAGACTTGTCAATAGAGCGTATAGGTCGTGGGATTTGTGCAAATGGAGGAGAATGTGTGTTGTTCGATGCCTCATCGCACTGGACGTTCTTTTGCTCCATCAATGTCGGATTTCGTTACTCCCAACCGCTAGATTCATCCTCATCCTCTGAGGTTCTATTATTACCATGACATGGAATCTATGCTAAATTTTAAGAGTCTTCTAGTCATTGAACCGATGAACACCAAATCCATCATCAATGGTGAAGGCCTCTAGTTCACTTCTTAGTGGGATTCAATTATCTGTCAGGTTCAAGCCTAGTAAGGCTAGTAGTCGTTATCCCTTTATATAATGTAGACTTAGCGTTGTAGTTATTCATTGATATCCCTATGGGTCTAGGAGCAAGACATTGGTGGCCTCAGCTTCTGTGAATTGAACACAAGTTCTAGCCTTGTATCTCAAGCTCTTGTATGCTCCATATATGGATCTCAATCTTGTAAATACCTTGTGTGAGATTGCATACACATTTACTGTTTCTATATACATTTATTTATATGTTTATGTTATTTAGTAGGTGTGAATGATGTGTTGCACTAGTGTGTATTTGAGTTGACAAGTGTAATCCATTTGTGACACTTCTAGGATACATTTGATGTTTTTGGTCAAACTAGTATTCATGGTAAGTTCTAACTAAATGTTCTAGTGGAAAGCTCCAACATAAAGTGGATTGAATATCATGTAGCCAAGTGTATGCTTACAAGTGTAAGGTGATAAGTCACAACAAGCTCTGTAGTTCATACATTGGGGGACAAGAAGCTCCAAAACCCTTTACATTGAATTTGGTCTCTTATTGTTCAATGTGTGGTGGGAATAAGTGATAAGGGAATGAAGGAAGGCATGCAACATATAATATCTTGTGAAGGAAATCAAGCCACAGATAATAACTCTCTTTCTAGTCAGAGCCACATATAAGCAATTTATAGGAAGGTAGGCATGCCAAGGATAGCATAATACAATAGATAAGCACATTATCGGTTTTTCTATTCTATTATTCTATTATAATGAAAGAAAGAAAGATTACATCGGCTCTACTCTACTCAAACGTTAGTTCCTCACAAGCTTACACTACAAATCACACTGACTCCTTGTATAACTATTGTTCCATCCTCTCGTTTATATAACCAGAGAATAAGAGGTTGCAAACAAGGCTAAGAATATCATCAAGAGTTTCTCCATAAGATCATGATTGCAAGGCAATATTTACCAAGTGATGCACCCCACTTGAGTGCTATGAATAGCATATAAACCTCCTAGGTAAATGCACCTCTCATGCATGGAATGAATGTGTTATGTATTTTTCCCATGGCACAGAATTAGGTTGAAACATACTGCTCTTTTTTTTTAAATGCGACTTTATTAATGAGTTGAAGAATATAATTGATGTTCTTAATAAAATCTTGATCCATCCACTTCAAAACCAAAGCAGAAGCCGAGAGCTAATCATGCCAATCATATCCCAAATTTGAGTACACTAGGGAAACCCTATAGATATAGCCTAATGCAGCTTCAACTATTAGTGGAGATCTTGCAATAGTAGATTCTTCATCGATTACAATCAATAGGTTAAACATCTTCAATCGATGGTTGACCTGGTACTTATTCATTCCACCTACCTTCATCCTAATTCTTATGGCTGCCAACCCCTCCTTCATCCCCCGAGGGACAAACGCTGAAACATACACACCCACCTTAATTTACTGCACGTACGCCCAACTAATCCTACTTCATTGTTCCCTCATCCTTATTAATAATTGTTCAAGACTGCATATAATTTATAAGCGGATTGAGAAACAACTAGGTTGGACTGGAGTGTTCCACCTTGGCTTGAAAAAATTGGTAAGAACACCCAACACCTGACTTACAAGAACATTAAGACAAAGACAAGGGCGTTGCCATCTTCATCATTGACTAAATTCATAATTGTTAAAAAATGCTAAATATTATCCGATATAGTGGCAACTGGAACCCAATGAGTGAAATAGTTCTCGCAAGCTTAAATGTGACAAGTGGAGGAAGTGCAATTATGCCGACAACAGGCAGGTTAGATTAGAATTTTTTTGTTCCAAATACTCCAGTACATGATTCATAAGGAGGAGTCCATCCTTATTTATATCTATTTAGAAAAAACTAATGTTAATTATCTCATGGACCTTCTTTAAAGAGGCCACATTATATTTATTCCATTCTAACTACATAGTGGGCCTTATCTAATAAAAAACATAGTGGACCCAATACATTTTACATTGAATGGTAACCATCACAACACTATCAATATTCTAATAGGCCCTTCATCCCCCCCATTACACCCCTAGGGAGGATCCTAACACACCTCTTGTGCTCACACCAAGTCCTCATTGGTGTATGTTGCCTCTTATACTCACACTAAATCTGGGTTACCATATGTTGACTTCATGCTCAAGATGACCCCAAATTAGTGTATGTCACCTCTCTTTATCACATTGGCTCTTAACC
>ML784925.1:5087-21491 GCA_009831015.1 Picea engelmannii
ATATATATATATATATATATATATATATATATATATATATATATAAACATAAGCCATACGTGGTCTTTCCAATAAAAACATGCAGCCATCATTTCTGATCAAAACACCATGCAGACAGTCTTACACTGAAACCATTCATAATTTCACAGACTATGAACATACATGTCAACATATAAATTTCAAGATACAAGATATAAAACTTATCAAAAAAACACCAAGTGATGCAACTGTTGAGAGGGGTGCTCGTTTCCACCCAACCGTAGGCTCAGCGACTCCCAATGGATTTACCACTAGCCACCCCTGAGCTAAGACCACAATGTTGCAAGACTGAGTCTCTGTTTTCCAGTGACCGAGAATGAAGGCTACTCTCCTTCTTCTCCGCTATCACTCACTCTGTATTTTCTAGAGTTCCTTCTCTTTCCCCCCGCGTCTCCCCTTAATCACACACTCTTCCTGCCTTTTCTCTTTTTGGCGAGGTTGTGTGTGGCACGATCTTCCTCGCGGTGGTCATGTCTGAGGACTCTACAGATGGGAGGTTCACCCCCATCCCTCATTACTCATTAGGATCCATTTACCTACCAACCTAGAGAGTCATTTAATTTGGGGCCAATGGGCCGCTCTTGGTTCTCCGAGCCAGTGAAGTCCAAATACGGTATTGGTTTCGATGGAAGTTAACGCCACCATTCTAGGTGCCTTCCACCACCTTTCTTCAACCATCATGGTCTCTTTTTCAGTACACCCCCTCTCAGCAGTCCTGCAATATATATATATATATATATATATATATATATATATATATATATATATATATATATATATATATATATATTCATAATATTGTTTACATTCATCGAACTTCTTCACAAGGTCCATTCACATCACACATTCACATTTCTGATTTTTCCACGATACTTGGCCAGTATAGTTATTTTTACAGACTGGGGGAAAAAGGGTGTTACAATTCCCTCCCCCTTAAAGGAACATCGTCCTCGATGTTCTATTTGTCAACTTGACATGCATGTACATATGTAAACAAAATCGAATATGCATGTTTCATGGCATCCTTCATTTCCCATGTAGCCTCATCTGGGCCAAAGTGTTTCCACTGCACCTTGACCTGTGCAATGGTTCAGTTCCGGAGCGGGGTTTCTTTTCTTTCCAGTATGCATTGAGGTTCTAGTAGAAATTCTCCCTCCAGTTCCACCTGGATCACAGACCAGTCAATTATATGGTTAGCATCATGTACATATTTCTTCAATAATGAAACATGGAAAACATTGTGTTCTTTTACTGTGGGAGGAAGTGCTAGCCTATAGGCTACAAGTCCCACTCTATCTAGAACCTCAAAGGGTCCACAATGTCGAGGTTCTAACTTGGCACAAGCTCCCATTTTCAGGGAACTTTTCCTGGGCCTAACTCGGAGATATACATGATCTCACGTTTTGAACTCTCTTGGAGTTCTCTTTTGGTCGGCATAAATTTTCTATCGGTTCTGAGCGACCTTCAGGTTTTGTTTTATCTGATTCACTTGTTGTTCCATTTCTTTCAACATGTCGGGTCCAAAAGAAATCTTGTTTACGGGATTACTCTAACTAACTGGAGTGTTACACAGCCTACCATAGAGGACTTTGAAGGGACTCATCTTTAAGGATTCTTGGTAGTCGTTGTTGTAGGCGAATTCCACCAGTGGCAGGTAGGCTTCCCACTTCTTGGGTTGATGCATTACATGAATTCTTAGCATGTCTTCTAGTATTTGGTTTACTCTTTCTGTTTGTCCGTCTGTTTGAGGGTGATAGGCGGTGCTAAATAGCAATTTGGTTTCTAAACCCGCCATCAGTGATTTCCAAAAGTTGGAAGTGAACTTTGTGTCTCTGTCAAACACGATCTCTTTTGGCATGCCCTGTAGTCTAAATATCTCCTTCATGAATACCTGGGTGATGTCTATTTCCTTGCAAGTTGACTTGATGGGGATGAAATGAGAAAATTGGCTCAATTTATCCACCACTACCATGATGGCGTCATTCTGTTTGGTTGAGGTTGGTAATCCGGTGATGAAATCCATGGAGATGGTTTCCCATTTCCATTATGGGATTGGTAGGGGTTGTAATAATCTTGTCGGGTGTCGGTGTTCTGCTTTTACCTGTTGGCATTCTATTCATTTGGCTAGGTACTCGGATATGTCTTTCTTCAATCCAAGCCAATAGAATTGTATCCTAGTTGTTGTGATCATTTTCTGGTATCTTGGATGACCAGAATAGGGTATTTTATGTAGTTCATCCAGTATGAACCTCTTCAAGTCGTCACAATCTGGAATGTACAATCTGCTTCGGTAAGTGAGCAGACCTTCTTCCATCATCTGGTAGTCTCCATACTTTATCCCTGTGGGTTCTTGCTCCAGGTACGAGGTCGCGGTCTGGAAGAATGTGTCTATCTCTTGTGCATTTCTAACTCTTTCTTTGACATCTGTCTCGTAGGTGCTCACCGCGACCAGGTGAATTGTTTTCATACATCGGCTAATGGCATCAACCACCCGGTTTTCTTTTCCTTTAATATGTTTGATTTCAAAATCAAACTCGCTAAGGAGGGTCATCCACCTAGCTTGTCTAGCATTGAGCTTTGGTTGATCAAACAGATATCGCAATCCACAATGATCTGTCATAAGTACAAATTTTCTTCCCAGGAGGTAATGCCTCCACATTGTTAAGGCATGCACTATGGCAGCCATCTCTAGATCATGGGTCACATAGTTGACTTCGTGCTCATTCAATTTTCGGGATTCATAGCAGACCACACTTCCTCCCTGCATAAGGACTCCTCCGAGCCCTTCCTTACAGGCATCTGTGCACATGAGGAAGTCATCTTCGAGATTGGTGATCTTCAACACGGGTGCATGGGTCAGTAGATGTTTCAAGGTTTGAAATCTTTCTTCACATTTCTATGTCCAAGGGAATTTTGTTCCCTTCTTCTAGAGGGCAGTGATTGGACAACCAATCTTGGAGAATCCTTTTATAAATCTCCTATAGTATCCTGCTAATCCCATAAAGGATCTGATATCCGAAACGTCCTTTCGGGTAGGCCATTCCATGATAGACCTGATTTTGTCAGGGTCTATTGCTACTCCTTCTTTGGATAGAACATGGCCTAAATAATGTATTTGCTTCTGGAAGAATTCACATTTGTTGAATTTGGAATAGAGCTTTTGTTCTCTTAGTACTTGCAACACAAGCCTAAGATGCTCTTCATGCTCTTCTCTATTCTTGGATTAAATTAATATATCGTCAATAAAAACCAGCACACATTCGTCTAGGAATTTGTTGAGTACATTGTTCATCAAGAACATAAAAGTGGCAGGGGCATTGGTTAACCCAAATGGCACTACCACAAACTCATAGTGACCATACCTCGTCCGGAAGGCAGTTTTATGGATGTCTTCGCCCTTGATTCGGAATTGATGGTATCCCGACCTCAAATCAATCTTTGAGAAAATAGATGCACCCCCCAATTGATCGAACAAGTCATCGACCCTGGGAAAGGGGTACTTGTTCTTTATAGTTACCTTATTGAGTTGTCTATAATCTATACACAGTCTAAGGGTACCATCCTTCTTTTTCACAAACAGGATTGGTGCTCCCCATGGAGACACGTTGGGTCGAATATAACCTTTATCCATCATTTGTTTTAATTGCAATTTGAGTTCAACTAACTCGGGTGTGATCATCCGGTAGGGTGTCCTAGACACTGGCACCACTCCTGGTGCAAGTTCTATCGAGAAGTCTATGTCCCTTCTCGGAGGTAGACCCGGTACCTCTTCTGGAAACACATCTCTATATTCTCTCAGGATAGGGTGATCGCCAAGGCTTGGTTTGTCACATTCAATTGTTTTCAACACCTGTATTGCATATAGGGGACATCCCTTTCGACAATACTTTCTCATTTGCAGAGATGATATTTGTCTTACTGAGACAGGTTTTCGGATCCCTTGAAGGGTCATCTTTTTCCCTTCTTTACTTACACATTCTAAGGTTTTATGGTAACAGTCCAATCTGGCTTTATGGGAAGCTAGCCAATCCATACCAATCAACAGATCATACGATCCCGGGGGTAATATGTTAAGGGTTTCTTGGGTGGGGGATTTACCCAACATCAATTGGCAGACTGGTATAACCTCTACTACCCTTCTTCTGGTGCCAGTGGCTAACTGTACCAACCATGGCTTGGTATGTTTTTGTGGTTGTAGTTTACACTTATCGACAACTTTAGGGGCTATATAATTCAAATTTGAACCAGGTTCAATCAAAATAGACACTAGGTGGTTGTAAATCATACCTTCTATTTCCACTACTGAAGCTTGGTGGTCAGCTTGGTTATTATCCAAGGCTGCATAAATTTGCAGCACACTCCTGGCCACATCATTGACGGTAGAAGCTTCATGGATGTTATAAATCCTCCGACTATTCTATCGTCGGTGTGGAAAGTCTCTCAATAGATGTTCTTCCCCGCAACCCCAGCATTTCAAAGGTTCTCTCTTTGGGTTATCAGTCTTCACTGATATGGGTCCAGAAGTTTTATTTCCGCTCAAGGAGGGAAAATTCTGTTGGTGCACACTCCGGGCTGGGAAGCTCATTCTTGGGTTTTTCTTATAGTTCTTAAATCTTGGGGATTTAATCCCCTTTTTCTGAAATCTTTAACTACTCTTCTGCTTCCATCCTTCGCGAGGTTCTGCTCGATGCCCAAACTGTTCATGACAATAGGCTGCCTTTCGAATAGTGCCTTCTAGAGTCTTTGGCTCATCAAATTCAATTTTGTTCTGATAGTCCTTAGGTAGTCCACTGATGAAGCGTTGCACCTTTGCCTTTTCCGCTTTTATATAAGGTACGTACCTCAACAAATCGAGGAATTTGTTAACATATTCTTCTATAGTGAGTTGTCCCAGTTTGAGTTCATAAAACTCTTTAGTCTTTTCGTCGAACTATTTTTCCGACAAATACTTCTTCCGGAAGTATTTCTCAAATTGTTTCCAAGACAGGTCCTCTTCGCAAACCCCTTTCACATTCTTAAGGTCTTCCCACCAAATGGAAGCCTTTCCGTTCAAGTTGAAGGTGGCCACTCGGGCCTTCAAATTTTCTGAAAAGTCATGGACTCTGAAATATTTCTTTAGTCCAAGTAGCCAGGCCTCTGCTTCCTCTCCCTTCTTTATTTCACCATCGAAGGAGGGTGGTTTGGATTTTCTGAATTCTTCGAACTTACAACCTTTGGAAGGATTTTTCTTCTTCTGTTTCTTTTGGGAATAGGAACTGGTTCTGCTGCTAGAAGAGCCCTTTGAATCGCCAACTTCCTTCTCAGAGGAATCATCTGACACTTGTCCTTTACCTCTGGGGTGGACCTTTTTTGAGGTGCTCCTCTCAGTGTGGCCACTGATATGACCATGTTTATGAGTTTCAGGTTCATGTTGCATGTGTCTTTGTATATCAGATAAGCTCTGTAGTAAAACTGCATTAATTTTTGTTTGTTTTTCTTGTTCTTTCATCATTCTCTCATTGTCAGCCTTGCAGCTTTGTAATTTGACCATGAGGCTCCTCATAGTCTCGGCTAGATCTGGAGGGGTCCCTACTGGCCTCCTTTCGTAAAACTCTTCATCTCTATTGTGGTAGCCTTCCCCACTTCATGGTGAGTCACCATTTTATACGTCTGTAATTTCCCGCAGTTGATCGTCTGCTTATGTGCAAAAGGAAAAACGTTGGTTGTTAGCCAATATTTATATTTATTTATAACCAGTACATAATTCATATTTTTCTCATGCACACACACAGTAGGGTTTTTTCATTCTTAACTTTGTCTTTTGATTAGGAAGGTTAAGACAGGGGGTTACTCCTTTTAGGAGTGTTTTGAATGGAGCTTCTGCGTAACTTGTTCATGAGCCCAAGCAGGCCAAGTGTTGTAACCATGCTCTGATACCAATTTGTAACATACCCACTACGGAATTTCAAAAATTTTGGCCTTTTTCTTCTTTTCTCCGAGGAACATAGTTCCACGAATCCCTACAGGGCCTGATACAGACATTTCCATCCCTTATCCGCACTCATATGATCGGTGGTTATGGCCACAAGCCTTATCAGAGGGTACTCATCAATTTTCGCGATACGGGAAATCACGATGCAGGTATTCCTTTGTTCATTTCGGGGTTTCATCCATCGAAATTTCGCGGCTAGCGAATATGAGGAAAACTAACCTTTGGGAGTCTCGGGCGCCGAAACGCCAAAACCACGCGTGCTAATCCATTTCAAGACTTCGACTAGCAGGAATTTCATGATATGCGAGGACAAGACATTTGCTTCTAGATGTTTCGAGTGTCGAAACACTGAAACATTGATTCTAGTGGCCCTATACTCATTTTCAGAGTTTCATGCTTCGGGGTTTCGCAAGTCGGGAGTTCGGGGGATTCGATGACAGGAGGTCTCACATCGGGATATTCCGGGAGCCGAACTATGAAACACTACCTCTAAACATGCTTCACTATTTTGGGGTTTCCTCCATCGGGATTTTGGGACATGCGACGACAGGAGGTCTCGCACCTGGGTTTCCTGGGAGCCGAAACTCTGAAAGCGCCAAGCTTTAACACGCTTCACTATTTTGGGAATTCATCCATCGGGATTTCGCGAGTCAGGGGTTTCGAGACTGGCGAACATGTGGGGCCCGCACTTAGGTACCCCAGGTGTCGAAATACCGAAATATGATAACTTTTCCACACTCTATCTTTCGGGATATTGCAAGTCGGGATTTCGGGACTTGTGAGTGCAAGGGATTTTACCCCTAGGCGTCCTGGGTACCGAAATGTCGAACTATCCTATCTCATCCATTCCTTAAACTATTTCAGGGTTTTGTTTATCGAGATTTTGCGACTCGCGATGATTAGGGTTCTTCCCCTTTTGTCTTCCCGGGTACCGAAACGCCGAAATGATTACCGACAACCATGTGTCCTATAAATGGACAGTCCAGATACCTCCACGAACCCTAGGGATCTATGGTCCCGATTCCTTTGCTACTTATGAAGATAAAAGGGGAGGGGCTGAGACATTAACGCCCTCATTTCTTCCTCCAATCTAATGGTTGTGACTGACCTCAGATCTTCCGACGGGATCTCGTCCGTCAATCGATACTTATCCATACGCTGTCGTTTCAGGATTTTGCGGGTCAGGATTTCAGGACTCGCGAGTGAAAGAAAACTCACACCTAGATACTCCGGGGGCTGAAATGATGAAAGGCTTACCGACCGCCACATGCCCTTATGAATGAACGGTTCAGGTACTCTCACGGACCTTTGGATATACGATCTAATTTCTTCATTACTCACGAAGATAAAAGAAAGAGGTTGAGGCATTTAACGCCCTCATTTCTTCCTCCAATCTAACGGTCGCGACTGACCTTAGATCTTCCAACAATATCTCGTCTGTTGCTCGATACTTATCCACACGCTGTCATTTCGGGATTTCATAAATCGGGGTTTCAGGATTCGCGAGTACAAGAAAACTCACACCTAGATACTCTGGGTGTCGAAACTCCGAAAACTCTGAATTTACCCCCATGCTAATAATTCAGGATCTCGCAAGTCGGGGTTTCGAGACTTGTGAGTGCAAGGGGACTCGCCCTTGGGTACTCTGGGTACCGAAATGCCGAAATGTTGGGATCTACAAGGACCATTCTCCCTCGTGCAAGAGTTTAAGGCTTAAACTATAACATCCTCCTTCAGATCCTCAAGTAATTTACACTAGGTTTTGAAGACCAAACTCGAAGGTCTTCTCGAAGGTAAGGGAGTGGTCTCGAAAGGGTGCCTTCGTGAGGAAATCTATCCAAGGAATCAGGTAGGACAAACACAGGAACAAATCTCCCGAGAGTAGACTTGAAAATTTGTATTAGTTCATCATCATATATATATATATATATATATATATATATATATATATATATATATATATACATAAACATAATCCATACGTGGTATTTCCAATAAAAACATGCAGCCATCATTTCTGATCAAAACACCATGTAGACAGTCTTACACTGAAACCATTCATAATTGCACAGACTATGAACATACATGTCAGCATATAAATTTCAAGATACAATATATAACACTTATCAGAAAAACACCAGGTGATGCAACTGCTGAGAGGGGTGCTCATTTCCACCCAATCGTAGGCTCAACAACTCCCAACGGATTTACCACTAGCCACCCCCGATCTGANTTCCTGCCTTTTCTCTTTTCAGCGAGGTTGTGTGTGGCACGATCTTCCTCGCGGCGGTCATGTTTGAGGACTCTACGGATGGGCGGTTCACCCCCATCCCTCATTACTCATGAGGATCCATTTACCTACCAACCTGGCGAGTCATTTAATTCGTGGCCAGCGGGCCACTCTTGGTTCTCTGGGCCAGTGAAGTCAAGATACGGTATTGGTTTCGGTGGAAGTTAACGCCACCATTCCAGGTTCCTTCCACCACCTTTCTTCAGCCATCGTTGTCTCTTTTTCAGCACACCCCCTCTCAGCAGTCTTGCAATATATATATATATATATATATTCATAATATTGTTTACATTCATCGACCTTCTTCACAAGGTCCATTCACATCACACATTCACATTTCTGAGTTTGCCACAATACTTGGCCAGTATAGTTATTTTTACAGACTGGGGGAAACATGGTGTTACATCTTCATGCATTTGGCTCAATATTTCCACCCCAAATTTCCTAGTGGCTTCCTTCTTGCTTTGCTCAAGTTTTTCTTTGGTCACATTGAATTATTCCTCAGAAGATATGGTGTAAATAGGATCCAATGTATCAAGGAAATTCATGTAATCGGGGCCTTCATTACTACCATCACCAAAAATATTGCTTGGACATTCATGCTCCCAATTATCATCCCCACAAGGCAAAAACCAAGGGACCTCTTTGGGGTTTATGACATTTGTAGGCACCAAGGTATTAGGGACCCTTTGCTCAATTGGAGGCCTAGGCTTCTGTGTTGGGTTTTTCCTTTGTGGTTGACCCTTGTATGGTGGTCTCATAATCTTGTTGTTGTATCCTTTCCATGTTAGTAACTTCGTTCATCAATAAGGATATGGTTTGAGCAATGTCATTTATGGCTTCTTCAATTTTTTGATCCCATGGAGCATGTATATCTTGGGTTGGTTCAACACTATGCATTTTTCTTGGCTTGGTCTTAGCCTTGGCTCTAGGGACATGAAAAGTCTCAACTTTGGAGGAAAAAATATTTGCTTCAATTTTTGTGGCTTGATCTTAGTCCTCTTGAAGGTCCTTTGGAGACTTTTCCTTGAGCATGAATCCAAATTTCCCTATGTAAGCAGTAATAGAAAGAAAAAGGATAACATCATTTTTGGGGCTAATATTATCGGGTATTTTTTGAAGCAATCTTTCAAATCTAGTATAAAATTCTTTAACAGTTTCGTTCTCTTTATTTTTCATCTCACCAATTTGCAACAACAACATGTTAGGATCACCTTTAGTTTCCATCTTTTTATGAAGAATTTGTGGAAAGCATCCCAAGTATTGATGCTTTTATTGGGGAGGCTATGAAACCATCTCCTAGTGTCTTTTAAAAAGGTAGTATAAAGGAGCCTCATGACTATATATTCAGCATTATCATTGAGGGGATGAGTTTGAAAACAATCCCAAAAATTATATAAATGTTTTTCACTAGAAGTGACATCATTACCAAAACATTTGAGCAACTGCTTTTCAAAAATTTTAGGCATGTTACAAGGGTATTGTGGAACTGTAGACATATCTAAGGGATTGAAAACATTAAAAACCCATGGCTTTTGAGCCATTGGATATAAAGGAAGTCTTCCTCGAAATAAGGATTTGACTACAGGAGAATTGTGAGAAGCTTCCTTATGTAAGCCTTGGTGGGATTGGAAAACCTTCTATTTGGCCCTTGTTTAGTGATTTCAACACTTGAACTTAGTGGAGTTACCAAATTATCTCTTTAGTGGAGGATCATTAAGAAGCAAACAAATGGATTCTTCCCTTAGTGGATTCGTCGGGTAAGATTTGTGGAATAAGGATTTAGGGTAAGCTTACGAAAGTAATTTCATACGAAGAATGGCTCAATTCTCCTCGACAATGCAGCCAAAAATGTTATCATAGAATTTGGCACTTGTGCAAAGCCTTCACAATATGCTAAACTTGTGTAACAATTGGAAGTAGATGCCATTGTCACCTAGGCAAGTACTTCCCTCATTTTAGTGAAGGACATGTCCAACACAAGGGAGGATTCCTTCATGAACTCAAGGGATCCTATAGCAATATTAGCCAAGCCTATGGCCCCTTGTCTTGGTCACCTCAAAAGGATAGGTTAGATCTAGGTAAATTTGAAAAAGGTAAGAAGAGTTTGGACGAGGTAATTTGTTGACGTGTGTAATACAATTTTACCAATGCATATAATGACAATTACCAAGTCTAACATATGAGTAATAACCCTTAGAACACTAGATATCAAGGAAGAGGGTTGTTGTAGAAATATTGCAGCAATGAACAATGATCATACCAACCAAGAATGTTTTATAACAACAACAATAAATCATCCCTCAAAAAATGTAAATAAAATATTTAAATATAGTCCTCAATAAGTGGAATAAGGTGCAAGTGCTCAACAATGAATTTGACCTTATTAAACCACAATATTAAGTAAGTATTCAACAATATAATCAAGAAATGATGGTTGTAGCAAAAATTCATAACAACAACAACAATTTTACTTAGATTTTTAAACGTTGGGCTTGCATAAGCATGCTAAAACCATGTAAAACCTAATCTACTAAATCATTTTGAGAGAGAGAGAGAGTTTTGAGAGAGTTGTATCACTTGCAAATACTAGACTAGTGTCATTTTTTTTTTGGACAATGGAGTCAAGAAACACCATTAATTATATATACAAGAAGAGATGTGATTTTGAAACCCTAGGGATAAATCCTTATAGGCCTAGGATCAAACTCAAAATACAAACCCTAGAGTTTATGGCATTATAAACCCTAGGTGTTGTCTCCTTTAAGTGATCTAGGTCAAAGTATAAAGTTTATGGCCTTATAAACCCTAGATTTTAAACTAGACAAGACAAATCCCTAGAGGGACAAAGACTTTTAATCCCTAGAACTAGGTCTAATATGCTTCAACAAACAAGATGAATGAAATAGAGAGGGGGATACATATTTGTAATTCCTCCTAAGGTTTCAAACAAGAACAAGGTAGCATGCAATAAATTAACATAGATCATTTACCAAAATATACCATGAATAAACACTTAAACTGGACAAAATAAACTTACTTCAACCAAGTAGAAATGCATGCGGAAACCTTACCTAAATATCATCCACCAAAAATAAGACAAAGCATCCACAAGTTTCTCCTTCAAGAGGTTCACACTAGTTATCCATGGAAAAATACAAGATAAGAGAACAATATAAATGATATATCACAACTGATGAGTTATGATTTTTCACAATGTAGTGCTAGCCTCTTTATATGAGGCAACCCTAGTGCATATGTCTGCACAATGATCTAAAAAATAATAGTCCATGATACAAGTGGGGCTAACCCCTCAAATAGCCTCTAACAATGTAAAAACATGCTAATTAACCAAAAGATTCCCTCCAAAGTCACACTTGTGGGTGATATCATGCTCTAATAGGTTAAAGAAATCCTCCCAAGGCCACATGTCATCATAAAATGGTACAAGCAAGGTAGAAGGTCATGTCACATCGTCAAGGACCCAAGCCATCCAATGGTGCCCCAATGGCAAGCAAATCCCATCATCATCAAGAAACCCTAGCACATGACATCATCATCAAGGAGCTCAATGTCCAAGGTGGAAAGGAGTCTCGTAAACTCTCCAAGGGATTCCCAACCATCTCCAAGTGTAATGTCCTCCATCCAAAGCCTAACAAGTATTGGGGTGCAATGTCTAGAGTGTGGGCTTCATTCCCATCCATTTGCCAACATGACCATATCTACCAAATTAAAGCTTGTGTCTCCATCATATAGGGTCCCGAAGGTGTGAGAGGATGTGTCTACTTGTGCCAAGTCATCAAATGCTCCAATTCTCTACATCACATGTGCCACATCTACATGACAAGGCACAACATCCTAAGTAAAAGTATGGGATGTCCCATAAAGAACCATGTCAAGTGTACCCAAATCAATCAAATCCATTAAATCATGTAAGACCGACAATCACAAGCTACAATAGTCCTAAGAAGCATACAAAGTAGGCCATCTATTAATACAAAATCCTAAATGAACGATTCTCATTGGGTATCCCCTTCAAAATTCACACAAGCTCAAGAATTTATGCAATTTGGCAAGTTTAGGTATGGGAGGGCCATCAATGGAACCTATTAGGTGTGTTAGTACCCATGTAGAGACACATTTCCCTGAAGAACCCATCAAAGATATGTAATGAATGTGAGGTGGTCACAGGGTCATTACCATGCGAGATAATGTATGGGCTCACCTCCATGAGTGCCTTTGTAGAGGATGCACTTGGTGAATAAGTTACCCTTGTTGAGTTTTCAATCAGCTAGGCTTAAGAATGAAGTTAATTTCATTTTAGAATTTTACTTAAACCATAGACAATTTGTTGCAGCAACCAAGACCACAAGAAGAAACACCATGCACAAGTACACAAGAAGTATCCTGGGAAACACTTCTTAACAAGGGAAGAAAAACCAACCAATCCTTTTCTATATTCTTCAAGAGAAATACCTCCACCACCATAAACACCTAGCACACAAAAGGGTGCTCACAAACCATAGAAGACTAGTGCCCAAGAGAGGTGCACACTTTTCCCAAGAAGATGTACTTGCTGAAATTTCCAAACTCACACTTCAGATATGATTCCTCAATGGGGAATTTACCTTGACTTAAATTAGACTGAACCTATCAACAGAAGTTTCTATTGGCACAATAGGGCCGACCTCTCTAACTCACAATATAATTAATAACAACCAGATTAATTATCTTTTACATTAATTATCTATTATATTAAGGCGGGGCTGACCTGTACCCTTTACATTACAATTAGGGTTACAGGTAAGTCTGACTCTTGAACAATATAGCAAGGGATTTCATACACCCACTAGTTCTCAACCAATAGAGGAATATCCATAGGGATGCCCATATCTATGGCTCACTGCATTACGAAGAACCACTTTGTCACTAGTGCTCAACCACTAGGATCACGTTCACTTGTGCTCGTCCACAAGGACGTCCACTCAATAGATCTTCTTTCCCACTGAATTACATAAGAGAGTCATCTGGAGTTTCTCATCAACTCTCTGCTCAGAGGAGGATAATACATCATATTCATCTCTGTCTCATGACGATGCACCCAACACTTTGGGATTTCACACAATCACCATGTGCTTAGCCACAGGCACGTCCAACTCTACATATCTCCTTTGTCACTGCGTTACACAAGAGAATCATCTGGATTTCTTCTCAACTCTCTGTAAGGAGGAGGCCATCTCTACGTTCCAACTATGTCTCAGATAGGAACTACACACCCCTCTCAGGGGCTCTCTCTCAGGTTTGTGTCCTGGTGAATGTCTCACGTAATTGCAATGATCAACACTCCCTCTCATCTAGGGAGGAATTTTCCACCAAGCCAAGTCTCTCACGGAAATACTCAAACTTTGTCTTGGAAAGTGGTTTGGTGAAGATATCTACAATCTTTTAATGAGTAGGAAGATATTTCACATTTACTATCTTCCTCTACACCATGTCTATGATATAGTGATACTTTATCTCAATATGTTTCGATCTGTCATGAAACACAAGTTTCTCAAAGAGATTCACACAAATTTGGTTATAATCATAGAATCCATCTCATGATCAAGTAAATCTGTCGAAATTTTATGAAGCCACACTGCTTCGCACACTCAATGATATATACTCTGCTTCTGTGGTATTCAAGGCCACATAGATTTGTTTCTTGCTGCACCAAGAAACTATGCCAACCTTCTCGGTAAAACAACAACTGGATGTTTTCTTCTGGTCCATTGTACTCTCTGCTCAATCTGTATCGACATATCTTGTAAAATCAAGTTCACATTGGAGGCATATCTCAGGCCATATCCAATTGTCCCTCGTATATATCTCAATACATGTTTTGTTGTTGTCCAGTGATTCTGTCTTAGTTGACTCATGGAATTACTAAATACATTCATTTCATAGCATGAACCAAGTCCAGTGTTAACCAGATACATCATTGATCCAATCAGTTGTGGATCATTCTCATCTAAATCATCATCAATATTTTTTTCTTCAAATCCATCACCGTGGATTTGCATTTTGTCATACTGAACTTCTTTAATATTCCCACTGTATATTTTCCTTGACTTAGGAAAATCTCATCCGTCCTCTATCATAATTATTGTCCCAACAAGTAGTGCATCATACTCAGATCCTTCATCTCGAAATCAAAAGTCAAATCTTACTTGTATCTAACAACAAGACTTTCTGAATAAGTCATCAAAATTAGGCTCTCGTCACCAACACTGTAATAATATAGGTTTGGATCAACAACACTTTTGTTGAAACCCAAACTCATCAAGAATATATCCATATGATATAGTTTCCAACTCATGGATGGTAGTACGGATGGAAGTGTATTGAGCTTACTAGATTAAGTGTCTCATCATAGACAACTCCCACTGTTTTGTGAGAATCATCTGGCTATAGATATCGCTTTGTATTTCTCGACACTTCCATTAGCTGCATGCTTGATCTTATAGATCCACTTGGAAGTCACCACACACTTCCCTTATGGCCTCTGAAAAAATATATTATACATCACTATTTAAGATATATTGGTATTCTTTTGTTATGGCATCTTATCATACATGTTCTCTTGTTTCTTCTCCAAGACAAGGAGGCTCAAAATCAATGAAGTGGCTCATGTTTGAAGGATAGCTTGAAAATATCTTTTGCTTTCTCGGGATGTGCCTTGAGAGGATTGTATGTTTCTCTACCTCCTGCAAAGTGAGCCTAGGCAGGCCTTTTATGTGCTACTGCAATATCTCTAGACATATCAACTGGAGAAATTGGATTAGATGGAATAATGTTTGTCTCCCTCTGAACTATTGAGGGGGGAGAATGTATTGTCTCACTGTCAATATCCATCTGATAGTCTATGGATCTTTGAAAGGCTATCTCTTTTTCAAGGATAATATCTCTGCTTGTATCAATATGTCTTTGACCAGGGATGTATATCTGGAATGTCTTCGAAGATTCATTGTTACACCATAAATGTATCCTTTCTCCTTGAAGGGTCTAGCTTGGACTTATTCTCTTTGGTACTTGAAAATACACTGGGCACTCAAATATCATGAAGTGTTCAATCTGAGGCTTCACTCTGGTGAAGGCTTCTTTGGGAGTTATGTTTTTCAAAGTCTGGTGAAGACTCTTGTTCTGAACATATATTGTACCATGCATGCTTCTGCCCATAGAATCATAGAAGGATTCCAATCATGCATTATTGCATTGGTTGCCTCAATGATGGTTCTATTATTGCTCTTTATCAAATAATTTTAACTCCCTTTGATTCAAGTGACTCCCTCTGAAGGCTAAACATCTTCCTTTGTTGTTAACCTATCTAGAACAAGAAAACAAAAATAACCAACATAAGAATATCTCCTAAAGGAGAATAATGAGTACATCTCTAGAATCAAAACAATTTAGGGATTGTTTTCATAGCTACAACACCTACTTGTAATGTAGCAAACTTTAGAAATATAGGTTAGAGGAATGAAAATTACAACAATCAAACCTGGAGTCTTCACTTCCAGTGTGTTGTTCCTCTGAATGCACTGAGATCCCTCTGGATCCATGACTTCAGCAAAAAAGGTTCCTTCCTCCTAAAATTAACCTCATGACAATGATACAAATAATATATATACAAGTTCATACTGTTGATTAAGGTTGGTTGTCATTGATGTCAACCCTTGAAGAAAGACTCGTAGCACAAAGGTTTGGGTAATGGACCCAATAGTGTTTGATGTAAATATGACTCATTATTTTTTTTTCATGGTTGATAATAAGTAAATATGGATGAACTCCAAAGTGGTCCCCTTATGGTGAAATCCCTCACGGGAAGACGCTTTGTGCAATAAGAGAACCCATGCTTAATTGTGGAATAATGAGATGAAGGAAAGTGAATTTGTCAGTGAAAATAGCCTATATGGATAGTGCTTGTCATGTCATTTCCAGTGGTATGTGGAACGTCACATAATTCCTCACGGTTAGAGAGTTATGGCCATGAGAAGTTGGAGACCCTGGGTTTGGGTAATGGACCCAAGTTTGTTTGATGGGTAACGGTATGAGTTATGATATA
>ML784925.1:22171-47654 GCA_009831015.1 Picea engelmannii
ACAGGTTCAAAGTTATGATTACTTCAAGTTAGGGTTGTTGACTAATCCAAAACGAGGCATGTGAGACTAAAGAAAAGTTTGATGAAAATGCTAGTCTCTTGTTTTTAAAAGTTAAGGAAGGTTTGAAGGAATGTGATCATATAAACCAGGTCTATTATAGAGCTACAAATCATACTTGGATGATGAAATTGATGAGGGCTTTTGGTTGTGGCACATGTTGAGTACATGGTTGAGACAAGTAGTTGATGAGTTGACACATACATGAAGTGTATAGTTGACGATGTTGGTACATATTGATGATTCATAGTTGATGAGTAGTTGACACATGATTGAAACATACTTGGTACATGGTTGGATGCACTTGTTTATGGTACAGGTTGATTACAGATTGGTGCATGGTTGATGCACTTGTTTATGGTACAGGTTGATTACATGTTGGTGCATGGTTGATGCACTTGTTTATGGTACAGGTTGATTACAGTTTGATGCATGGCCGATGCATGGTTCAGATTTATTGGTACATGTTTACAATGGTATATCTCACAGTGATAGTGTGGCAGTGGTTCCATCATTCTACTTCTACTTCAGGGTGGCAGGACGGGGCAAGGACAGGTGGTTGTAGCCACCTTTCGGTTGTAGCCGGAGAACATTGGGGGTTGTAGCCTCCTTCTGGTTGTAGCCAGATATTTGGGGAGTTGGAGCTTCCTTCAGGTTGTAGCCTAAGAAACTAGGGGGTTGGAGCCTCCTTCCAGTTGCAGCTAGAAAACAAAGGAAGTTGGTGCTTCCAATGAATGTAATTCTTCAAGACATATAAGAAAAAGCATTTCGTGGTTTTCTCCTGATTTGGGTTTCCACGTAAAACAATGGTGTATTGTGTATGTGTGTGATTGTTTATTTATTACTGCTCATTATTGGATAATAATTCTACATTGATATAACATTTGAAGAAAAGGATTATAATTACATTATTACTGATTCATCCCCCCTCTCAGTAATCCAACACATACGTAAGGGTGATGATATGATTTCTCCAATGGCACTTGGTTGATCTTTTCCCTCTGGTATCTTCATGAAGAAGGTAGTCACGGTGTCACCTTTTGTCATCTTTGTTATTTTGAAGTTGGCCCTTCAATGTAAGAGCTTGTGTAGATGATTGGCTTCCTTGTCTTGTCGTCGTCTTCCTTCCATTCATCAATATTTGTCTCTGGTAAACCCTTTTGTATCACCCACAATAAGTTTTCCTCTGAAGTCTTGTCTTCCAGGAACTTGAGTTTGCTTGATCCAACAAGCTTATCTTCCATCATAGTTGTGTTCATCATATTTTTAGATTCTTCACAAACCCTTGTTAACTAGGCTAGAAAACCTAACGAATGGGCTAGGTGAGAAACCTTAGGTTTTTTTGGGCTTATGACTGCCAAAAATAAGGCTTGAAAGTTAAAAGAACACAAGTAATCTTGAAGGCTTCTTAAAAGAGCTACAAAAACCCTAAAAATAGAAATCTGCAATATTTTGCAAAACCCTAGGGACAAATTTTCAAAATGCTCAGAAATTCACTATGAGAGTCTCTCGAGGTGCGTTGGAGAAGTCCGTACTCTCCTATGCCAAAATTTTCCTCAACGTCCAAGTTTTAGGGGCTAAAACACCCAAAAGAAGAGGGTCGTATGGATTTGTCTGGAAACCCTAGGAGGGTCCTATGGTTCTGCAAAAGAGGAGGGATGATTGGTAAAAGCTTGTAGCTTGTGCAATGGGTCCTTCAATACCTATGCTCTGATACCATGTTCAATTTTCAATCATCTAGGATTAAGCATGAAGTTCATTTCATTTTAGCATTTTACTTAAACCATAGACAATTTGTTACAACAACCAAGATCACAAGAAGAATCACCATGCACAAGTACACAAGAAGTATCCTGGGAAACCCTTCTCAACAAGGGAAGAAAACCTAACCAATCATTTGCTATATTCTTCAAGAGAAATACCTCCACCACCAGAAACACCTAGCACACAAAAGGGTGCTAACAAACCCTAGAAGACTAGCGCCCAAGAGAGGTGCACACTTTTCCTAAGAAGATGTACTTGTTGAAATTTCCAAACTCGCACTTCAGATATGATTCCTCAATGGGGAATTTAACTTTACTTATATTAGACTGAACTTGTCAACAAAAGTTTCTATTAGCACAATAGGGCCGACCTCTCTAACTCACAATATAATTAATAATAACCAGATTAATTATCTTTTACATTAATTATCTATTATATTAAGGTGGGGCCAACCTGTACCCTTTACATTAAAATTAGGGTTACAAGTAAGTATGACTCACTAACAATATAACAAGGGATAGCATACACCCACTAGTGCTCAACCACTAGGGGCATATCCATAGGGATTTCCATATCTATGGCTCACTACATTACACATAAGAACCACTTCGTCACTAGTTCTCAGCCACTAGGATCACGTTCACCTGTGCTAGTCCACATGCACGTTCACTCAATAGATTTTCTTTCCCACTACATTACACAAGAGATTCATTTGGATTTTCTCATCAACTCTCTACTCAAAGGAGGCTAATACATCATCTTCATCTCTATCTCACGACGATGCATCCAACACTTTGGTATTTCACATGTTCACCTTGTGCTTAGCCACAAGCACGTCCAACTCTTCAGATCTCCTTTCTCACCGCGTTACACAGGAGAATATCTAGATTTATTCTCAAATCTCTGTAAGGAGGAGTCCATCTCTACGTTCCAAATCTGTCTCAGATAGGAACCACACACCCCTCTCAGGGGATCTATCTCAGGTTTGTGTCCTAGAGAATGTATTACGTAGCTACAATCATCAACAACCATGTCCACGATGCTTTTCCCATTCCAAACCCTTCATTTTCCTTTTTCTTTATTTTATTTTATTTGCAAGTCCCCTTAAAAAGGTTTCAATCTTATCACTTCCTTTTCTTTTTATTCAAGATATATTCAAGTCTGTTTTTGTTGATGAATGTATTTATTCACATTAGGACTAGGGGAGATCACCATTAATGAGGGGGTATAGCTCAATTATGGACTACGGCTTTTAATTTTCCTCGTTATCCCATTTCTTTCTTTTTATCAACTAGCTGCAATCTACCTCTGGGCCTTTAGCGCCTTCTTTTCATAGGAGAATGAGGTACATGCCATTTTGGTGTACATGTAACCACATTAGCCAAAAGGTGGGAGAATGGAAGGATCAAGGATTAAAAGGCGGCCAGTATGATCGATAATGGTATGTTACTCATTTTAGGGAACCACTAGTAGTACCCTTTTCCCCATGAGTAAAAACACGAAACTAGGATGCCTAGGATGGCCACCAAGGTGAAACAAGGCAAAAAGCATAACTTTTGATCTCATGATTTATTATCCAACTTCAACCTATGATCATCACTCAAATTCCCAATGTATTATATATGATACTTTATATGAAACAAGGACTAATGTACCTCATAATGTGTCATAACATCATCTTCTAATGAGCCTTGTTGATTAAGTATGATGAGACATGTTGAATAAGAAGAGGCATCTAAGGGGGTTACTGGGCTGCTCTATGGACATGCTGATCATAATCATCATCGGGACCATTGTCTCCATTACAGGCCATGAGACATTGTCTCCTCTAGTTACCATTAGGTAGGAGGGGGTAACATAGTACATGACAAACAACCAAGTTAAGAAACAATGATGACTCACCTTTCTTAGTCGAAGATGACCTATAAATAATGTAAATGGATCCAAGGTACACAAAGCCTCTAGGCCAAGCCCCTACAATAGATGTGTTGATGTCGATAGGGGAAGGTATGTTTAGGATACTTTGGATAAGGGAAAATGAGAATGTTTCCATAATGAAGTCATGTAATTGTACGAGTGTTGAGAAGCACTTTTATGGTTTCCCAAAAGAATAAATGAATTGGGATATTCGTGCAAGAAATGAGATATGTGCCACAAATATTACCAAGTGAATCAATCTTTCATGGAGGAGATAATGATGAAAAATGGAAGAAATTAGAGGGAGGGGGGAACTGATGCTAATCTCTTGGAGGGTATATGAATTATGGCATAAAAATACAAGTGGTATTCATACTATGTAGAAGGTGGAAGAGAAATGACATTCAATGAACTATAGCATGTTATGCCAACATAATAAAAATTTCTTGGAAGTCCAAGGAAAGGAATCAACAAAATGATGTGGATGAGAATGCGGCTATCTCTAAGATGTAGACTATACAAACTCATGATCCCTAGCGGGGGGGAAATGGCATGGTACCAACATGCAATGAGGTACTAATCCATGGAAACCCATGTAGGTGGAGTATTGTCTTCAAGCAAGGGTGAATGAAAAGGTGGATGGGCTAAGCCACTTGTCTTAAGTGGGGGGGAGAGGGGTCTTATAGGCATATTCAATGGATATGAAACAAGGAAAATGAAACATAAACAAAGGGAACATGTCACTTATATGTTAGTTTTAACAATTATACCTCGATGATAAATTATGAGACCATTGAAATAATGGTGGGAAAAATGGTTCCCAAAGTAAATACTTGCACATGTGAAATATATACCATAGTGTAAAAGTGCATGTGAAAATTATACCAAAAATTTCGGGACACCAAAACTAGTGTAACATGGTTAAAGAATAAGTGGACCTCCATGGTTTTTATGTTATTAAATTTTGGTGTGGATTCAACCTACTTGGTGAAATAGTCAACGAACACAACAATGTACTTATGACTACTGTCATATGTAGGATGACACTCCATAAAATAAATATTCCTCTTGCAAAAAAAATTGCATGATTATGGGGTGAATTGGAGATGGTTGATATCTCACCTTAGGTGTGTATATTTGACAATGGATACACTATTTAAGTGCTTATATGCACTCAAAAAATAAAGAAGGCTAAAAATAACCAACCCTTTGATTTTTGGGCAGTAGCCATGCTATACAGATCCCCACCACAAGCACCATTATAACAATCATTTAGGACCCATTTGGCCTCTGTAAGGGTGAGACGGTGACACAAAATAGTGTCAACTCATCACCTATATAGAGCATCACCAATGATGAGATTTCGAGGAGGTTGGTGACAAATACAACATTGATTGTCATATGAAAGATGAGGACTAAACTTTTTAGTGCACGCAGGTAAACTAATATGTACCAATACCAAGGATATTTTGATAAAATGATGAATAAGTGTTCATTAGGAAGATCATCATTAACAGGTGGATCAACCACACCAATTGGTAGGTCATAGATAAACTCTATCAAGGTCAATGTTTCCTTACACTTGGGAGTGGTGAATTCAAGATCAAACTCCTGGATGATTACACTCTAATGGGTAAATTTTCCATTAATGACTCATTGACTCAAGATATATAACATGGGATTTGAATTTGAAATGACCTTTGCATTTCTCAATAGGATATAACGATGCAACTTTTGGATAGAAGATACAATAACTAATGATAATTTATCATCATGATTGTATAATAATGATGATCTTAATATGTTCTTACTAATGCAATATATGGCATGCTCAAATTGATCCTCCCCTTATTGTACTAACATGTTGGCTATGGAAAATGGAAACACAAAGATGTAAAGGATATAGTCCTTATTTGTTATGAACTAACTCCTTAAGAATGATAAAAATTTAATGTACAATAATCCACTTCGATGGATAAACCTCCTTTTAAAATATATTCAATATACAAGATGAGATGAGATCCTCCTAAGACTAGGTCTCCTTGGTATATATCTAGGAGACAAACTGTACAATTATAATGAAAGGATACATTGAAGGCTTCTAGCCTACATACAAATATATCACTATAGTTGTAATAATTCAATATATAGGGCTTAATAAGGGTTTTTATAATTAACCCGAGGCTTTGTCTAGGGCTTAACATGTCCCTCCCCTTCAAACAAATTTTGTCCTCAACACTTGACTAGTTGTGGGTGTTTATTCATAAATAAATCATCTTCCCATGTCTCCTCTTCCACCGGTAGGTTCTTCCATGTGATGAGGTACTCGATAATTGCTTAATTTCACAACCACTTAATCCTCATCTCAAGGATTGTTTCTGGTTATAGTATTATTTTCCCTTCTTCATTAATCTCTGGTAAAATATTTTGGACTGGGATCTTGTCACCGATTACCTTCTGTAAGCAAGAAACATGGAATACTAGATATACACATGAAGATGGAGGCAACTCCAATTTGTAATGCATACTTCCAATCCTTTGCAACACCTTATAGGGGCCATAATATTTGGGTGCTAATTTATTGTCCTTATTTTGTTTCTTGAGGCACATTTGATTATATGGTTGTATCCTCAAAAATACCCAATCCCCCGCTTCAAATTCCCTTTCACTGTGATGTTGATTTACTTGGTGTTTCATCCTATTTTGTGCCATAACTAAGTTGTCCTTCAATGGTTTGAGAACCTCTTGTTGGTGCCCTATGCAGTCCTCCACTGCTTGAACCTTTATAGTCCCTCTCAAGGGCGATGTGACATATGGAGGATGATATCCATAAAATGTCAGAAATGGGAATTTTTTTTATGAAGTATGGAAGGATGTGTTGTACCACCATTCTACCAAGGGAAACCACTTGACCCATTGTGTTTATTTATCATATGCAAAGAGACGAAGATATCCTTCTAGATATTTATTCACAATATTGAGGATGGTAAGATAAGTTGTGAGGATATAAAGTACCCAAACAAGAAAATAATTCAATTCCGGTGAAAATTGGATCTTTGTCACTTATCTTGGGGACTCCATGTAGCTTTTGAACTATTTCCATGAATGTTTTGGCTATTGTACTTGCTTTAAAAGGATGAGAAAGAGAGGAAAAATGGGCATACTTTTTCAGTCAATCCACTAATTCCATGATGACAGACTTTCCTTCCGATTTGGGTAAACCTATAATAAAATCCATTGAAACATTTTCCATACGTTGACTTGGTATAGCTAATGGTTGTAGTAGACTACGAGTCTTGATTGTCTTTCCCGTATTTTGTGTTGATGTTTGGACTACATTGGGAAGAATATATATATATATATATATATATATATATATATATATATATATATATATATATATATATATATATATATATATATATATATATATATATATGACTTGATATTTATAATACAAGGTATGAATATATATAATAAACAAGTAGTTATTTATTATCCAAGGGACACATCCTTTCATGGATGGTCACCATATGTTCTCTATATATGGAATACTCATCATTGTAATAATATATCAATCTCACATGTTATCTCATATCATCTCATTATGAAAAATCAACATTTTGTTGATAGACCACAAATTCAGACACAAACTTTTGAACATCAGTTTTAATACCTTCTCAAAAAAAAATCCTTCTTGATCCTGTGGTAAGTTTTAAAGAACCCCAAATGTGCTATAGGAGAAGTGTGCAATTCCAGAAGGACCTTCTATTTGAGTTGGGAATTCTTACATAAATATAGGTGATCATGATACCATAGCAAATCATTATTCCATAAAAATTTATCTAATGCATTGGGGTCCTCTTGTCGATTTGAATGATCTTGCATACCTCTTGATCATGGTTCTATTATATCCTTATTTATTCCACCCAATGGGATTGTGGAATAGAAATAACACATAGTGAACCCTTTGTTTCTTCTTCTTTCCTTGAAAGTGCATCTGCTGCAATATTATGTTTTCCTTTATTGTAGATAATTTAAAATTCATGACCTAGCATCTTTGTAACCCATGTTTGTTACTCTTCTGAAGATAATCATTGCTTCAATAAGTACTTCAAACTATTGTGATATGTTTTTACTTTGCAGTGTCTTCCTATTAGGTAACAGATCCATTTCTTAACTACATGTATTATGGTCAACATTTATTTTTCATAAATGGGCTTGAGTAAGTTTTTCCTTTTAATTTGGTTGCTTTAAAAGGAAATGGACCTTCCTTCTTCCATTAAAAATGCACCAATTCCATGGCCTAAGGCATCACACTCCACAATAAATGTTTTTGTGAAGATAGGTGTGGCTAGTACAAGAATTGTACACATAGCTTCCTTAAGTTTTTCAAAATCTATGGGTGCTTCGTGAGTCCAAGAAAACGATTCCTTCTTTAAATAATGTTAATAGAGGTGCCACAATTTGACCATAGTTCTTGAAAAAATTGTGGTAATATCCTAAAAATCCTAAGAATCATCTAAGTTGCTTCAAGGTTTTGGAATTGACCATTCCATCGTATCTTTAATTTTGTTAGGGTCCACTTTTACACCTCCATGAGATACAATATGACCCAAATATTCCACGTCTTGAACCCCAAATGCACACTTGGAAGGCTTTGCATAAATTTGTCTCTCTTCAAAAAGTTGTAATACTCTATCAACATGTTGTACATTCTCTTGCCAAGATTTTTTGTAGATTAGTATGTCATCAAAAAGTTATAACACAATTTTTCTAAGGAAGGGTTTGAAAATAGAATTCATCAAGCTTTGAAATGTTGACGATGCATTAGTAAGTCCAAATGGCATAACTAAAAACCCATAATGACCTTCATGTGTTGTAAAGGATGTTTTGGGAATGTCCTCCTACCTCATTATGATTTGATGATATCTCGAATGAAGATCCAACTTGGTAAAGAAAGTTTCTCCATGCAATTCATCTAATAATTCATCAATGACAGGAATAGGAAACTTATCTTTGAAGGTCATTTTGTTGAGTAGTCTATAATATGGACATATATTCCATGAACCATCATTATTCATAACCATCACTACTAGTGAAGATAAAGAACATTGACTAGGTTGAATGATGCCCACCCCTAACATTTCTTGGATCATATGCTCAATCTCATTCTTATGTTCATATGGATACATGTAAGGTCTAAGGTTCCTAGTTGCAAATGAATAGCATGGTCATGATCTCGAGTAGGTGGAATACTCTTAGGCATCTCTCCAAGTACCTTGGATTTTTTGTTGATAACTATTTGAAGATCCATTGGAGCAGAGGATATAGATGTTTGAACATCTAGTGAGCACAACTGTGCAATTACACCATGGTGTCCCTTTTTGAGTAATTGTGTTATGATATTAGAGATTATCACCTTAGAGGGTTTCCCTTGGATACCTCTAAGCTCAATTTCCTTTCCTTCTAAGGAAAATATCATGAAAAGATATTGAAAATTAAGGTCCATTGTTCCCAATGATTGTAACCATTGGACCCCTTATACGATAATAACACCACCCATTTGGATTGAAATCATGGGACTATCCAATAAATACTCCCCCATATTGAGCTTAATATTATGGCACTTCCAAGAACAATTTATGGTACCTCCATTTGCAATCATTACTTGAAACTTCGGTTCTAGAAATACAAATCAATTGAGATCTTTTGCTAAATTGTAATTGATGAAGTTATGTGATGCATTGCCCCACCTCAGCAGGGTCTGCTGACCTCTTGGTCTCTGGATCTTCTCAATATTCAAGTTGGAGAAGCTCTTTGATTCCCCGCTAGAATCTTCAAGAAATTTCCACAGGTCCTTTTCATGAAACTCCGTCGTGCGAACAAGCATCGGGCGCAAGCTTCTCTCACGCGACCACTGGTTGTGATTGCGAGCCTAACCCAAAAGGCGTTTCACGATTTTGTGTGTCAGGTCTTTTTATGTGAATCACCTCGATTCTCCCAACCTCTGAAACCCCGACAAGAGTTTAGCGTGTACTAGCTCCTCCCTTATATTCCCTCAATGTGACCTTCGGTCATGACCTGGGGCTCAACTCTCAAGCGCATCGGGATTTCGCATATCGGGAACTCCCGATATGATTAGATCTACGGTCCATGATCTTCCTTCGATCGACGACTACAATCAATTTGTGATTTCACGTTTCAAAACTTTGGAGGTTGGTTCACCTCTATTCTCCCGATCCCCGATTTCCCGATATTTGCAAGCGTCAGATCGACGGTCCAGAATTTTCCTTCGATCAACGACTATGATCAAGTCAAGATTTTGTGTTTCATGACTTTGGGAGTCTCGTTACTTTCGTTTTCCTGATATCTGAGATCACAATGGCGCTATATCGACGGTCCATATCTTCCTAGATCCAACGGCCCAAATCAAGTCAGGATTTCACCTTTCGCTTCTTTACCTCTTATGGAGTCCCTTCAACACTTAGTCGAATTCTAAATCTGTGCACTCCTTGCAATAGATTCCTACTCAAGACTTGGTTCGTGTAGATGCATGTGCACGCCTTGCAGCAGTCGCTTTGCACTCCTTGCAAAGGGGAAATTTCATGCTATCTCTTCTAGGCTTCAGAATCAAAACATATACCATCACACACTCCTTGTGTTCTGTGTCCACACCTTGCACTCACTCAACATAAGAGAAACAATTGAAACTTATACTAACATTCACAGTTTCATCCATTCATAACAAAATTCATTCATTTATGAAAACACAATAACAGAGAATTAAAAACAGTAATAGTGTTATGCATTTGAGTCAATTTTCCTCTGTCATATTCATTCAAAAGTAAATGGCTACAACTGATATCAAAACAATAACTCAAAAATCAGAAAATTCCTACTAACTCGCAACAGCCTCATTTGGGCTTACAAAACCTCTATTTATCTCAAAGGGTCCTTAGGGTTCCCCCCAACTACTCGTCTACTGAAAATGAAAAATTAACTGCTACCTAAGTTCAGTTACATTCAAGGCTATGAGTGAAAACTCCCAGATCACTCATGATCATTAGCTTCCAAGCGTTTGATCTTCTTCCTTTTTTCCAATCAGCTCCAAAAGATTTGCAGTAACTCCCAGTGTTTTAGATTTTGAAATGATCCCCAGGCACTGATTTGTCATGCCACATGTGCTCGTTGACTATGCTCCTGCATCATACTCCCCTGGACAAAAATTTATGGACTCCTATCCATGAGCTCCTGCACCAAATTTCCATGCTTCTGGATATCAGCTTCATTTTCCCAACAGGCATCTTCTATTGGGTGTCCCTTCCACTTGACCAAATATTCAAGATGGGTCTTCCTCCTCGTCTTCTTGCTAATCCTCTGATCAATGATATTCTCCATCTGTGGTTTTTCTACTATAGGCATTTGTTTCTCCCACTGAATATTCTCTTGAACTTATGATCCCTCTGAGTCATATTCCCTGTAAGGGTACAGGTCTGAAACGTTGAATATGGGTGATATTCCCACATCATCTGGAAGCTCAATCTCATAGGCATTTGCACCAAACTTCCTTAATATCTTACATGGCCCTATATTCTTCATCTTCAACTTGTTATATGTTCCCCTAGGGAACCTTTCTTTCCTGAGATGTGTTTGAACTTGATCTCATACTTCAAATTGAAGTTCTCTGCGATGTTGATCAACTATGTGCTTGTATTCTTGGCTAGAACTCTACAACTGTCCTCTGATCTGGCTATGGAGTTTTTGCATTTATGCAGCAAAATCTTCTGATCCCGCACTTCTGGTCTCACTTTTTCCCAAGTCTCTCGACTTGGATACTCCCCTGGGTTTCATTCCATACAATATATGGAATGGGCTCTTTTCAGTGCTTCTGTTTGGTGAGTCATTTTATGAAATTTGTGCTTGTGGTAGAATATGATCCCACTGGTTATGATGCTCAGTGACCAAACTCCTCAACAAGCTTCCCAAACTTTTTTTTACCACCTCATTATGTCCATCTGTATGAGGATGATAAGTTGAGTTGAAGGACAAATCCATCCCCAACTTCTTCCACAGTGTTCTCCAAAAATGACCAACAAATTTTGCGTCTCTGACCAAGACGATGCTTCTGGGTAGGCCGTGAAGTCTCACAACTTCCTTGAAAAGCAGATTTGCAACATGGGTTGCATGACTGGTCTTCTGACATGTGATAAAGTGTGCCATGTTTGAAAAACTATCCACCACCACAAATATGGAATCACATCCTCTTTGCGTTCTTAGTAGTCCTAGCACAAAATCCATGCTTATCGCATCCCAAGGCCTCTCTGGTATTGTCAATGGTTGATACAATCTAGTGTTCTGTCATTTACCTTTTGCATGTTGGTGGATTCTACATATGTTCACAAATTTCATCACTTTTTTCCTCATACCTGACCAATAGTATGAACTGCTCAACTGTGTGAATGTTTTATCATGGCCGAAATGTCTAGCCAATCCTCCACCATGCTTCTCCTTCAAAAGGTTGTCCCTCATTGAACCTTTTGGTATGCATAACTGATTTCCCTTGAACAACAATCCCTCTTGAATCATATACTCTTCCCACTGGCTCCTATCTCTCAGCACAGGATTCATGCATGCTTCATATGCCTCCTTGAAATCTAGATCATCATTGTACATTTCCTTAAGGTGTTCAAACCCCAAGGTATTCACTTTAAATTCATGTACAATCAATCATCTCCTGCTCAATGCATCAACAACTTTGTTAGCATTCCCAGCAATATGTTTTATGACAAAAGTAAAATTCTGCATAAACTCAATCCACTTTGCATGCTTCTGATTCAATTTTTCCTATCTGGTTATGAATTGTAAATCTTGGTTATCGCTATACAAGACAAATTCCTGTGGGACAAGATAATTTCTCCACTTATTCAGGGCTTGAATTATGGCATAAAATTCCTTATCATATGTGGATTATTTTCTCTTAGTCTCATTTAGCTTCTCACTAAAATAGGCAACCGACCTATTATCCTGGCTCAAAACTGCTCCAATTGCAACTCCACTTGCATCACATCTCACCTAAAATGTCTTTTCAAAATTTGGCAAGACCAAAATTGTTCATTCTGTTATATTCTCCTTCAATATATTGAAGCTCCTCTCGGCCTCCTCTGTCCATTTAAAATACTTGTGCTTCTTCTTTACTATATCCATCATTGGTGCACAAATTCCACTGAAATATCTGATGAACTTCCTATAGAAACTAGATAATCCATGGAAGCTTCTTACCTCAAACATGTTTCTTGGTGACGACCATTATTTGATTGCTTTCACGTTCTTTGGATCCATCTTCAGTTCATTTGAAGAGATTACAAAACCCAAGTAAATGAGTTATGTCTTCATAAAAGAGGACTTCTTCAGATTTGTCAGCAACTTCTCCTACTGTAGTCTCCTCATCACTAGTGTTAGGTGTCTCAAATGCTCCTCTTTAGTCTTGTTAAAGATCAGTATATCATCCAGATATACAACCACAAACTTGCCAATGAAATATTTCAGTATTTCATTCATCAACCTCATAAAAGTGCTTGGGGCATTTGTTAAGACAAATGGCATAACAAGACACTCATACAAACCTTCATTTGTCTTAAAGTTTGTCTTCCCTTCATCAACTTCTCTCATTCTTATCTGGTGATACCCACTTTTCAAATATATCTTAGAAAAGAAATTTGCTCCACTTAAACAGTCCATTAAATAATCCATTATTGGCAAAGGAAATCTATACTCAATGGTGATCTTGTTAATGGCTCTTCATTTTGTACACATTCTCCATCCTCCATCTTTCTTTGGACTCAACACAGTTGGCACTATGCATGGACTCAAGCTCTCTCTGATCAAACCCTTGTCTAACAACTTCTGGACTTGATTCTTTACCTCCTCATTCTCTCGAGGTGTTAGTCTGTGCGTTGCTTTGTTTGGCAGACTTGCTCCTGGTATCAGATCAATATGATGGCTGATACTTCTGATGGGTGGCAATGAGTTAGGCAGCTCATACACCACTATTTCAGCAAAATTATCCAACAATTCCCGAATTTCTTCAGGAAAATCATCCATTGTAGTACTTGTAAGGAAAACTCTAGGTTTCCTCACCACAACAAACTTCATCTCCTGTCCTTTCTTGACTTCTTTCAAGAGTTCCTTCCCGCTCATGAGAAGTATGCTTGTGTTGTCTTCCTCTTTCACTTTCTTTTCCTCTATTGGCAGAAACATGTGTGTCCTACCATTCTTCTCCAAGGTGTATGTATTCTTCCTCCCATCATGAATGGCATTCCTATCAAACTTCCATGGCCTTCCCAACAAAATATGGCATACATCCATGGGAATTACATCACATATAATTTCATCTCTATATCCTCCTATTTTAAATTCAACCAAGCATTGTTTAGTAACCGTTACCTGGTGTCCTTTCTACAACCATGATACTTTGTATGGCTTCGGATTTGCAGTTGTCTCCAACTCCAATTTCTCCACCATATATGTGGATACTAAGTTGTTAGTGCTCCCATTGTCAATTACCACCTTGCATACTCTATCTTTAGTCTTGCAATTTGTCCTGAATAGATTGTTTCTCTACACTGGATTCTCAACTTTTGCCTTTGGTTTTAAGAGAACATTTCTTAACATCAAGGATGTTCCATCCTTTGCTCCTTCTGCTTCAACATTTATTCCCTTTGCTTCCAAAATGTGATCTTCACCTTCTCCTTCTTTCTTTCTCTCAGGACATTCCCAAGACTTATGTCCTGCCTTTCCATAGGTGTAACATCTCACTTCTCCTCCTCTGCCTCTTCCTCTTCCTCTGGAAAAACTTCTTCCACCATCTTGTCTTCCTCGGGAACTTCCTCCTCTTTCTGAGTGACTATGTGGTTTCTCAGTCTCATCTTTGGATTTTTGTGCCTTGTCATGGGAAATTCCCTTTCCTTTGTTCGGGATTGGGATTCTACCTCTACCTTGCTAGCTTTGTTTTCTGGCCAAGTTCTCCTCTGCCTTCAGTGCGAAATGATAAGCATCCTCCACAGTCCTTATTGACATCATGCTAATCTCATCCTAGATTTCATACCTTAGGCCATTTATATACTTGGAAAATTTTTCTTCATCTTTCTCTCTTTGTCCAGTTCTAATGTTCAGCTTGTATAACTCCTCTATGTACTCTTTAACTGTCATACTCTTCTGTCTCGGGTTCTGTAATTTCCTGAACAGGTTGATCTAGTAATCTTTGGGCATGGATTTTTCCTTCAACTTGGCTACCATTCTGTCACAATTCTTTATCTTTTGTTTTCCCTTGTTTCTCATCTCAGCCTACAGTTCATCCCACCACAGTACTACATGTCCCTTGAGTCTAGTGACAACATGTCTCACCCTCTTCTCCTCATCGACATCTTCATATTCGAAATATTTATCCATAGATCGTACCCAATCCAACAGCTCTTCAGCATCCAAATTGCCTTCGTACATTGGGACCTATATTTTGGCTCTAGATCCCAATCTTACAACTGCTCTTAGCAAGATATATTCGACAACATCCTCTCCTACAACTTCTTCAACTTCTACTTCTTCACTCTCTGCATCCCTGATGTCTCCAACATCCGGTTCTCTTCTCTGAGCTGCTTCCATCGCCTCTAATCTTGCACGAAGTTCTCGCATCTCCCTTTATACAACCCTATTGGCTAAAGGTTGTTCCACTCGTCTCCTCGGTGGCATTGTGTTGACTGTCTCTCACACACAGAGTACAACTTGAGTTCTTTTGTCTCCTCTCCTTTTCCTGTTGTCTGCAAGCAAAAAAATTGGCTCTGATACCACTTGATGCAGTGCCCCACCTCAACAGGGTCTACTAACCTCCTGGTCTCTAGATCTTCTCAATCTTCAAGCTGGATCAACTCTTCAATTCCCCGCTAGAATATTTAAGAAATGTCCATAGGTCCTTTTCATGAAACTCCACTATGTGAAAAAGCACCGGGTGCAAGCTTCTCTCACGCGAGCACTGTCTATGATCATGAGCCTAACCCAAAAGACGTTTCATGATTTCGCATGTCGGGTCTTTTCATGTGAATCACCCTGATTCTCCCAACCTCTGAAACCCCGATAGGAGTTTAGCATGTACTATATCCTCTCTTATCTTCCCTCAATGTGACCTCCATTCATGACCTGGGGCTCAACTCTCAAGTGCGTCGGGAATTTTCGTATCGAGAACTCTCGATATGATTAGATCTACGGTCCACAATCTTCCTTCGATCGATGGCTACGATCAAGTCACGATTTCACGTTTTGCGACTTTGGAGGTTGGTTCACCTTTTTTCTCTCGATCCCCAATTTCCTGATATTTACAAGTGTCAGATCGACAGTCCAAACTTTTCCTTCAATCAATGAATGTGATCAAGTCGGGATTTTGTGTTTCACGACTTTGGGATTCTCCTTACTTCCATTTTCCCGATATCCAAGATCGCGATGGCACTAGATCAACGATCCAGATATTCTTGGATCCAATGGCCCAAATCAATTTGGGATTTCACCTTTCGCTCCTTTACCTCTTATGGATTCCCTTCAACACTTAGTCGAATTCTAAATATGTGCACTCCTTGTAGCAAATTCCTACGCAATAATTGATTCTTATGGATGCCTGTGCATGCCTTGCAGCAGTCACTTTGCACTCCTTGCATTCTGTGTGCACACCTTGCGCTCACTCAATAGAGGAGAAACAATTGAAACTTATACGAACATTCACAGTTTCATCCATTCATAACTAAATTCATTCATTTATGAAAAAACAATAACAGAGAATTACAAACAGTAACAGTGCTATGCATTTGAGTCAATTTTCCTCTATCTTATTCATTGAAAAGTAAATGGCTACAGCTAATATCAAAACAATAACTCAAAACTCAAAAAATTCCTACTAACTCGCAACAACCTCATTTGGGCTTACAAAACCTCTATTTATCTCAGAGGGTCCTTAGGGTTCCCCCGACTACTCGTCTACTTGAAACGAAAACCTAACTACTACCTAAGTTCGGTTACATTCAGGCCTAGGAGTGAAAACTCCCAGATCACTCTTGATCATCATCTTCCAAGTGTTTGATCTTCTTCCATTTTTCCAATCAACTCCAAAATATTTGCAGTAACTCCCAGCATTTCAGATTCTGAAATGATCCCCAGGCGTTGAGTTTTCCTACCACATGTGCTCGCTGACGATTCTCCTGCATCATTATGGGTACTACAAGAATCAATCAACAATGTTACCTTTTTTTTTGCATCCTTGTTTCTTGATGGTTTTTGTTATACTGATGTTAGCCAATGCATGACAATATATTGTTGGAGTATTTTCTTCTAGATCTAGATCTTGTGATGGTTCCAACTCTTGATCTACATCCTCTTCATGGTCTACGTAGAATAATTTCTTCTCTTGGAATTTATGCCCCTGATTGTACTTTTTGTCACAATTGAAACATAGTCCCTTTTCTCTTCTTTCATCCATTTGCTAAGGTGTCAACCTTGTTGGTTGAGTGAGGTTAGGAGAGGGACTTGGTGCTCTCTATAGTTATTAGTGGTCGCCCTTATAGTATCCATATTTGTGTTTTCCACTTTCCTTTCCATATCGAAAGCTTACTCTAGGGATTTATGTTTGAAGAGACATGCCTCATGTTGAATTTTATACTTTAAAGTGCTCATAAATATATCTAGCAAATTATCCTTAGGAATGTTCTTTACTATGAGACTGAGCTTTTGGAATTGAATGTGCTCTGTAATTGGACCTTTTTTCCAAATATTTATCAACTAACTAAATAATGTATTGCTCTTAATATCCCCATAATGTGATATCAATTCATCTGTAAAAATGGACTAAGAGATAATAAAATTATTTTTTCTTTCACAAAGCCATTGATACCAAACAAATTGATCATTTTCTAAATACAAGGATGCAATATGTACCTTTTGTAAGCTTGGAACTTGGTGTAGATCAAAGTATTTCTCCATCTAGAATATCCATGTTATAGGATCTTTACCATCAAACTTACTAATATTGATATTTGGAATGAAGTGGTTCATTGGTGCTGACTTGAAGCCCTGATGAAGTGGATCTTGGAGTAATGAATGATCATAATTCTAAGATTCAATATTTGTGTTATCCAAATGTGACAAAATACTCCCCATTTGTGATTGAGTTTCAACAACCTTGTTCTCCTTATTTTCATGATTTCATTGGATCTCCATATACCTATCAGGGATCTTCTGTAAAAGAATGGTTTCTATGGGTTTTTGTATTTCTTCCGTGTTTTCATCCATATTTTTTTTCATGTCCTTATTTTCATCCATATTATTTTCCATTTGTTCCATCTTCTTTTCCATCTCTTGAATGTTTCTTTGTGTGTTTACCAACTCGTCACTTTTTATTGACCTAGCACTCAAATCGTTAAGTTGGTCCTCCAATTTGGATAGCTTCTTATGTGTCTCCTCATTTGTTTCATGAGTTATAATTGATATTTCCGGAGGTTCAATTGATGTTGAAATTCTTTTTGGAACTATGTGGGATAACTATAATAATACTCCTCTATTTTCTTTGAACCTTCAATGATAAAGCGTTATATAAAAAATGCCAAAATGTATTGTTTAAGACTAAATTTGAGATTGGTAAACAACCCCAACGTACACGAGATAAATCTCACAAATTACAATGATTAAAAATACAAACAAACAAAAATCCATGTGTATTTCACTATGTATTCTCAGGATTCTGAAAATTTCAGAGTATGAAACTTCACCAAAAACAGTTTATAGAAAAAATAAATATATGACTTGTTTCATACTAATTTCAGGACTAGTCACAAAACCTAACTTCCAAAGAATATATCTCTGAAATTGTAACGATCTGGAACCTGGAATTTGGACCAAGATTAACAAGCTAGTCTCCTTTGTCTCCACAAAATTTCACTATCTGAAACTCCCCAAAAAAAATTTTATAGAAAAACTTCCAATATGACTTGTTTAAAACAAATTCCAGGATGAGTCAAAAACCCTATATTCCATAGGCTATATCTCCTAAAGTATAATGAACCAAAAATTGAAAGTATTACCAAATGTACTGTGATATTTCTCTTAAGAAACCTCCAAATTTGAATGTCTGAAGTATTGCATAAAAAATTTAACAACGAAAATTCCAAGATAAATCTCTTGAAGAAAAAAAACCCTAGGATCGATGCTCTGAAACCAAATGTTATGAACCATTGCATTGAGAAGGATAAAAAATCAATGTATAAGAATCCACTTCGAGGGGAAACATCCTTTTAAAATATATTCAATATACAAGATGGCATGAGATCCTCCTCAGACTAGGTTATCTTGGTATATATATACGATACAAAGGGTACAATTATAATGAAAGGGAACTATTACCCCCATACCTAGGGGTAAAAAAGGAGATGATGTCTCAAGGCCCATAGGTAGAAAGCATTGAGTGTCGAGAACTGAATGGATATCATAGCCCATAGAGCCCCTCTTCTTCACCATGCTTCACCATCATCATTGGCAGCAGAGCAACGTCAACTACATTGGGTTGGCTCTATTATCGCATGATTTTTACTTGTTCCAAAGCCACAACACAAGTCCCCAAATCCACGTAACTACAGGATAACCCACCACGGTCACCTTAGTAGGAAATCCCCATGTTTTACTGATGGATGAGGTCAACCACAGGGGAGGCATCCTTGGTAAGCTCAGGGGATTAGATAGCAAGTGATATGGTCAAGCTTATAACACCCTCTCACTAGTTACCTAATTCAAAGGTCTATGTTTGTGGGATTGAGGTAAAGATAATTATTTTCGGTACCTACCAGGAAGAAGAACAAATATAGCATATATATAGAAATTTCCAAGTACCAATATGATAGTAATACCTCAAGAGACAATAGAAAATGAAATATATGCTTGTTGATACAAAATTGCAACGAACTAAAAGTCTACAACACAAATAGTATTTTTTAATAGCCACGAGAAATTTAGTTCAGAATTGCATGAAATTACAGTGTAAACTTAGCATTAATCCAATAAATTGTATTCCAACTATTCCAAACAATTTCTGAGTGAGTTGGGCTAGTGTTAGGTTAGTGTATGCAATAAAATGAAGCAAATTTGATGGTTGTAATAGTTTTTTGCAACAAAAGGAACAAAATTAGTATATTAAGCTAAGTTAGAGTGAGAAAAGGTTAGTAAAATCCTTGGACAATAAAGTTTAAGAGTTTGTTTGACCAAATTCCTTCTCAAGAGAAATGATACTAGTGCCTTTTGGGTTATGGAGTCATTTACAACAACACTATAATTATAACTTGGAGGATGATGATGATAATTTCCAAGATGTAGGGCTTGAAATCTAAGGTTCTAGCACCTTAGGGCCTTAGATATCAAGAGGAAATGCTAAAGTGAAAGAACTCTTGGGCCTTAGCAAATCTTACTTCCCTTCTATGATTTCCAATTTTTGTCACAACAAGCTTCTATAACTAACTCTTAAAGTGCCAGCACTTTAGGGATTTAGGATTTTTCCCTAGATGAGGTTTCTCAACAATTTAATGGATGAAATAATCTAGAGAGAGGAGGAAACACTTTATTCTCCTCTCCTAGGGTTTACACAAGCAATATACCTTCAATATGAATCAGTAAAATGTACCATAAACATTCAACACATGAAATAAATTGCATATTTTACTTACTTCACCAATATTAACCAAGCACAAACCCTAGTTGTAGAAAATCTCACCAAGAATTGGCCAAGAAACATCCACAAGTTGTCCTCCAAGAGACAGTGCATAGGTAAAAAGAGCCAATGTTTCCAAAATGGTGAAAATTCCAGTCCTAATCCTCTTGTGAGATGAAAGTGTTATGATCCAAAATGAAAATATAAAGGCCTCTATTTATATGATACCTTGCAACAATAGTTTTTCCACTTTAATTGTCAACTAAAAAATACGAGGGTCGACCATAAAAATTTACCCTTATAATTACCAAAAATCACTTTTACACAAAATAACCCTTAAAAGGGTGACACCATCCCCTTTAGGGTGACACTTGGCTCCAAAAAGTGGAATGTTGAGGTGGAAAATGCAACTTTATGCCTCAACAGGCCATCCATCATGCCACATGTGCCAAAAAGCCACATCATAGGCCTCTTCCATCAAAACTTCATCTCTACAAACCCTAGCATGCCCAATGAAATCATGGGCTAGGTGACTGATGTCCAAGCCTCCAAAGGCTAACATCAAGGTGGAAAGAGGTGGGAGCTCATCTTCTATCTATGCTAGAGTTCTTCCAAAGGAAACTACCTCAATCATCAAGGTGAAACATCCATCATTAGGTGTTGCCCCCGATGTGAGGTCTAGCATCCATCCATGGGATCCAAAGCCCTCATGGAGTTTTGAACAAAGTCATATCCCCACGAATACATGTTCATTGATAAAGGTACTACAAAGAAAATTATATGCACACTCCAATTCTATGTAAGTCATAAGAATCATTACAAGTAAGCCATATCTAATACAAGAACCACTCGAACATGTGCATCAAACCCCTTTTCAAATTAAACAAATGTTCAAAGACCTTATAAGTTTTGTATAATTTAGGTATGGGAGGGGTGTCATGGTGCGCTATTGGGTAATCCAACACTCAAATCAATGAATGTTTCCCAAGAGGATCCTAACTAGGTCATGTAGTGAGTGTGAGGTGGATTTTAGCGTAGCTTTTGGGCATGGGGTTTCTTGACATACAAGGGCTCCTATTGTCTCATTTATGGGCGCTTTGTTGAGGGTGCACTTGCTATTGAGTTACAAACTATTTGCATGACACATTTTTTCAAATCCCTTTTTTCCATCTTTTCAATCCCTACTTTCATTTATAATTTGCAAATTTGAGGGTCCCCCTTTTATGGTTTCCAAGATTTAGCATTAAATTTGGGACCAGGGCAAGAACTGAGTAAGTAGAGATCAATTTGAACCAGATTTTTATGGTCCTTATTTGTTGTGTTCAATTTATTGTTATCATTAGTTTCTTATTCTTTTATAGAAGCTACAATCTACCTCTGGGTCATTATCCCCTTTTCCCATGAAATAAGGTATTATCCCTTCTTGGGTCAATATTCCTGAAAACCCAAAAGATAAGGAAACAAAATGTTAAAATGATGGAAGGTGGTAAGTATAGACGAGAATGGTATTATGACCCTTCAAAGGAACTTCCTAGTAGAAACCATTTTCTCGAGGGTGACCTACTTACTAGGAGACCATGTCACTCACCAAGGTGAAACTAGGAAAAAGGTATAAATTCCAAGAAAACATTCTATAATCAAGAAAGGATTCTTTACAACATGCTCAAATGTTTCAAATATTAAAACGACACTTACCATGATACTGTAATTGTTACCTCATTGAGAAATACCTACTTTGTTCTTGGACCAAGCCAATGTGGTGGATGTTGCTCTGTTGTTGGTGATGAACGATGAGGCACTCGGGAAAAAGAGGGGCCCTCCAGGCTCTGTTGGTCAATCTGAATATAAACACTACATGTATACTACTTGTGGGCCTCGAGAAATGATCTCCTTAGTTACCCCTAGGCTGGGGGGTAACATCAGAATCCTACGTGGGGACATGTGCTCACCATAGAGTGCATGAGAACCTCGAAATATCTGGTATGACATGTGCCTACAAACTCAATAAAAGTCATCAAAGCATCGAGGGTGGTGCTATCACCCCTTATTGTTATGAGAATTTATCAAAATTCAAAGCAAATGTTGAAAATAAATTTTTCCAATATTTTTATTCTAACATATCAATATGATCATGCAAACATATAAGTATGAAATAACATTGATGCAAGATGCAAGAAGAGAATATGCAAATGATAATAATGTATGCAAATCAGGATAAGCTAAATGCAAACTATACAATCATGACATGTGTTGAAACAGATCTTGATTTTTGACCCTAAGGATAAAATTCTTTGTATCTTTGAGTCTTTGCATTATATAAATTTAAAAAAAAAACAAAACAAAACATTTCATCTCCGTCGAATTTGAAATGCCTTTGTGATTCATTTTTTGGAAAAAGAATGGTTAAAATTTAAACGAACGTATGTTCCAAACACTTTTTCAAATAATATTTTAAACGAACAGTAATGATAAAACTTAAAGAAATGTTAAATTCACATCGGGATATCGGGATTCGCAGTTTTGAAATAACAATTTCCAATACAAATCAAATAGAAAAACCCCGATCCCTGATTTCCCAATACATTAACCCTTGATTAATTCATCATTTACCTAAATCACATTTAAAAAGGGCTTTAAGACTTTAAGTTAACCTTATCGGGAAATCGCGATTCGCGGGTTTGTGCAAACAAATAAACTTATCATCGTATTCCCCGATTTCTCGATCCCCGATTTCAATTAATTCTTAAGTGAGGTTTGAAATTAAGTTAATTACTGTTAAGCATGATTAAGAATAAACATCATATCGGGATATCGGAGTTCGCGGTTTTGCGAACATCAGTTTACATGACCTTGGATTCTCCGATTTCCCGATCCTCGATTTCCCAATATCCGATTTCCTGATTAATGAAATCCTGAAAGGATTAATCTCGATTAATTAAGATAATAAAACTGTTTTAACTTAAACAATGTATTGCGATTTCGGCGATCGGGTTTCTGTGATGACTTATTTTCTTGACATTAAGAGTTCTGAAACCCCGATGAAAGTGTTTTCAAGTTAAGATAAGATCAACATTAATTAATCATTCTCAGAAACAAGGTTTAAGGTTTTAAACTTTTAATAAATGACTTTTATGCGGGATTATTCAATTTGGTAAGTTTCTATCATATTTGAAAATATCGGAGAAGCTCAGGTACAAACTTTAGATGCATATATTCGCAGATATCGTTTTCATTTATTTTCATATCAAAGTACAAATCTCGAAGATTTTACGATATATTCGAAATAATGTTTGAAACGTTTACATTATTTCGAAGTTGAATTCCGCTCTGCTACAGGTATTCAAGTGAACACAGAGTTTTTCCTCTTCTTCTGAACTGCTCCACCATTGGCAGTTTGTTCGCTTTGGAATCTCATTGCTGAGTTATGGTGCCCAAAAAGGCTTCAAAGAAAACCGAAGAACAACCGGAAGGCGATATCATTTCAGATACTACTGCAGCTGGAGTAATACACAATGTTAAATCATGGGCTACAATTGCAGAGAAAATGGAAGATGAACTTTCATATTCAGATGATGGTGGGGAAAATCATCTTCGAGATATCACCGAGACCTCTCTTCATAAAGTTGTTGCACGCCCGAGACTGGTTTCATATACAGAAATGGTTGCCTGGGCACTGGATAAGGTGGACATTCCGACAAGGAGTATCCTGAACGAGCAAGGAGCGGTTATTGGCTCATTCAGGCCCGAACATATCCAAGTAATGTATAAATTATCACCCAATTATAGGCATACGTTTAATTCTAAGTTTTTAGTTGCATTCCAACAAAAAGAATGTGTCGAAGGTGGTCAAACATACCCTGATATTATAAGAGGATGGTCTAGAGATGAAAAAAAATTTAGGGCCGATTTACATGGTATATATGCCACTGCTTCATTGAATGATTATATGAGGTATTTAGCAATGATGTTATGTAGACTATATGGGAAAAAGGCTTCTAATCACCTTACTGCAGAATGGAAACCCTTCCTAGAAGAAGTTTCAGAGGGGCGTAGTTTCAATTGGCATAAGATTTTATCAGACAACATCACCTCAGAGATTACGAGTTACAAAACAGTTAGATCAAAGGGACAGCCAGTGGCCTTTTATATGTCAGGCTATATAATAGATGCTATATGTTTTAGCACTCCTTTCCCTTTGATGAATTGGAGTTGGAATCCTTCTTGTAGGGAGTCGGTTCATAAATATCATTCATCTCTGTGGGAAGAAAATGCCAAAAACAATTTTTATGAGGTGTGTCATTTTGTAATTATTCCATTGCACAGAATATTCTTTGGTTGTGAACCTCCTCGAATTTCACATACCATTACAGAAAATCTTAAGACAGTTGTTGATTGGTTCATTGAAGAAAAATTCTCATATGTTAGAGTTTATGGATGTTCTATTCCACCACATGCACTCCCAAAAATACTCCCAGATAGGTTAATTTGCAGAGAAGTGGATTATCAGATGGTAAATGGGGGTATTGGACTAGAACTAAAAGCTCAGCAGAAGAAGTCATGGTCGTCTTTCCCCGTTTATCTCGGGCAATTTTCTTTATTATACTTTGGTCATTCTAAGTCGAAAGCGGAATCATTGAGTGAAGTAAAATTAGTAGATATAGAACACAGGAAACATGATCCATATCAAATTGTTAATCGGCATGTTACACAGTGTGGGTTGAAAGCATATGAACATGAAGCTTCATTTTATGATGATATTTTCAGAAATGCTAAGTCATATGAGGAAATTCAGAGCAGAGTGCAAACCTTGTCACCTGATGCACAGGTGGGGTTCACATCCTTTCAAAGAAATAGAAGACAGTGTCTGCCAAATATTTTGCAGGGCGAAGTGTCAACCTCAGAGAAAGAGCAAGAAACCATTCCTCCAGGTTTTGAAACCATTATACAGTATGATACAAGTGATAAAGGTAAATTGAAAGATTCTGAGATTCCTCCTCAGAATACAGAAAGTTCCCA
>ML784925.1:59436-98152 GCA_009831015.1 Picea engelmannii
AACCATTCCTCCAGGTTTTGAAACCATTATACAGTATGATACAAGTGATAAAGGTAAATTGAAAGATTCTGAGATTCCTCCTCAGAATACAGAAAGTTCCCAGACCAAGGAAACACAAACAGAAAAAGGGAAAGGAGCAGAGATAAGTCCAATAAACCTTGATGATATTCCAGAAACAGTTGGGGGAAAAACTTCACAGGAACTTGGGAGCCCCATTACAGCATTAACCCCACTGCAAGCTACTTTTGGGAACCCTCACGAAGGAACTTTGTACGTGAGTGACTTAGAACCAATTAGCAGAGATGAAATACCTTCATCAGATTATTTCTTCAGCAAAAAACGGAGAGTTGTGTTGAAACAGGAATTACATCTTGTAGGAGAGAGAACAGTCAAAAAACACAAAATTATTATTGATGGGAAAAAGCTAAAGGAAAGTGAATTCGCTACAGAGTTAGCAGGGACTATGGGGGCCATAGCATCGGCCAATATGTACTCCGTAGGAAATTTAATCACTATGATTGAGCAGAAAGACCAGGAAATTACACAGCTACAGGACAGGTTAAAGGAAAGTGAAAAAATGATTGGATGGGGAATACAAAAAGGCCTGAAACAGGCCAGACTTAAAGATATACAGGATATACAAAAGTTAAATGAAAACTTAACTGAAGAAAAACGGATGATTCAAATTACCCAAGAACAAGTGCAGAAGTTGGGTAATGAAAATAAATCTCTGCAAGGTAAAATCATTTCAATTACTAATCAGGTGATTGAAGTGGAACAGTTCAAGATCAAAGCATCAGAGATATATTCAAACATTGAGGAAGAACAGCAGAAGGTTTTCTGTAATCTGGAAACCATTCAGAGTTATTTTCAAGAATCTAATAAATTGATGGAAAAAACAGTGCTAAAGGAAAAAGAGGCAAAAGCAGCAAGAAAATATTTCCAAAGGACAATAACTTCTTTACAAAAAGAAGAGGTTGAAAAATCACAGAAGTTATCTTTTTCGGAGCAGTTGAAAGGGGATGTGATGTTAAAGGTCTGGGAAACAAAATTGGAAGGATATAAAAGAATAACAAAAGGATTTATTGAAGATTGTCAAAAGATCTTCGATTCTATTGAGAAATATTCAGTACAGGTCGGGACTGATGGATTTTCTGAGTCATTAGGAGAAATCAACATCAATAGGTATCAGCTGAAAATAAAAGAGGAACTTTAAGAAAAGAAACTGGAAATCTCAAATGTCAAAGCAGTCAACATTTCAGAAATCGAGAAGTGGATGATGAGCTCCAGTTCGAGACTAGAGAAAATTAAGTCCACAGAGAAAACAATTACAACACAGTTTCCAGCTCTGCAAAGAAGTTTCTTCTCATTTGAAGCAAACGAGATACCTGAGGCTCCTAAGGCCTTGGTGAACTTTTTAGAGAAACATGTTCAAGAAGTAGAAGCAGATAAAGAAAGTTCTTCGACTTAAAGTTAAAACTTTGTAAATATTTCTATTTTTACAATTTTGTAATAAGTTGTAAATGATTGACATCAGTTTAGGCAACCGAAAGATTAGGGAGTTGGTTAGTTACCAACGGAAAGTTTGGACAAAAATGTATAAATATAATTTCAGAAGGCTGAAACAGGGCTTCAGAATTTTTGGGAGAAGGCCGATTATTGTACTACCAGTTTTAAAGTTTATCAGATTTAAATTCGCAACAATATTCTGGATCCTGCAATTCGTGACTATGTTCTTTCCCTTGTCTAATTTCATCTGTTAAATATTCCTCTTAATGTATGTTTCTAGCAAATAAATCAATTGGAAATTATAGGCAATTGTTGTTTATGGTATCAGATTGGTTTGGATGTTGAAAGTGTTACAGTTTTTCCTCTGAGATTTCTTTAGTGATCTTAAGACCTGTAACCTTATGTTCCTTAATATTTTCTTTGTTAGAAATCCTCTGTCTCTTTCATTATCGTTAATGGAAATATAAGATTCTTTCCAGACTAAAGCCTTATATTTCTTTTTGTTGTGTTTCACTGTTTACAAATTCAAAATTGTCACAAACCAGGAAACGGCCTTGATTGCGTCTTTACTTTTCTGTTTTAGGTTTTAAAATTGTTTCATTAACATTTTCTCCGAAAGTCTGAAGTAACAAACCTATTAAAAACCCCTTTATAAACATATAAAACCCTACCACCCATGACAGTTCCTAACGGTAGACAACCCAACGTAGAACCTGGCCTACAGGATCAAACAAGCATTGCATTGAACCTATTTAATACCATCTTACAAACTGCAACAAATAGAACCGAGTTAGAATGATCATGGGCAGTGATTGAACGTGACATAACCATCCAAGAACAACGGGAAGCGAGACAGAGATAGTTGAGAAACTGAGTCTGATCAAGCTTTTCTTTGTTTCTTTGTTTTAAAAGTATTATCATATTTGGATGCCTTGACGGTGTGTTTTAGAGCCTTAAAACAGAAACTCAGGAACAACAACATGCATGATGAAACACATATATACAATGCAATGCAGGATGAAAATGCCTACTCTACCTACATTGCGCTAGACCAACAAGTCAAGTCTCTTCCCCACAATGGGGTTTGAGGAGATGGCCATTAACTGGTAACGGATGCCTCCTTCCTTCCATTGTATTTAGGTAGTAAGAGTCATCTATAAACTTCCCTCTAACCTTAAATGGACCCAGCCAGAAAAATTTAGAATCCTTATGGGTACTGGGTTGGCCCATCTTCGCATCCCACTCTAAGACCAAATTTCCTTATTTGTAATCCCCTCCTTTGGGATCAATTACTTATTGTGTTACTCTAGTGTGTTGTCTCAAGGGAGTGGGGTGGGATTTTGTGGCAAGGAAATCATCTTGGGTTGGTTTGATCAACAGGTTTTTATCTTCTTTCTTTATTACTTCAATAGAGCCAACCTAGTTGTCTTTATACCTATCTATCAATGGTTGATAACCTTCCCTTCTGGACCATATCATATCATTAATGTATTTTTCTTGTGTGGAAGAGAGGTCATCCTAGTCCTAGGAAAGATCATAGGCATCATTAGGATAATCACCCCAACTTGTGTCTCTATTGTGCTCCATAACGAGGGGGTAGGATTCTACCAAGGAAATATTTCTTATGTTCATTTTGTGAGAATGCAACTTCTTCTGATCACCTTGTGTGAGAATTTTGACAAGACCAAATTCACTATCTTTGTGATAGTCAGGAAGATTTTGGCTACCACCCCCCTTGGCCCATATCACTTCATTAATGCTATATTATTATGCAAAAGGAAAATTGGCCCAACCTTGGAGGAAGAAAGGATTCATTGAGTCATAGTTACTTGGGCTATCTCCATAATCATATCTTTCAATGTGTTCCCTCCTCTTCAGCTTGTTATACAAGATGATGCGATCTTGGGCCTCGACTATGATTGTTGCATAAGGAAAATCCATTTTCATACTCCCACCTAGAGTGGCATCTCATTCCCTAGACAATATCATTCCCCAAGTGTCATGTACATCAATGAAAACAATATCCATTATGATGGGAAAATCAAGATAGTCATCAAAGTGGACTTCAAGACCTTCAATCAAACCACACACCTCGACACCTTTCGACTCAAATCCATGAACATTCTCATAAATCCATCTGAATTTCAACCATGATTATTTAATGACCTTCAAACTCAGCATATTAATAGATTCCCCAAAATCAAGCATGCATTTGTGAAGACATAAGTCATCTATTTCCAACGAGATGAGAAAGGGTGCGTCTTCCTTCTCAGTTTACTCAAAATGATCAATTCGTAATAGTACGGAAGGTTCTTCGAACAATTCTCAATCATGTAGGAATTTTATTTTCTCTTTCAAATAAGGGATTTCTAGCATCCCATGAATGCTTTTGACCCTCTACAATACATTATCCATTCTAGTTCTTAAGTTCGTCTCTTCATCCCTAAGTTTTGGAAGGGCTTCTGGTTGAGGAGATCTAGGGTTTTTTGGAAGAGGTTGGGGTGCATACTTAGCATATACTTGGGACTCTCTAAGCTTCTCCCTTGATTCCTCACTCATTTGACTCAAGCACTCAATCCTAGCCTCTCCTATGGCTTGATTCTTCCTCTCTTGAAGTTTCTTTGGTGCGATATCAGGTAATTATTGGGGAGACACGGTAAAGATGGAATCCATAGTATCAATAAAATTCATGTGATCAGGTACAGTTTCTCGGCATTTATCTTCAAAATTAAAATGTTCACAAGGTAAGCACCAAGGGGGCTCTTCTTATTTTGCAACATTTTTGGGATCCAAGGTGTTTGGGACTCCTTGAATACCCCTCGAGGCTTCCCTTTAGAAGGAGGCATTTGGGTTTGCGATAGTGCTCTTTCTAAATTAGTGATTTTGTTCATCATCAGGATTTAGTTCCTAACGAGTTCATTCATAGTATTTTCAAGTAGTGCCAATGGAGTGCTAGTATCTTGAGTGGACTCAACATTGTGTATTGTTTCTAGTTTAGCATCATCCTTGGATTTTTGGCCATAGAAAGGCTCTACCTTGCATGATGAAAGATTAGCCTCGATTTTGACAGCCATTCCTTGAGATTCTTGAAAGGCTACAGGCCCCTTATCCCTGAGTAAGTATCAAAAATGTACAGGGAAGGATTGGATATAGAGGAAAAGAAGGTAATCCTTTCTAGGGCAATGGTTGCTAGGTATTTGTTGAAATAATTTCTCAAACCTGGCATTAAATTTTCTAACATTTTCATCTTTTAATTTCTTGATTTTGTTAATTCGTGTCAATAACATGTTTGGATCTTCTTTAGTACTCCATATTTTAAGAAAAGTTTCCTTGGGTTGATCCATATTCTTGATGTTTTTATCTAAGAAACTATCATACCATATTTTGTCAATGTCTTGGAGAGTAGCTGAGAAAAGTTTCATCACTAGATCTTCAGCTTCATCATCTACAGGATTCAATTGAAATAAATCCTAGAAGTCACTCATGTGCTCTTCAACAGTAGTCACATCATTATCGAAAAACCTGGGAAGCCATTTCTCATACTTTGTAGGCATCTGTGGAGGGTATCCCGAGATGGTTGACATATATAATGGTTTGAAGAGCTTGGATGCACATTTATTTTGATTCATGGCTTGATTATAGGACATTGTATTCAAAGGAAGGTTTCCCTCAAAGAGAGATTTTACCACGGGAGAGTTACGAGGAGGCCTTCTTTTATAATATTTAAGAGGAGTGGTATACCTCCTTGATCTATGTGGAGTCGCTATATAACCCCTCTAGGATTATCAAAGGAAGTGAGGGAATCACCCTTAGTGGAGTCACCAGGTAAGCTTATAAGGTAACGGATTCGGGAAAATCTCACCAAATATGTGTCGTTGAGAAAAACTAACTCGATTTTCCCTGAAAATTGCACCAAATTTTTATCGAAGGATTTGTACTTATCGCAAAGCTCCAAGACAAGTCCCCAAATCTGTGTAACTACATCATAATCCACCATTGTCACCTTAGTAGGAAATCCCCACGTTTTAATGATGGATGAGGTCCACCATAGGGGAGGTGTCCCCGGTAACCTCAAGGTATCAGATAGAAAGTGATATGGAAAAGCTTGGAAAACCCTCTCACTAGTTACCTAAGTCAAAGGTCTATGTCTGTGGGATTGAGGTAAAGAGAAGTATTTTCGATAGCTTCCTGGAACAAGAACAAATCTACCATATATATAACAATTTCCAAGTACCAATATGATAGTAATACCTCAAGAGACAGTAGACTATGAAAATATAAGCTTGTTGATACAAAATTGCAACAAACTAATAGTCTACAACAGAATATAGTATTTTATGACAGCCACAAGAAAATTAGTTTATAATTGCATGAAATTATAGTGTAAACTTAGCATAAATACAATATATTGTATTCCAACTATTCCAAGGAATTTATGAGTGAGTTAAGCTAGTGTTAGGTTAGTGTATGCAACAAAATGAAGCAAATTAGATGGTTGTAATAGTGTTTTGCAACAACAACAACTAAATTAGTATATTAAGCTAAGTAAGAGTGAGAAAAGGTTAGTAAAATCCTTAGACAATAAAGTTTGAGAGTTTGTTTGACCAAATTCCTTCTCAAGACCAATGATACTAGTGCCTTTTAGACTATGGATTCATTTACAAAAATACTATAATTATAAATTGGAGGATGATAATGATGATTTACAAGATTTAGGGATTGAGATCTAAGGTGCTAACACCTTAGGGCCTCAAATATCAAGAAGAAATGCTAAAGTGAAAGAACCCTTGGGCCTTAGTGAATCATACTTCTCTTCTATGATCTACATATTTTGTCACAACAAGCTTCTAAAACCAACTCCTAAAGTGCTAGCACTTTAGGGATTTAGGAGTTTTCCCTAAATGTGGTTTGTTAACAAATTAATGGATGAAATAATATAGAGAGAGGAGGAAAAACTTTATGCTTCTCTCCTAGGGTTTACACAAGAAATATACCTTCAATATAAACAAGTAAAAGGTACCATAAACATTCAACACATGAAATAAATTGCAGATTTTACTTACTTCAGCAACATTAACCAAGCACAAACCCTAGTTGTAGAAAATTTCACCAAGAATAAGCCAAGAAACATCCACAAGTTGTCCTCCAAGAGATAGCGCATAGGTAAAAAGAGCCAATGTTGCCAAAAGGTTGAAAATTTCAATCCCAATCCTCTTGTGAGAGGAAAGTGTTATGATCCAAAATGAAAATGGTAAGTTCTTTATTTATGAAACCTTGCAACAAAAATTTGTCTACTTTAATTTTCAACTAAAAGAATAAGAGGGTCGACCTTAAAAAAATTCCCTTATAATTACCAAAAATTAATTTTACACAAAATAACCCTTAAAAGGGTGACTTCGTCCCCTTTAGGGTGACACTTGGCTCCCAAAAGTGGAATGTTGAGGTGGAAAATGCAATGATGAGCCTCAAAATTCCATCCATCATGCGACATGTGCCAAAATTCCACATCATAGGCCTCTTCCATCAAAACGTCATCTCTACAAACCCTAGACTCCCCAATGACATCATGGGCTAGGTGAGTGATGTCCAAGCCTCCAAAGGCTAGTGTCTAGGTGAAAAGAGGTGGGATATCATCTCCTAGAAATGCCAAAGTGCCTACAAAGGTAACACCCTCAATCATCAAGGTGTAACGTCCATCATCAGGTGGTGCCCCAGACATGGGGTCTATCATCCATCCCTAGGCTCCAAATCCCTTATGGAGGTCCGAACGAAGTCATCTCCCCATGAATACATGTTCACCAAGAAAGGTCCTGCAAATACAAATAGATGTGCCCTCCAAGGGTCTACAAGTCACAAGAATCATGCCAAGTAAGCCATATATAATACAAGAAACACCCAAACATGTGCATCAAACCCCCCTTTTCAAATTAAACAAATTCTCAAAGACCTTATAAGTTTTTCCTAATTTAGGTATGGGGGGGATGTCATGGTGCCCTATTGGGTAAGCCAAGACCCAATTCAAGGGATGTTTCCCAACAGTATCCTATCTATATCATGTAGTGAGTGTGAAGTGGATTTTTGGGTAACTTTTGGGCATGGAGTTTCTTGACAAACAAGGGCTTATATTATCTCATTTATTGGTGACTTTGTTGAGGGTGCGCTTGCTCTTGAGTTACCAACTATTTTCATGCCACCTTTTTTGAAAGCCCTTTTTTCCATCTTTCCAATCCCTGCTTTCATTTATAATTTGCAAATTTGAGGGTCCCAATTTTAGGGTTTCCAAGATTTAGCATTAAACTTGGGACGAGGGCGAGAAATGAGTAAGTAGAGCTCAAGTTGGATCGGCTTTGGATGATCCTTATTTATTTTGTTCACTTTATTTTCAACAACAGTTTCTTATTATTTTATAGCAGTTGTAATCTACCTCAGGGTCGTCAGCCCCTCTTCCCATGAAATAAGGTACAAGCCCTTTGTTGGCATAGGGGCAGACTCAGGGTTCAACACTCAAGAGCGCACCAACAAAACCCTAACTACCGACCCTTTGGGAAACACCTACGAAGCAGATGAAGTCTCACCCAAGGTAGAGGTAGGGGTGGTTGCAGGACTCAAATGTCTGCAACCTTATCTGGGACATCGATCTGTGATTATATCTTTTACAGGGCACTCAGCATAGATCATTCATCAATATTTAACCCTTATGGTACTTCACAGATAGAACAGAGCATCGTGGTGAATACTTAGACTAAATATGAATCAGTACTTAGCCATAAAAATATAGATTAGATCCAGCAGATCAAGCACTAAGCATCTTATATATCATTATCTAACATTCATTCATATATCATAAGCACAGAGCATAACTAGATCTATTTAATCACATCAAGCACTTAGCCAAGAAGGAGATAAACACATTAGGTCGAAGCACAGAGCACAATACACAAAGTTACCATGGTTCACCCCCACCCTGGGGCTATGTCCACAAAGTATTCTTCTTTATATTATCTCGGTCAAGCGGTTATAGCACAAAGCTTCAGTGACCCTTACTCCGCACAAGACAGAAGATATACGTAGCTCGCTAGATCCTTCTTCCTTGCACTTCAGCACAAAACTACAACAACTTGCACTTATCTTTTCAATCTCCTTACAATCATGCACAGAGCACTTGCAATATACATCCAATCACACAGATCCAGCTACTAGCACTAAGCCTTTAGCTATACATCACATAGATGTACTAGTACCCTCTACTTACATTGCCTAAGTATATATTTATAGATTACAAAATGGGCCTAAGCGTGGGTAAACCCACAGGCCGATATCCCTTTCCCTTTACATCAACCCAAAACCCTAAAAGGGACCCAAAAATAGGTCTTGCTTCCCTAATTTCCGCTTCGCGTTGCGCTCCATCTTTGGCAAGATTTCGCGGTCCCAAAAATGGTCAAATGTGACCAAGTATTCTTCAAAACTTGGTTAAGGGCCAACAGGCCCCCAACACTCACCTGTGACTCATCTCGAGTCACTTAGGTCTGATCAATTCCACCTCAAATGTCTTGAGCTTGGCTCAAGCTGCTTTGACCTGTTGTAGTGCGACAGCCTCTTACTCAATGAATTACTAGATCATTGTGTCATTGAGTGGTCCTTCCAGGCATTGTTCTGTAGTGATGACAACCTGTTCGAGTTCATCTCCCTAGATTTCAAGTTCAACGAACAGTTGGCATGCCTTTTCTTGGATTGGTTAAAGTCATTGGGAGACTTCCATCACTTTACTTTACAGTGTATGTACCTGTTGTTGGGTTGTGCATTGTTCTGCGAACCTCTTCATTATTTTGACTGGGGTCAAAGTCTTTATCTGCGCCTGTAGCGTGTCTGCATGTTTCTTTGCTTCTTGGAGTTGTGCCTCCAATGTCTGCAATTATGGATTCTCTGTGAGGGTTTCATAAGTCTGGGTGCTTCTAGCGCTCAGTTGCTTGCATTCCAAGGCAAAGGTTTTTAATCATCCAACTACGCTTTGAGCAGTGGACTCTCTTAGATCTCTTATTTCCTGGGGGGTCTCAGGCACAGTGCAGAGCTCCAAATATGTGATGTGTTTTTGGAGTTGTTGGATTACTTCTTCCAGTTGGGTCACCTGCTGTGGGAGACGATCTTTCATCTTCACTTATACGATCATCACAGAGTGCAGTGCCTTGTGAACCCTTTCCTGTACTTCAAGTTGATCTGCTAGCAACTATGCCTTTTCCTCGTCCCACTTCACTTTCAAGGCAATATTTTCCCATTCTGCCTCATTCTGTTTTTCTAGAAGTGATTTCTGCACTTGCATCAAATCCTGGGTGGCTTGTGTTGTGTCCTCTTGAGCTCGTCAAAGGCAAGCTTCGAATTGATCAGCAATTTGGTGTAATTGAGTGGGATCATCGCATGTTCCTGATGTTTTTCTTATCAAGGGCACTGTAGAAACTGCTTGGCTAGACTGGAGTCTCTGTTGCACTTATTTGAGTTCTCCCTTGATTCAGTTGAATAGATCCTCCTGCTTTTCTTCTTTATTTTTTACGAGCTCTAGTGAAACATCATTCAGCATGGCAATTAAGAAGTCGAAGTCATCCGGGGTAAGGGTAGTTTTAAGCGTGGTCTGGGTGGCCTTAGCTTTTTTTTGGGAGGAGGGTTTTGGTGGTGTCATCTTTCTTTTCATGGAGGGATCCTCCTCCTCTCTAGGTGGAGTAACCTCACCTCTATTTTTCTCAACTTATGTACCGCCTAGCTCATCACCATCACCTCCCTGCGCAGGTGAGATCGAACTAGTCTTCGTGGATGTGCTAGGTACATCTTCAACTTCGTCATCCTTCTTAGTCATGATTGGCCTAGGTGTATCTGGCATAGCTTCAAGGCTTTCCTTGTCGGACATGTTTGCGGGGTTCGCTGCAACAAGGAGGTTCATTGACCATTCCTTGGTAATCTCCTCCAAGTCATCTTATGTCAGCTTGTAGTAGGATTGAATCTTTTGTTTATGCTCATTGTCGCACGCTGTAATATAGGTGAAGTGGCGGTCTGCGCTAAATTTCATCAAAAGTCTAAACCTATGAAGTACGTTTGGGGTGATTCATGGTGTAGACTGAATTGCATTCTTCAGTTGGCTAAAGTAGGTGTGGAAGACAGCATTGGACTTCCAATGCTTGTTCATGTCGTTGGAGTACCACAACATACAGAACTTCACGGCTAGTGATTCGAAAGGTTCGATCTCCGGAAAAGTGGCTCCCTCTGGCAGTTCCCAAGTGATGAGTATGAGCAACCAAATAAAATAGAACTCATACCCTTGGTCTTGCGCTCCTCTGCAATCTAGCTCTAACTAGTTTACAAGATATTGTGCCCAATTCATCTGTAGTCCCTCGGCGCACTGCCCTGCGAGGTCAACTATGAAGCCAGTCACCTGTGTTGGTCTATTCTTACGAACTAACTTGTCTATGATCAGCTGACATGCAAGGCACACTGCGCCACTCTGGATAGAGGCTACCGTGTAGCCTCGCGTACCTTTCTCTACATCGCCATAAGTTTCCTTTATCTGTTGTGCTAGTGCTTAGTCTGAGGTCTTGCCTAGGTAAAATTCTTGTGGGTCGGGACCTTGCATGCTAAGTCATGTGATCTGATTGATCAGAGTTGGATTCACAGTGATGTGGCGGTCCAACCATAAGTATCCGCCATGGTAGCATGACAACAGCAACCTGACACATGCGTTGACTTCCTGGTGTTTGCCAAAGTGAGGGATCTTCATTACGTTGAGCAGTGTGGATTGCACGAGGTTTTGGGTCCAGGACTGTGGGACAATCTTAGGATTTATTTCTTTGGTCTTGGTTAAGTATTAATGTGAAGCTAACATGTTGTAGGTTTTGTGATCTCCAAGGTTAAAATCATTAAATTTCAGTGTTGCGAGCTTATCCTAGTCACCACATACTGCGCGCACCCCTTTCGAAAGATACACAGTGATCAAGGTGTAATCAAAGTCTTTGGGTAGACTGTCGCGGTTAATCTTGTCGCTCAAAGGTGGACAATTTTAGGGGCTAAATTTCTCTCATGGGATAATTTTCCATGGTTTTCCAAAAATGAGATTCACTATTTTAAAAATGATTCGCCCAAATTCTATAGGATAAAATTATTTTACCTTAAAAATCGCCAAAATTTTATAAAAAACTATATAAAATCCTTAGAAATTTGAATATATTTACAAAAATATTGCCAATCATTTATAGTTGGCATATGAAGGATTAGTAAAATTCACCAAGGTTTCTACATTTTAAAATAAATTTCCATCCTTAAAATCATCACTGAAGGTGGTATGTAAACCAGAAGAATGCATGGGATCAGCTTGGCATTTGCAATATTGTCTCTGTGCTTTGTTCTTGTCTCGGTCGTGATTCTGGAAGGTCTTGCTCCGCGAACAGTGGAGGGAGAAGCTTGGACTCCTCCTGTCAATGATGCTTGCACACCTGCAGACATCCTTCTCTCTGACATGACTCTCTCAACCATTAAGACAATCAAAGCTTCTTCAACTACTTTCTCAACAGCGTTGAGCTCGTCCGACATACAAGCTTGGGTTCACTAGCTCAGGTGTGAAAAAGAATTCAGAGACTACGATGAACAGTATGGGAACAAGGAAATGATCACAGGATGAAGTAATCTCAAGTTTTGGGCTCAAATTATCACTTAGAAAAAAGTATTCTCCGTGCGTGGCGCGACGGACTAAGTAGGGAAACTTAGCAACATTCTGCTTGCAATGGATATGAGGCCTTCATTAACTCCATTCTATCCATTTTGGTGTTTTCCAACGGTCTAGTGGGAACCCATAATTTCTTTTCAACCCATTCGGGGTGGAATTCAAACGAGTATATCGGTCCAACGGCTATATTGTTGTGCCATGGCGAAGTTTCAGATGTCGTTGTTCTGATATCTCGGCGAAGCTCAATTCTTGTGATTTTTCCTTCTGCAAAGTTTCCTCTGGAGTCTTTTGTAACTTTCCAATTTTGTCCCTCTTCTTACTTAGATTCCTAGCCTTTTTCCCAGTGAGCTTAGTCTCAGTCATCCTTTTTCCATTCTGATTCTTATCTTCTCTCAACATAGTCACTTCATGTTGCTTAGGTTATTTCTTCAAATCCAAGGGTAATACTCCTTCATCATATGGATTAGGTATTTTGGTCTTTTGTGGTTCCTCTAACGCTTTTATAGCTTCAACATCCAGGTCCCTGATGTTTAATAGTTGAGATCTGTTCTCTTGTTCCTCCATCAAGTAGGCGATCCTTCTAGTCATAAATTCCCTGAGTTCTTGCTTCTTTTGTTCTGGGGCTTCCTTTTCTTCTTTCCTCCAGATCTGGTCTTTTTCAATTCAGATCTTTCCTAACAAAGCTGGAAATGGGGCATGGTCCTCAATAAATCTAATGACTTCAAACTCTTCCTCTGTCGAAGTTCCATGGGTACTCATAGCTATCTAGGTAATCCTGCCACATAGGGTTACCATTTTGCCTTTAAATAATCTAATGGCTCCTAATGAAGGGACCAGAGCAGGCCTTTCTAGGGTTTCCCAAGTGCTTTCTGTCATAATGTTCATTGGTGTTCCCTCATCCAGAGCACAATCAATATCGAAGTCTTCTATTCTTACTTCGATTTTCTCCTTTTCTTTGAAGATCTCTGACAAACTAACATCCTTATGATCATCTAGGGTTTCTTTTATTTTCGGTAACATGCTCTCTGATTCTTTCTGGGGTTTTTCCATAATTTTAGTCTCTTGATATCCTTCAGAGTTTGCTTGTTCCATATTTAGTTTTTCAAGTCTAGCAATCATTCTAGGGAAATCTAATACTTCATGATCCATATCTTTACAACATAGGCAACTGGGGTTTCTCCCAGGGCATTCCTTAGCAAGATGTCATGGTCTTCTGCAATTATAACAAAGAGTTAATCCTCTCTTTCTCGTCCATGATCCCTAAGTCTTCTTGTACTGCATGCTAGGATCATGATGGCTAGCCTGCAAAACTTCTTTCTAGGATCCTGCATCCATTGGTTAGTCCAAAAATTATTTCTATGCATAGGTATAACATATCTTTCACTATTCCTATCAGACCTATTCATATCAAACTTTCTTTTATCTAACAATGCTCTAGTTTTCAGGCTAGGACAAAATCTATCAAGTGTACCTAAATTCATGCTTCAGAAACAAAAAATTTCCCCTTATCTTACCTATATAGAGCACAAAGCTTTCAGATCTAAAAATTGAACTATTCTTACCTTTACTAGAGGCTAGAGCTTACAAATCTTACCTCTTTTCTACAGAAATTTCTACTTTTACCTTTCTTAGGGCATAAAGTGTTCAGATCTCACTTATTTTCTTCAGTATCAACCTCTTTCTTGCAGATATGACCTCTTTCCTTTAGATCTGACCTCTTTCCTTTAGATCTGACCTTTCTTTCTTGGCACAAAGCTTTGTAGGTCAAGTAGAATACTGTGCACTAGGGCAACAGATCTATGCACATAGCTTATCTCACATAAAGATTTTGCTTCTTTAGTTCCCAACAATCACAGTTCCAAGTCCCAGCAACGGAACCATTTTTTGGCATAGGGGAAGACACGGGGTTCAATTCTCAAGAGCACACCAACAAAACCCTAACTACCGACCCTTTCGGCAACACCTGCGAAGCAGATGAAGTCTCACCCGAGGTAGAGGCAGGGGTGGTTGTAGGACTCAGATGTCTGCAACCTTAGTTGGGACATCGATCTGTGATTATATATTTTACAGGGCACTCAGCATAGATCATCCATCAATATTTAACCCTTATGGTACTTCGCAGATATCACAGAGCATCGTAGTGAATACTTAGACTAAATATGATTCAGTACTTAGCCACAGAAATATAGATTAGATCCAGCAGATCAAGCACTAAGCATCTTATATATCAGATCTAGCATTCATTCATATATCATAAGCACGGAGCATAACTAGATCTATTTAATCACAGCAAGAACTTAGCCAAGAAGGAGATAAAGACATTAGGTCGAAGCACAGAGCACAATACACAAAGTTATCGTGGTTCACCACCACCCTGGGGCTACATCCACAAAGTCTTCTTCTTTATATTATCTTGGTCAAGCGGTTACAGCACAGAGCTTCATCAACCCTTACTTCGCACAGGATAGAAGATCTGCGCAGCTCGCTAGATCCTTCTTCCTTGCACTTCAGCACAAAACTACAACAACTTGCACTTAGCTTTTCAATCTCCTTACAATTATGCATAGAGCACTTGCAATATACCTCCAATCACACAGATCCAGCTACTAGAATTAAGCCTTTAGTTATACATCACATAGATGTACTACTACCCTCTACTTACATTGCCTAAGTATCTATTTATAGATTACAAAATGGGCCTAAGAGTGGGTAAACCCATGGGTTGACATCCCTTTCTCTTTACATCAACCCAAAAACCTGAAAGGGACCCAAAAATAGGTCTTCCTTCCCTAATTTCCTCTTCGCATTGCGCTCCATCTTTGGCAAGCTGTCGCGATCCCAAAAACTGTCAAATATGACCAAGTATTCTTCAAAACTTGGTCAAGGGCCAACACCCTTCTTGGATGAATATGCTTGAAAACCCAAAAGATAAGGAAACAGAAGGGTAGAATGTTGTAAGGTGGTAAGTATGGATGGGAATGATACAATGAACGTTCAAAGGAACTTCCCAGTAGAAACCCTTTTCCTAAGGGTGACCTAATTACTAGGAGACCATGTCACTCACCAAGGTGAAACTAGGCAAAAGGTATAAATTCCAAGCAAACATTCTATAATCAAGAAAGGATTCTTTGCAACATGCTCAAATGCTTCAAATATTAAAATTACAATTACCACTAGAATGTTTACCTCACAGAAAAAGACCTATTGTATTCTTGGACCAATCCAATATGGTGGATGTTGTTATGATTTTGGTGATGAATGATGAGGTGCTCATAAAAAAGAGGGGCCCTACAAGATTTGTTGGCCAATTTTACTCTCGGCACTCCATGTATGTTACCTGTGGGCCTTGAGACATGATATCCTTAGTTACCCCTAGGTTGGGGGGGTAACATGCCCCAGAAGGCAACATGTATTACTTCATGAGGTAACAATTCCATTCTGATGGTAATTGTCACTTTAATATTTGAAGCATTTGAGCATGTTGCAAAGAGTCCTTTCTTGATTATGGAACATTTGCTTAGAAATTATATATTTCTCTTAATTTCACCCTGGTTATTGTCATGGTATCCTAGTAAGTTGGTCAACCTCAAGAAACAGGTTGCTACTAGGTAGTTTCCTTGAAGGTTCATTGTACCATTCCCACTCATACTTACCACTCTTCACATTTTTCCCCTATGTTTCCTCGTATTTTGGGTTTTAAGGTTCATTGAGCCCAAGAGGGGTTTGTACCTCATTTCATGAGAAGAATGGGCTAAAGGCCAAGAGGTGTTGTAGATGACATCATACATAAATTCTCACCCTAAAGTCTTGAGATCCATGAAATTCTTCTCTAAAGGAACAAAGGACTTTTAAGTAAAAGTAAATAAATAAAAAGTGTCGCGCTTGAAGGGGGGTGCATTGCGATGTTATTTTATTTTCAGTTCACATAGCACCCAATGTATTCTAACATCAAGTGGAATTGTGGTGCTCATTTATTTTCATTACATATAGCACTCAATGTTCGGACTTAATAAAAGGAAAATAAAGGGCTTGGAAACTCAAGGATGTAGCTCACCCCCCACAAAGGAAACCATAAATGAGACGATATGAGCCCTTGATATGTTAAGGACCCCATGTCTAATATTATTTCCCCAATACACCTCATACTCATTACATGATATAGATAGGGTCTTCTTGGGAAACATCCCTTGACTTGGGGATTGGCCTACCCAATAGGGCACCATGACACCCCTCCCATACCTAAATCTGGAAAAGTTTATAAGGTATTTGAACATTTTATTAATTTGAAAAGGAGGGATTTAATGGACTTGTTTGGGTGGTTCCTATATTAAATTTGGCTTACTTAGCATGATTCATATGACTTGTGGACCCTTGGAGGGTGTACTTGTTTGTCTCTATAGGACATTTCCTAGTGAATGATGATAAACCACACATGATGTCACCTTTTATACTTGGACATGGCCTTTGGAGGCCTAGAAAGTCACCCTTTATCCCTTGAAATAATATTAGGGGGTAGGGTTTGATGGATGACGTGGTTCCGGAGGTGGTTTGATAGGATTATATACATGGCATGGAACTTTTTCACTTGAGAGCATAACACATGGCCTTTGGAGGCCCAACGATCTATTCTTGAGGATTGATGTCTCACTTCTTATCCCTACGTCACCCTTCTAGGGCATGATGTCACCCTTTTTAGGGTTTTTCTTTATGTATTTTGTATTTTGTCATATTGTAAAGGCCAATGAAGGGGTAGACCCTCTTCTAATTTGTTGTTGACAATTTTTATGTGGACAAATTGGTTAAGAAGGCCTCATATAAATAGAGGACCTTATAATTTCATTTTGTCATCACAACTTCTCACCTTTGTGAGAGTATTACTTATAAAATTTTCACCCTTTTACGGTTATTGCTTTCTCTCTCTCATGCGTTATCTTTGGAAGGTCAAGTTATGGATGCTCTTTGCTGATTTTTGGATGGAATTTCAGTAATTAGGGTTTCATCTCATGCTATCTTGGTGAAGTAAGTGAAATTCTGGAATTTTATTTCATGTTATTAATGCTACATGGTAATTTTACGTGTTCATGTTAGACGTATTTATTGGTGAAACCATAAGAGAGTAGCATAAGTGCTTCCTCCTCTCACATAGTTAATTTTGTCCAAAAAAATTGTGAGGAAATCCTAGGTAGGGATAGAGTCTTAAAGCCCTAAAGTGTTATAACTCTATAACTTTATCCCTAGACTCTTGATTTTTTACCTAGGTGAAGCTGCAAGAAGGGAGAAAATGTTTCTAGGGCCCAAAAGTGCTTGCACCCTAGAAATCCTTCTCCTCAATATTCAATCTCTAAGGCCCTAATGTGCTAGCACCTTGGAGATTAAGTCCTACCTCTTGGTTACATCTAGATCAAGTTCCCAGTCAGTTTCATTTGTTTTTATAAAGACTCCATAGCCATCAAAGGCACTAATATATAAGCTCTCTCTCATGGTGAATTGATCAACAAACAATCTCTTTCAACTCTCTCAAGCTTCCTACTAACTTTACTAACACTAACTTGAGTTGACTTGCTAGAAAAATTGTTGTTGTTGCAAAAAATTTCTACAACCATCTTAATACAGTCTTATTTCTTTCATACACTCTTGGAAAGGCGGCCTAACATACCCAAAAATTTACTATAACAGTTGGATATTACTCTAGTGGATGTTTGCTAAGTTTACATTATCAATTGTTGCATTTCCGATTGATAAGTATTGTTTTTGTTACAAATTTATAATGTTGTTATAAGACTGGTGTACTGCTGCAAATTTGTACCATCCATAACAATTTTCATTGTCTAGTGTCTTCAAGGAGTATTTATTGCATGTCTAGACTTGGAAATAATCATATATTTTCTATAAAGTTTTATTGTTCTGGAAGGTACTCAAACATCCTTTTACCTCTTAGTTTTCCTTAACCTTGACCTTTCTTTAGGTGATCAAGAGAGGGGGCGGTAGGCTTGGCTACAATAATTATTACTTTAATCCCTTGAGGTCACCAGGAAATCCTCCCTTGTGGTGGGCCTCCCCCATCACTTAAACAAGGGAATTTCTTACTAAGGTGACATTGGTAGGATTTTACATAGTTACGCAAGATTTGGGGTTTTGTGGTGGGGATTTGCACAAGTACAAATCATGTGATAATAGGAATAATGAAGGGTTTTATCCTACATACAAATATAACACTAGAAATGTAAGAATTCAATATCTATGGATTAATAAGGGGTTATGTACTTAACATGGGGCTTTGTCTAGGTCAGAGATAAACTCTACCAAGGTTAAGTCTTTCTTACTCTTGGGAGTGGTGAATTCGAGATCAAACTTCCAGAGGATTACACCCTAATGGGTGAATTTTCCATTAATTACTCATTGACTCAAGAGATATAACATGGTATTTGAATTTGAAATGACCTTAGAATGTCTCAATATGATATAATGATGCAAATTTTGGACAAAAAAGACAACCACTAAGGATAATTTCTCATCATGATTGTATAATAATGATGGTCTTGATAGATTCTTACTAGTGTAATATATGACATGCTCAAACTAATCCTCCACTTCTTGTACTAACACATCCGCTATGGAAAATGGAAACACAAAGAGGTAAAGGATATAGTCCTTATTAAAGTTAGGTGGGATTACTAAGGAGTAGAAGTAATTGCACACTTTAGTGCATCAAAGGATTGTTGAGCTTGGTCATCCCATAAAAATGGCATGGACCAGATACGTTTGGTCTAAAATGTTGATTTATAAAAACATATGTGATGGATATAGAAGAACCCTCTCACCAAAAATCTAATTGTAGAAGTCTTCGAACTGGAATATGTCGAAACTCAAAAAACACAAAATCCGATGATCACATGTAACATTATTAGGAACAAATTATTGAAGAAAATTGGCCATGCTTTAAATGCTCTATAGTTGGCATATAGTATTTGGTGGAGGTAGATTGAGAATATCTTGAACCTTCAATGGATTGATAGTGATGCCTCTTTTAGAGATAATGAATCCCAAAAGGTGGTCAACCCTAACACAAAACACATACTTGAGAGGGTTCGAGTGAATGTTATACTTTTGACACTAAAGGAAGAGGTGTGGATATCTTCCAATTGTTGCAAGTGTTTATTTGAATGAGTAGTGATATCGTTGAGGAAAGTAAGGATGATTTCAAATAAGTCATGGAAACAATATGACATGGTCGGCTAGAAAGTGGTGCCAGTGTTCTTTAGGCCAAAAGGCATGACTCAATAGATGAATGTCCCCAAAGGAGTAGTGAAGGAAATATTGTACCAATTGTATGGATAAATCCAAATCTAATTGTAACTATAGAATTCATACATGAAGGATAGAACCTCATTCCCATACAAGCATCAATAATTTTATCAATAAAAGGTGTAGGGTAATTATATTTGGGATAGGCCTTATTGATATCTCATAAGTAATTTCAAACGTGAACGGTGCCTTATTTATTCTTTATGGGGACCAAATTAGACACCTAAGACCTGTAGGTGATTGGATATATGAAACCATCTTGGAGAGTCTTGTCAATTTTGGCTTTAATGTATGAAACCTTGACAGAATGAATAAACATTTTTTTTGGAACCAAAAATTCGACAGGCCATGTGTCAATATGATGTTCCACAGTGGCAAGTTCAAGTCCAACATTTATAAACAAGACCGTGTGAATATGTCATGAAAATCTTGGAACAAATATTTGTAGGCAACAACCTTGTCGAGAGAACAAGAATCTCTAAGTAGAATGTTTTTAGTGACACTAGGTTTGTTTTTTCTTTAAGTTTTCTGGAAAAACAAACTATGTATGAAGTTTTGAAACGTCCAATGTTTTGAGTGCACACTCTACCCATCATCAGGGACAAATGAAGTTAATACATTGAAGAAAAGTGTTGAGGTTCATATTTATAGGGAAATATTGGTAATTGTCCATTAAAGAGAGGACAAAGGTAAAAATGATTAAAAAATAAAAATAATCGTTTGGATTAGGTGCTAAAATATTATTAAATAATAAAGTAATAAAGGTAACTGTTGTGATAAAAGAGTAATAAAAAAGTATTAAAATAGTACATTAATTTGAAGGTTTATTTAGGCTAAAAATAATGAAAGGACTAAAGTTAATGAGAGGCAAAAATAACCACCTTGATGGTGGGGGAGATATTAGCCATGTTTCCTTGTTTGAAGATATCCAAATAAGGAATTGTGTGTTTAAACCAATCAATGTGTCCCAAAGGAAATAAATCCCCGGTTTCATTGGAAAACTTATTAGAAGGCTTCTTTGTGGTGAATGCATCTTGGAATTTTAAATTTTCTAGTTACACAAATACAATTACTTAATCCAATAGCAATTGTAGTAGGATCATTGACACATAGAAAATAACAGATACAATAGAACACAAATATTATCCTAGGAAACCCTCATGGGCATGAAAACCCAGCAACCAAAATCCTCAATATAGATTCTGTCAACCTGTACAATGATGCATTATAGCTCTCCAAGAAAGACCAAGACCAAAACACCAAGATAGCCAGTCTCCAAGACTTGTGCGCTAAATATTCTTATGCTCTCCAAGATGCACAAGAGAAGTGTGTGAGTGTGTGACCAAATGAGAGGAACCTATCCTCTATTTATACACAACAGTGTCTTTTGAAGAGACATGACTCTTGACCTAACCAACCCATAAAACAAGGTTGACTAGCCATAATGGGGATTTTTGTAATAATAAGTAAAATACCAATAATATAATAATTTTTGTTGAGCTAACTTGTACAATATAATTATAATAACCTTTTAAATTTTTTACCAAAACAACTATACAAGAATATCTTTCGTAGTTACACCAAAAATATTAACACTCCCTCTTAACTAGGAAGGTATTCTTTCCAGACATAGACTCCAAGTCTGATACCACACGAGTTCACATCCATTGATTGTTGAAAATGTGAATCTATACATCCTCAGATATCCATAGTGAAACATGACTTAACCCAATGCATTCAAGGTCTGTGGGTAGCTCTCAATAGATACAACATGTCCCAAGGATGTGTCCTACATCGCTCCATGAACTAGACTGATATCATCCTTTGTGAGTGTGGCCTCTAGCTAGGGCTTGCTAGCGGGTGTCTTCTTTCTTGCCAAATGTTTCTGTGAAGAAACCTTCCTCTTCTGTGGAGTTATTGTTTCAGTGGGGGGGTCTTTTGGTGGTGTAGCTTCACCTTCTCCTTGATTTTCTCCTTCATCCCCTCCTCCTTCTTCATTTACTTCGTCTCTTCCTCCCAACGAGCCAGATCCATTTTCTTCTGAGGCATTGTCCTCCTCATCAATCTCTATATTCTGAGCTTCCTCCTTTTTATTCTTCTTCTTCACACTGGACTATCCTACATGCTTGAATTGGGTGATCAAGGGGCTTCCTATAATGTCAGCGTCAGAGAGTTCAGCATCAGCGACAGGTGTCTAAAATTCCTTCAACCATTCCTTAATTATCTTCTCCATGTCTTCATCGGTCAGCTTGTAATACAATTGTAACTCCTCCTTGCTCTCATCTCTGCATGCAGTGATATAGATAAAATGTGGATCTGTGTGGAACTTGGCTATCAGTTTGTACTTGTGCAAGGTGTGTGGTGTCATGCGCGTGAATGACTTGATGGAAACCTTCAGTTGTTGATAATACGCATGGAACATAGTGTTTAACAACCATTGCTTCGACATGTCATTGGTGTACCACAAGGTAGAGAAACTAACGTTGAACGGATCTGATGGTTTGATCTCCGAGAAGGTGGCTCCTTCTGTCATTTTCCAGGAAACAAATGCAATCAATTAGAGCATCCAACTAAAGTGGAACTCATATCCCTGATCTTGAGCTTCGCAGCAGTATTTCTCAAGTTTGTTGACTAGGTAGCTCACCCAATTCATATGCATTCCCTCCACACATTTTCCAGCGAGGTCCACCATGAACCCAGCGACCTGTGTGGGGCAGTCCTTTCTTACAATATTTCTAGCTATGAGTTGGCAAGCGAGGCGCACTATGCTATCCTAGATAGAGGCTACCTTGTAGCCTCGCTTTCCCTTCTAGACTTCTCTATAAGCCTCCTCGATGCGTTGTGTCATGGAGCGATGCGAGGTCTTCCCTGGGTAAAACTGCTAAGGGTCAGGTACATGCATGATCATTCCTGTGATCAGGTGGATCAACGTTGGATCCACAGTAATCCAGCGGTCGAGCCATAGGTATCCGCCATGGTAGCACGACAGAAGGAATTTAACGCAAGCATTAACCTCCTGGTGTCATCCAAAATGGGGAATCTTCATCACATTTAGTATCGTGGACTGCGCGAGCTCCTTAATCCAAGGTTGGGAGACCAAGCGAGGCTTCTTCCCAATGGTCTTCGTCAAATATCTGTGAGGTGCGAGCACTGCATAGTTCTTTCTATCTCCAAGTTTGAAGTCATTGTTCTTCAGTAGTGGGATTTATCCCAGCTGACTCCCAACTACATGTATTACTTTCAGGATGTACGTGGTGATCAAAGTGTACTCGAAGTCCTGTGGGATGTTGTTGTGGTTAACCGCACCAGCCAAGGGTGAGATATAATCTGGTAAGATCAATGGGATCTGCTTTTCATTCACCATATCTCTGCAATGCTTACTTTGTTGCTCAGCCATGGGGTTGACACAGCTTGAACAATGTCCAGTCGAAGGGGAAGCCTGGAGTCCCCTAGTCGAAGACGCCTATATTCCTTCATACATAGCTTTATCAGACATAAACTTCTTAAGAACATCCTCGATAGACTTTTCTAACTCAGTGCATTCACCCGACATTCTCACTGTTAAACAAGCAGGTCGGGGTAGGCGAACGGATAAGCGGGGTAGACAAACAGATAGCGACATCTAGTTTTTTATAACACAAATCAATTCTCTTCTTTGTCTTAGATAATCACGGGTATCAAAAAGTGGTCCCGATGCAGCATCCAACGGGTTAAATAAGTGAGCGTTGTAATGGATTCTTCCAACGGGTAGGCATGCTTCCATTAATGTGAATTTGTCCATTATGGTGCGGTCTCAACGTCCTAAATGTGGTCCATCCACCCATAAATGTGTTTCATATCCATTCTGGAGCGTCGTTCTAACAGTCAGGGTGCCTCCAACAATCATATAGATTCGTCGAGGCGAAATCCCATTCTGCGCAGTTATGTTGTACCGGCGAGGTTCAAATCCTGCAAACCTGCCTCCTGCGAAGTATTTCATTTATTCTATGTAACTTCCTATAGATTTTCCAACTTGACTTTATTCTTACTGAGCTTCCTTACCTTCTTCCCTGTAACCTAGGTCTCTCTAATAGTTTATGTAATTCTCTTTCTATTCTTATTTTTATCTTCTCCTAGCGTAGTGACTTTGCACTGTTGATGTGCTTCCAAGAGGTTTGAAGTTAATATCCCTTCTCTTATTAATTCCAGGGTGGGTATTCTTTTGTCTTTCATGGATAGGTCCTTCAAATCTTCTTGCGTTATTTCAACTTCGACAGCTAATTCTCTTGCCTTCTTTTGCTTTGACTTAACTTCTCGTTCTTCTATCAATCGATCTATTTTTCTAGCTATGAAATCCCTTAGTTCTTGCTTTTTCTTTTCTGTAGATTCTTCCTTTGCTTTCCTTCTGATCTGGTCCTTCTCGATCCAAGTTTTTCCTAACAAAAGTGGGAACGGGGCGCTCTTCTCAACAAACTCAATGAATTCAAATTCCTCTTCAGTCGATGTTCCATGAATGATAACAGGTACATTAGTAACTCTTCCACATAAGGTTATCATCTTTCCCTTGAGCAAGCCTATCCTTCCCAATGAAGGTGTCACAATAGGCTTTCCCAAAATTTCTCAAGTGTCTTATGTCATAATATTCACTTGTGTTTCCTCATCCAAGAGATAGTCTATGTCGAAGTATCTTATTCTTTCATTTATGCGTTGTTTTACCTTCAAGATCTCTAGTAAACTAACATCTTTGTGATCACTCATTGTTTCTTTCAACTGTGAAAACATAGTCTAAGATTTCTCTGACTCATTCTCTTGATGATTCTCTAACATGCTCTTATTCTCTTGACTTCCTTCATAGTTTTATTGTCTCATGTTCATTTGTTCAACTTTAGCAATCATCCTTGGGAAATCCTCACCTTCATGACCAACAATTTTACAACAAAGACAAATAGGACCCATACCAGGGAATTTGATCCGGATTTTATGAGCAGAACAAAATGAATACAGATTATTAACATGTGCTTAACATAAAATAACAGAGATACAGTAAAACTAGTTTTCTATTCAATAACGAAATAAGCTGAAACTATAAAATGTAGCGAAAACAAGCTTGCTGGAATGGTGGCGGCTTATCTCTGAGAAGAGATGTGATGGAAGTGTGCATTCACAAGAAGAAGGTTACAATGAGGCTTTGAAGGAATTTTTACAATAAGAAAGAATGCCAAAAACCCTAGGCATCCAAAAACCTAACCCTAGGAGATGAAGTGCCAAAAGTCATGTGGGCCCCGTTTGGGTAAGTCAGTACATCAACTTCCCGGGGTTGTAACTTTTGCATATGATCTTCATTTTAGGCGTGTGATAGCCCGTTGGAAAGGTATCATCGAGGAGATTAATTTTGGAGGCTCAATCATGCCTTTGGCCATCAGTGAGGAGCTCGATACCGAAAAAACTTCATTTAGGCCCTCAAAATGGCCCTGGAAGTTAACACTGCTAAAAATAGTAAATTGCCAAAATTGTCAGAAAACTATTTTGAGCCAGTTGGAAAAGGTGGGTGGCCACCGATATCCATCTAGATAAATCATCCCTCCTTAGGAATAAATGGTCTCCATTGCATTGAGGTCCCCCATTAGATGAGGAAATTTCTGCTGAATTTGGCCCCGAGTGAGCCACTTGCCTTGGTGCAGGAGTTGCCCTGCTTTGACGACTCGATAAAGTTGGATCCTTTGTTGTCGAGTGCCCTTGATCTGTCTGTCCACAATATGATCATTGGATGCCTATTGTATGCAGTCGAGGTTGATCTCTGTTGGTTTCAGTTGTTTTTCTACTTCTGAGGTGTCCAATAATGGTGCGAAATAAGGGCCAAGCAGATCCACGTTGAACACTGGGTGCAGGCCAAGGAAAGGAGGAATGTTGAGCTCAAAATCATTATCCCCCAAAGCCTTGGTGATAGTGTACAATCCATAATGAAGTGGGCGAAGCTTCCGATGGGGTCTTGTAAGGCGTTCTTTCTACAAGTGCAACCAAACTTTGTCGCCCACCTGAAACTTATGCGGCACCCGATGTTGATCATGGCATTGTTTGTACTTGTCATTGTACTTCTGTAGGATATTCTGAACCTATTGGTGGATGTGTTGGATCCGCTCAATGAACCGGGTGGCTTTGTCAGCTTTAGTTGGAGCAGGAGATGAGTCAGTCGAGGTGACCGCAAGGGGAAGTGCAACATCTATGGGACCCAATGGTTGGAATCCCAACCCCACTTGAAAGGGGTTGTGGTCAGTTGAGCTATGCAAGGCTCGGTTGTAGCTATGTTGGACATAGGGAAGGCTCTCATCCCATGTGTGAGGGTCCTTTGAATTATACATGCAAAGGATATGCACAATCATTCGATTTACAACCTCGGTTGGCCATCTGTCTGGGGGTGGAAGATCATGGATTTGGTGAGCTTGGTGTCCAGCAGTGACCAGAGGCTCGACCAGAATGTGCTGATAAAATGACTATCCTAATATGAGATAATGGTTTGTGGGATTCCAAAATGTACCCAGACTCATTCAAAGAAGAGCTTGGCAGTGGCCTCTGTTGTGATGGTCTTCTTGCAAGCAACCAAAATCGCCATCTTAGAAAAGCAATCAACAACCACAAAAACACAGTCATTTCCCTGCTTGGTGGATGGGAGGCTCGACATGTAGTCCATTGAGATGGATTCCCATGGCCTGTCAGGAGTAGGAAGAGGGGTGTACAGGCCTTGTTTCTTAGTGGTCGATTTGGCAATAGCGTAGGCAGTGCAGGACCTAATATACTTTTCGACCTCCTGTCGAAGTTTCATCCAGTAGAAATGTTTTTGTAGCATCGCCATTGTCTTTTCGACGTCGAAGTGTCCTGCTACCCGACTGTAGTGGGATTCCCAGATCAGCTTCACTCACTCACTTGATGGAACACAGATATGGCCCAGACGACACAACAACCCATCCTGAAGATGGAAATTATCTACAACTACATTTGCACCCAACATTTGGTAGGTGGTGGCGAAGTCAGGGTCCATCTTGTAGATTTGGGGCCATCCAGATGTCTCATGGCCGAAAGAGTTTATCACCGTGGTGAGTGCCACGACTGGAGGTCTGTTGAGGCAATCAACAATGTGATTGGTGATTCCTGTTTTATACTTGATGTTGAGGTGGAATTGCTGCAAGTATGTGGACCACTTTTGATGGCGGTCATTCTGCAATTTTCCCTGTGTCTGCATGAACTACAGTGGCTTATGATCAGTGTGGATGACTGTCTCCTTCCCAATAATGTAATGTCTCCACTGGCGGAATGCTTTCACAATGGAGTACATTTCTTTGTCGTAAGTAGGGTACTTACGGATAGTATCTGACAGTGTCTCACTATGATAGGCCACGAGGTGGTCGTGCTGAGTGAGAACGGCGCTCACAGCATAGTTTGAAGCATCTATCTCGATCTCAAAGGGATGTTGCAGGTCTGGTAGTGAAAGTACTGGGGCTGAGCACAAGCGCTGCTTCAAATCATCGAACAATTGTTGTTGGGACCGGCCCCAAGAAAATGTCTCCTTACCACCACCCCTGTTTATTTGGCTGAGGGCCCATGCAATATGGGAGAAACCCAACATGAACCTGCGGTAGAAATTAGCAAGTCCCAAGAAGCTTCGAAGCTCAGTGAGTGTTGTTGGGGCTGGCCAGTCATGGGTGACTTGGATCTTGGTTGGATCCACATGTACGCCATGTTGGTCAATGATGTAGCCCAGGTAATGGACCCTGTCCATGCCGAAGGAGCATTTTTCTAGGTTGGCATATAGCTTGTGTTGTCGTAGAGTGTGCAAAACCTGTTGAATATGTTGCAAGTGTTCGGCCCAATTCTTGTTGTAAATTAGAATGTCATCCAGATACACCACTACAAAAGTATTGGTGAATGGTCGCAGGATATCATCCATCATCCTCATGAAAGTGATTGGAGCATTTGCCAAACCAAAGGGCATGACCAACCATTCAAAAAGTCCTTCCTTTGACTTGAAGGCGGTCTTCCATACATATGTTTGTTCTATCGGGACCTGTGGTAGCCAGAATTCAGATCAATCTTACTGAAGTATTTGGCCCCCGTGAGTTGATCAAGGAGGTCATTTATTCGGGGAATCAGGTACCAGTTTCTGACATTGATTTTATTCAGAGCCCAATAATCAATATAGAGTCTCCAGGTTCCATCTTTATTTTATACCAGCACGATTGGGCTCCCGCAAGGTGATGAGATGGGGTGGATGTGCCCCTTGTGGAGCAATTCTTGGATCTGTCGCTTGATCTCCTCATTCTCTAACAAAGAGCGATGATATACTGGCCCATTGGGAAGCGGTGCGTCGGGGGTCATATCGATGGGGTGCTTGACCTGGCAGTGCAGAGGTAGCTCTGTAGGTGAGGAGAAGATATCCGAGTATTCCTCCATGACCTTATCTACTTGCTTCTGTTGTGTGGAGAAATTGGCCACAGAGACCCTGGATGTGGTTGTGATCTTTCCCTTATTCTGAGAGCGAATCACGAATAAGACAAACTTCCCCGTCTAAGAGATGACCTTCCTGCATTGCTTATCAGAGATCAAGGAAATAGCACTAGGTGGGACTGCCTCGGGTATCATGTACAATTTCCTATTCAAAGTAATAATAACACTACGAGGCATAGACTCATATACAACATGACGTTTCCATAAATAAGGTTGGCCCAAAAGAAAATCACAAACTTCGAGAGGAGAAACATCACACAATACCTCATCTTTGAAGGGCTTGATGTTGTACGACAATCGACACTGTTGGCTGACACGAAGATCGCTTCCTTGGTTGAGTCATCCAATGGTGTAGGGTTGTGGGTGCGGCATTGTTGGCAGGGCCAGCTGCTTGACAACCTCTACTAAGATGAGGTTCTTCTAGCTACCACTATCAACGATGAAGTGTAGTGGGTGCCTTTTACCCACATCTGTGAATGGAAGAGGCGCTCTCATTCTTCTGGTTCATCTAGTTCACCAGGCTGGAGCTTGGTGGTAGCAACAGTGGCACTAGGTTCTGTGTCAATGATCCATCTTCCCCTTTCTGGTTTTGTCTCAGAGTCAGAATCCACATCTGATTTAGAGGCTTTCACTTCGGCCACCAGCAACTCCTTTGAGCGGCAGTCAACAGTGTTATTCCAAGGGCTCTTATGGAAGTCGCACCACTTTCTGGTATCTTTCTTTGTCTTTCCAGTGTCCTTCTTTGCTTGCGGATTGTACTATTTGTCATGATATTGTCCATCTTTGCTCTATCCATTGTTCGGTGGGTTGAGGCCACCCTTTCCTGGCTTTTGTTGTGAGGGGTTCCCAAGCCCAAATTTTTGTGTCTTTTGTTTGAGCTTCTACTCGATTTTGACGGCATATCGGTAGGTCGTGCCCAAGGATGAGATGTCCAAAAATTCCATTTCAGTCTGGATGTATCTATGCATAGCACTGTGATACTTGAGCACCAGATGTCACTCTGAATCTTTGATACCCAACTTGGTGTGCAAGGTATGGAAGATATTTGTGAAATTGGGCACTGCTTGGTCTCTTTCTTGCCGCAGTGTGGTCCATTTGGTATACAGGTCATCATAACTTTCGATAGGGTAGTATTGTTCCTTAATAGCATCCATGAAGGATTCCCAAGTGGCCATGACTTATAATAATGAGGTTTCCTCTATTTCCTTTTGCTCACAGAAAGTTTCCCACCAATCTTTGACATGGGGAACATCTTTGAGGAGTGCAAAAGTAATATTTTCTCTATTCGAAAATTTATGAATAGAAAAATACCCTTCTAGTAGATTCAACCACTTGTCTATAGCATCTGTTTCTATCTGACCTTCAAATATAGGAATATAAAAGTTTATTTGTACCTTGAAGGGGGTGGCACCTCCGTTCGAAGAATATGTGTCGCCTGTTGGTAGTCGCCAAAGGATTTGCGCGAAACTATCCATCATCTCGTTCCTTTGTTGCGTGGGGGATTCCTCAATCAACAGTTTGAAAGGATCTCCTATCCCATCATATTTCTTTTCTCCTGCCATGGGAGGTCACTTGGGTGTGTGAGATATTTTTTCCTCAAGAGAAACAAGCTCGAGATCCAACTCTTTGTACTCTGACCTCGTTGGGGACATGCATTAAGACGATAAGGAGCAGACCACTTTGATACCACTGATACAGATTTTATGAGTAGAAAGAAATGAATACAAATTATTAATAGGTTCTTAACACAAAATAACAGAGATACAGTAAAATTGTTTTTCTATTCAATAACGAAATAAGTTGAAACTGTAAAATGCAGTGGAAACAAGCTTGTTGGAATGGTGGCAGCTTATCTCTGAGAAGAGATGTGACAGTAGCACGCATTCGCAAGAAGAAGGTTACAATGAGGCTCTGAAGGCCTTTTTACAATAAGAGATAATGCCAAAAACCCTAGGCATCCAAAAACCTAACCCTAGGAGATGAAGCGCCAAAAGTCATGTGGGCCCCGTTTGGGTAAGTTAGTACATCAACTTCCCGAGGTCGTAACTTTTGCATACAATCTCCATTTTAGGCGTCTGATATCCCGTTGGAAAGGTATCATCGAGGAGATTAATTTTGGGGGCTCAATTATGCCTTTGTATATCATTAAGGAGATTGATACCGAAAAACATTCATTTAGACCCTCAAAATGGCCCTGAAGGTTAAAACTGCTAAAAATAGTAAATTGTCAAAATTGTCAGAAAACTGTTTTGAGCCAGTTGGAAAAGGTGGGTGGCCACCGATATCCATCTAGATCAGAATTACTTAGCAATATGTCTCAATATTACTACGCACTAGGATCACAATGATGGACCTGTAATCTGCAAAAATTCTTTCTAGGCTCCTGCATCCACTTATTAGTCCAAAATTTCTTTCTATGCATAAGAATAACATATCTTTCCTTATTTCTATTAAATTTATTCAGATCAACTCTTTCTTCCAACTGTGCCCTAGTTTTCAGACTAAGACAAAATCTATTAAACATACCTAAATTCATGATTTTGAAACAAAAATTTTCACTTATCTTACTCTATCAAAGCACAAAGATTTACCTCTTTTAAGATCTTACCTCTTTTCTTCAGATCATATTTATTTCTTAGCACAAAGATTTGTAATTCAAGTAGAGTATTGTGCACTACAGCCACAAATCTACTCACAGAGCTTCTCTTTTCTTTACTTCAGTTCCCAGCAATCACAGTTTCAGGTCCTGGAAATGGAACCATTTGTTGGCACAGGGGCAGACCTAGGGTTCAACGCTTCAACAACACACCAACAAAACCCTAACTATCAGCCCTTTCAGCAACACCTATGAAGCAGATGAAGTCTCTCCCGAGGTAGAGACAGGGGGGTTACAAGACTCAGGTGTCTGTAACCAAGTTGAGACACATATCTGTGATTATAACACTTCGCAAGGTACTTAAATAACACTTAGAAGATGATATGCATTAGTTCATTAGCTTAATTAACATCGCAGAACAAACCCTAAGATAGATCGATGCAGTGACAATAAAGATACTTCAATCATTTAGCACACAACACAGAGTTAGATCTAACATTCATTCATCCTTAACATATGTAAAGCATTAAGCATCAACAGATCTATCTAACAAACATGATAAGCAAAGCATTGAACACATTCATAGCATAAACAAGACAACACAAAGCACCCAAAAGACATAAGATATGCGTGGTTCACCCCAGTGTGGGGCTACATCCACCAACTGTTTCTTCTTCTCTATTATTCTTCAATCTCTTACATTCATTCTCTCCTATGCACTAAGCCACAAAGCCAATCTTCACAGAGGATAGGAGATCTGCGCACCACGCACCAGATCCTCCTTCCCAAAACTAGGTCAAGGCACAAAACCAACTCCTTTATTGAGCACAGAGCTTTACATATGCATTTTCTTGCACAGAGCAACTCAGAACTACTTGCACTTAGCCTTCCAAGCTATTGACTTCTTTCTACATTCCATTCTTACTTATTTATACTTTTACAATAAGGCCTAAACAAGGGTAAACCTCTGGGCCGAAATCCCATAACCTAGTAGGAAAACCCTAGGAAACCCCTTGTTGGGTTCCCAAAGCTCACAAAACAAGTGAGATCCATGATCTCAGCTTCTCCTAGGCACTCCTTCCTCGATCAATGCGTCGAAGACTAAAAAGTGGTCAAACCTGACCAAAATTTCCTCAAAACTTGGTCGAGGGCCAACAAGGAACATTTGGTGGTGGTATTAGATAGATATTGAACAAGGTGGTGTCTTTGAACACACAAGGACCAACTTGAGAAAAATAAGGCATGGATTGGTTGCCTTAAATAATTGGAAAGACATTGTTAGGAGTGGATTGTGGCTTAAGATCATAGTATGTAAGTTGATATAGTGTCAAAATATTTCCTTGGTGAGAAAACACCATGAGGTGGAAAATGGTTGAGGAAACTACCTTCATTACATACATGTAACTACATCCTAGAAAAATTTTGTAGACAAGCTGAGCATTTACAACTTTGATACAATCATAATGATATTACTAATAGAAACTTATACAAAAATGATTGGAGAAGTCCTTGTAGTTGAGAAGGACGATCATCATTTGCATGAAGGGTGATTATTAATGGAATTAAATTTTGACATCCCAAATTCTTCTAGGCATTGGTGGACATGACACAAGTGGATGCACCTTCATCTATGACGTAATGATGGAGAATAAGGTTCTTAATTATGACTAGCTCTTGAAATGAAATTGTTGAAGGAAGATGAGGCTCAACCTAATTTAGATTGAAAGTGATTAACCTAGTGTTAAATTGATAAATAGTAACTAAGGCTACTATCAAGGACTTCTTCTATGAAGGACAGTTTTGAAGTACCTCAAGTGGGTAGACATGGAAGTAAGATAGTGTGTCAAGTCATCCACTACACTATAATTATTAGTGGCTCTTGCATATGGATTTTGGGTAGTGTGACGTAAAGGGACCTTTGGTACTTTTGGCGAAGGATAGACAAGTGATCATAATTGGAGGGTGGGTTATCTTTCTTGTCTGAAGGGACTATTTTAGGGGGTAGATCATATTGTTTATCATGAGTTTGAAGTTCAATATCCATAGAGTTCATGTAAATATTTTGGTTCAAGGGTATCTAGGAGGATTGGAGGTAGATGGTTGATCAATGGGAGGGGCCATAGGATATTTTTTTACTAACCCTTGTGGTGAAAAGGGGTTTTTCAACACTAGAGGTTAGGAAGATTGAGGGCGTAATTGTTTACTTCAAACTTGCCTTTGGATGCAATTGATAATAACTTGGGCAATTGCTTCACCTAAAATATTATGTACCTTAGGTGAATGAGAATAATGGTGGGTATAATGATCATACACTCCACAAATCACACAAGGGTGATTAGTTTTGAGATGCTTAGATTTCCCTTGATTTTGTTGATTGTTGGGATTTGGGTTTTGATTTGTGGGGTTGGTAATCCGCTTGGCATTAGAAGGAAATTTTGGAGGGTTGTGTTAGCTTTTGGGGTTAATCTGAAAGTGTTTACAACATATTTGGGGGTGATTCATGAGATTTTGGGTACATGGTGTATGATTATCCCTTGTATGGTCCATTGTGGAATTTCACATTGGAGGTGTCATACTCATTGGTTGCTTGACCTCAGTTGGATACTTGGATGGAATTCTTCCTTGGAGAATTGGATTTCGTAAGACAGATTTTGGATATTCTTCATGATGGCGACATAGAGATTGGTTTCTTTCTTAAGAGGATGAACTGCAATTTTGTTCCATGGAAGCTTAAATCATAAATACTTATAGAGGAATTCGATGTTTGGGAGCATGTTGTGAAAGTGGTCGTAGAACTTGTTGATCCAGCATAGTTGGATACTCATTGGAAGAACGAGGTCATGGTAAATAGAATAATTTGTGATTCAATGAAGGATCATTTAATCCCTCACATTGTAGAGAAGACAACATGTAAGTACATGTTTGGATCTTTGGTTGAATTGTTTCAAATATCTTGTGTTTCTTGATGGATGCTCTTGCAAAACAATATTTAGTCAATCATATAAGAAAGATAGACATTGTGGAGAGATACTTGACCAAGATCACTAAGTTGAAAGATGACTTGAGTAACATTGGAACACATTTGGAAGATAAATGAGTTGGTTTCCATTGCTTTGAATCGACTTGTATGGATTGTTTTCAAGGTGTTTGTGCTTGTGAGAACTTGCTAAAGTTCACAAAGATTTGGAATGGTCTTGTGTAGTAAGAGACCAAATTATAGGATTGTTCAGGGAAATAAGAGGGAGTAGTTGTGGTTGGTATTGTTGAGAGGGTGAAGAAGGGTAGAAAGAAAGGATACAAGAATAAGGAAGATACAGATAAAGGAAATAAGGATTTGAATAAAGTGATGTCTTTCCTATGTCATATGATGGGTATTATGCTAGCCAATTCCAATTGAAGAAGAAGGGGAAGGGAGTAAAAAATGTTGTAGTTGGGATTGTAGTAGGTGTAGAGGAGGATTCACCTCAGTTTAAGACTACCTTATCCATGGTCTCATGTTTTGATACATCTTTTTCGACAAAATAGGGTATTTCCATACTGGACAAACACCTTTAGTAACCACTCACACAACTAGATCAAAGATCAATACACTAATGTATTTACATGGATAAAAATCTCAAAGAGGCAAATAGTCCATGGCCCCAACCAAAGTGGTGGCCACTTACCTTGAATTACCTTTGTGATTTGTGATTTTTGAGCATATAAGAGTTACGTCATGTTTGCATACTAAGGATATAAATAAAAAGGGGTATTAAAAATTCCATAAAAAAATGGATACCTACGATATCTGGTAAAAACAAGGGGTTTTAAAATTGTACATACGTATTGGGAGGGGGGTAAACAAAAGGATTTTAGGGTTTTTTTTAATATTTAGTGAAATTAGGGGCATTCTTTATTATCCCACGAACAAACGTGCTATGTCACAATTTGAATGAGTGAATCCCCCATGTGTATGTCATGAAACTCATTGACCTGTGAATTATAAACCCCTTACACTTCATCATCCACTACATAACCTTGAAAGGCCATCCTCGGGAGAATTCCCTACGTGAGGGATTTGGTCTACCCAATAGGAATTTTATGACACCCCTCCCATACTTAAACTTGGTTAATTGTATAGGGGTTTTGAGCATTTTTTTAATTTGATGAGATAGTTTTGATGCACAAGTTCAGGTGAATTTATTATTAAATGTGGTTTACACTTGTCATGATATCTTTGAATTGATATCTTTGGAGGACATGCCTTTTTATTTTGCGAGACCTTTCTTGGTGGCCAGTTTTGGGAGAACAAGCCTAGCTTGGGCTTCCATGGGGCAAAGAGCCCATGGGTTGGCTGATGTAGGCATGCACACTGGATCACAGAGACATGCCTTTGGAGGCTTACATGGCATCATGAAGGATCTTAACCAACCCCTACTACCCAAACAACTTGCCTAGGAGATCCAAAACATCACCTTTTGAGGCTTGATGTCATGCTTGAGGGGGTTTTGTGGTGATGGAGTTATTGCACATTGACACTTTTGATCGGAGGAGACATGGATTGACCCTAGAACATGATGAGGAGGCTCAAGGAACCCCAACAACCTCCATTTTCCTCTCCAACAACTTTCTCAAGTGGTCAAAACTTCCCCTAAAGGGGTGACGTCATCTTATTTTTAATGTTTCTATTGTGTTAAAGTGAAAATTAAATATTATTATTTGATGCAAGGGGTAAGATAAGGGTTTTTGACCCCTTATCTTATGTTTTACCCTTGCTAAGTGAACAAACTATGTTTTAAGACGTTTGTGTTAATAGAGATCATATGAATCTCATTTCATAACATAGCTCTCCCTTGTGGAGAAGGATACTTAGCTGAAATTTTTGCTATTCTTGGAGCAATTCATCTCTCTTTTGAAATTGTTATGGTTTTCTCTTGCTATTGATGGAATAAAGTGGTGTGCTAGACTTGGAGCCTTTTTCTCATGTTTGTGGATGGAATATTATTGGTCACTTAGGGTTTTGAATTTGCATCTATTTGGGATTCGTAAGGAAATTTTGCATTTATTGTTTTAAATTTCTTGCTTCTTCCATAAATGCTAGTGGATAAACGCTTGGAGGAGTATAAGGGAATACACCCTCCCCAAGATTTCATTTATTTGATTTTGAAAGGTCATTAATTGCAAGGTTTCTTAAAGAACTGCAAGGACATATACCCTCCAAGTTCACCTTTGTTTGTTTCACAAACCCTACGGAGTAAAAGGGCTTACACCCCTAGGTTCTTTTTGGATCAAGCTCTTATATCCAAGGTCATATTGTTGCTTAGGGTTTTGCTAAGAGAAGTAAAAGGGCTTACAACCTCTTAGCATTTCCTAGTGGACCTAGCTTGCCTTGGGGAGTAAGAGAATTTACACCCCAAAGGACTTACTCTAGTATTCATATTATTTGACCACACAACCCAATAGTAAGGCACTAATCATTTTTAAATTTGCATTGGAGAAATAAATTGTTCCATTGGGATACGTGAAAAGATGAAGGAATCAAATTGTTCAAATTGCTTTCTTTCATTGATGTTCTAGGCTTGCTATTGCCCCTTAGGGTGTCTCAATTGGCTAAGTGTTTCTTACGACTGTTACAAACATTCATCTTCAGCCATTACGGATGTAGAAACCCTAATCTAACTTCTTTAATAACTCTTAAATCAACCATTGAAAGTTGCTCAAAGTTTGCATACATAAACTACTAGGCATAGCGCACTTTTTGGTATACTTTGGGGAATTTTTAGTAGCTGATATTCTTGCTGTAATAACTTGTTTTTTACAGCCATAATCATGATTTGTATTGCTGCAGAAACTGCTTACAACAGCCTTACCTTTTATGCTAGTATCTTGGTCTTTAAATTTTGAGTTTCACTAGTGTTTAGCTAGTTTATCTCCTGCATCTTTCAATTGATTTCTAGCACTTGTTTAGCAGCTTATTGAACAATTTAATTGCTGATATATATTGTTACTAACATATTCTATTAGGGACAACAATCTTAACATGCTTGTCCAATTGATATATTGCATTTTATAATTGGTTTTCCTTGTGTCTCGGGCAGGTATTATTTCTTTGCATGTCACTCAAAGCTTTGGCAACCTTAAACAACCCTCAAGACTCATTGCAAAGTTCCATTTTCCATATAGAAACTTGAACTTTAGGGGAATCCATTCATACATCACATTTTTTGTCTCAATCCCCCCTAGGGTCACCGAGATTCCCTCCTTGAGGCGACTACCTCACCTCTAAAGTGACAGGAACACCTGCCTAAGGTGAGAGTGGGTAGGTTATCTCTAAGTTGTCGCCAATTGGTGGTTGGTTTGGGATTTTTCCAACCTACAACTTGTGCGATAACATTTTTGCATCATTGTCGTAGAGGATTTTTAATCCTCTTTCGAACCCTAACGACACTTTGAAAATTTATCCCAAATCCTTTTTTCCCTAGCTTGCATGGAGACTCCACCCAAAGGATGTTCCCTTTCCACCCTTGATGAGCTCTTCTTTAAGATCATCTGGCGACTCCACCTTCCAAGAACCCACCTTATCCCTTTCCATCCTTTGATGAGCCTTGATCTCATTTGGTGACTCCATTGAGGTGTATTTTAAGTTGATGGAAATATGGCACCATGGGATGAACCCTCATCCAGAACTTGTTATGCCTCAAAGAATGAACTTCTACAAATGGAAAAGGAAAAGGATGTTAATAAAGCTGCTAAGGAAATGGTGAATTGTATAAAAGAGTTATTTCCTGCCAAAGAACTAACCCTTGAAGATGAAGAAGTGCTCAAAGAACATACATATGAAGAAATTTACCAAGAAGATCCTGATGAATTTCTCATGTTGAATATCCGGATGAGACATTTGATGCAGATGAAGTGCTCATATCTTCTCTTCCATTTGATGAAGAAATCCATGTCTATGTTCCTCCTAAACATCAAGAAGAGAACATGATGAGTTGTGATCATTTTGAAGATCTTGATGATACTTTATTCCATGACTTCGAAAGTGAAGAAGAATTGGAGGAAACCTTGGATGTGATATATCCTCTTGAACAAAAGCGAACAAATAACTATGCACTAAGGATCAAGCCTCTTGTGATGAAGAGGCGATGGAAGAGCGTGACCATGAAGAGAAAAAAGAATCATGATGAAGCGCGACATGTTGAGGCATCATTATCTTTTCTCCCGCTTGATGAAGGTGAGGTTGTCCAACCTTTCTCTCCTCCTGCACATGATGTTGGAGAAGCGATCAGTCTTGATGATGAAGAATTTGAAGATCCAGTAGAAGAAGTCCATGCCCCTACTCCTCCTACACATGAAGACAAAGAGATGATTATTTCCAGTCATGTTGATGATATTATGAAAGAACCTTTAGATATGGTTGATGAGCATATAGACACTTTCATACAGACTGGTAGACGTAGGTGGGATCTTGGTCGTCTCATTTTTTACAAAGACCCTATTTACAACATTGAGGTTGGCCCTCAAGAAAAGGGGTTTGAGTTGTCATCTTTAGATGACTAATTTTCATGAGTATATGATTCATATGTTTGGCATCCTGATGATGACATGATTACAGATTTATTTGAGGATGACCGGTCATAACATTTTCAAGATGATTTTCAGTCATCCCTTGGGACTTATGGTGCATATATTTTTGAGGATGCAGACTTGTTATATGAGGACTCTCAGCTACCTTCATCCTCAATTTTGGAAGAATACCAGGATGTGGCCATCCCAGAGCGATTTGAGGCTCACTCTACAAACAGGAAGTATTTTCATATTGAGTGTTTCTACATAGACTCATAGATGAATAGGCCATGTTTTTCTTTCTCTAGACCTGAGCCTGTCCCTTACCTCATTCCTTATTCTCAGGGAAATTATGAGGTCTTCTTGGGATCTCTCGTATCTTCTCGGTCTTCATGAAGAAACGATCATGTTAATGAGGATGAAGATGAGCCATCGTACACATATAGTATACCTCTTCAGAGATGGATTGATCAGGCTTATGATTACACCTTCAAGCGGGATGATCAGGCTGATGGTTTCTCCTTCCAGCAGGATTTCCTCCCTCCCACCCATCTTCATGAGTTTCAATATATATATATATA